>CM050929.1:23287463-23887463 GCA_027742785.1 Vigna reflexopilosa | reverse complement strand
TGTCTCATCACATTTAACATAAAAAAATAGAGTTGGTACCAAGGCACGAAACCACTGTGAACAGGACTATACATGTAAATAAACATATTAGGATATTGTTCTCTACTTCTCCCACCATAGTCATACACTTACCTAATCAACTTGATCTGAGACCTAAGAAATAAATATACTAATTAATGCCCCAGCTGTTATCATCTAAGTAAATTGAGCAGACATTAGCATTCACTTGAGATCTAAAATAGAGAAAAATGTTTCTCAAAGGCTTATTTCATTTCTACTCTTAAGCTTACATTTATAGAACTAGAGAAAGTGCTCTCTAGTTGTAACCCACTTAACACAATTCACACACAACTCATACACACTCACACACAGCTCATACACACTCACCCATAAATCAATAATTCTAACACTCCCCCTCAAGCTGGAGCATACAAATTGTATGTACCAAGCTTGGAACAAATAAACTCAATCCGAGGTCCCCTTAATGACTTAGTCAACACATCTGCGAGTTGGTCATTTGATCCAACAAACTCAGTACATATTTCTTTTGACAATAATTTTTCCCGAACAAAATGACAATCAATTTCTATATGTTTGGTTCTCTCGTGAAACACTGATTTGATGCAATGTGAAGAGCAGATTGGTTATCACAATACATCTTCATACTCTGGATGTCACAGAAGTTAAGTTCTTGAAGGAACTGCTTCACCCATATAAGTTCACATTTAATGAAGCCATTGCCCTATATTCAGCTTCAGCTGTTGATCGAGCCACTACATTTTGTTTCTTACTTTTCTATGAGATAATGTTTCCTCCAAGGAAAACACAATATCCAGTAGTAGATCGTCTATCAATAGGAGAACATGCCCAATCAGCATCACAATATCATGATACCTGAAGGCTTCCTTTTTCTTCATATAACAGCCCTTGCCCGAGAGCCTTTTTTACATACCTTAGAATGCGAATGATAGCATTCCAATGGCCAACACATGGAGCTTGCATGAATTGACTAACCACTCCAACTGCAAAAGATAGATCCGGCCTTGTAATAGTAAGATAGATTAGTTTTCCCACTAGCCTCCTATATCTCTCTGGGTCAGAGAATAACTCACCTTCTTCTGTTGTTAATTTTTTATTTGGATCCATAGGGCTATCAACCGGTCTACAATCAATCATGCCTGTTTCTTGCAAAATATCCAGAGCATACTTCCTTTGGGAGATTACAACTCCATCTTTTGACTGAGCTACTTCAATGCCTAGGAAGTATTTGAGGCTCCCAAGATCCTTGGTTTGGAAATGTCTACACAAATACTCCTTCAATTGAGATATTCCAGCAGTATCATTTCCTGTAATAACTATATCATCAACATATACTATCAAGTAAACACATTTCCCTGGAGACGAATGATAATAAAAGACTGAATGATCTGCTTCACTGCGTTTGAGCCCAAATTTTTGAACAATGGAGCTAAACTTTCCAAACCATGCACGTGGTGATTGCTTGAGCCCATATAGAGATCGGTTCAATTTACAAACCATACCAGAAGACTCCCCCTGAGCAACAAACCCAGGAGGTTGCTCCATATAAACTTCTTCCTCAAGATCACCATGGAGAAAGGCATTTTTGATATCCAACTGATGAAGTAGCCAATGACGAATGGCTGCCATTGCAAAGAATAATCGAATGGTAGTCATCTTTGCCACGGGAGAAAAGGTATCACAATAATCAAGACCATAAACTTGAGTGTACCCTTTTGCAACCAGTCGGGCTTTGAGTCTATCAATGTCACCATTAGGACCGACTTTAATTGCATATACCCATCGACAACCAACAACCTTTTTTGCCTGGGGGAAGTGGCACAAGCTCCCAAGTATGACTGTGGTCAAGAGCCTGCATTTCTTCAATCATGGCTTGTCGCCAACCAGGATGATCAAGTGCTTCTTTCACAGTTTTAGGAATAACCACAGAAGATACTGAGGATAAAAGTGAATAAAAGGAGGGCGACACTCTGTGATACCTAAGAAAATTATAAATGGCATGAGGGTTTCGAGTGGAACGAGTACCTTTTCTGAGAGCAATGGGCCAACCAGAATCATCTTCACCAGGAGGCGTGACAGAAGAAGGTGACGGAGAAGAATCTGAAGAAGGAGATCCACCATTTACTGGAAGAGGATTACCCATCGGGGTACTGTGTCGAAGGATATCAGTATGTGGAGAGGAAGGTTCGGGAGGACCTTGGGTATGACTTGGATTGACTGAGGTATTGGAGATATTAGACTCAACCACTGGAAGAGGAAGTACCTGGTGGAGGATATGAACATCTTGAATAGATGGAGAGAAGAAAGGTGTCTGTTCAAAGAAGGTAACATTAGCAGACATGTAGTATTTTTTGGTTTCAGGAGAGTAACACCGATACCCTTTTTGAAGCCGAGAATAGCCCAAAAAGACACATTTGATCGCACGAGCAGAGAGCTTGTCGAGCCCCGGAGACATGTCGTGAACAAAACAAACACAACCAAAGACTCGAGGAAAGGTGTGAAAGAGAGGGTCATTAGGAAAGAGAATGGAGAAAGGGACTTTATTATTGAGAGAGGAGGAGGGCATCCTATTAATAAGAAAACATGCAGTTAAGATGGCATCCCCCAGTGATGAACAGGAATATGAGCACCAAGCAAAAGGGTACGAGCCGTTTCAACCAAGTGTCTATTTTTTCTTTCGGCTATACCATTTTGCTGGGGTGTATGAGGACAAGTGGACTGATGCAAAATACCATGGGAGCTAAGAAGTGAAGAAAAAGTTGATGAGAAATACTCTTTAGCAATATCACTTCTTAAGACTTTAATTACTTGACCAAATTGGTTCTTGATTTCATTCAAAAAGGATGTGAAAATGGGTAACAATTCAGAGCGATCTTTCATCAGATAAACCAAAGTACATCTAGAATACTCATCAATAAAGGTAACAAAATACCGAAAATCAAAAGAAGAGACATGACTAGGACCCTAGACATCAGAATGAATAATAGAAAAACTAGAAGTACACATTGATTGAGATCTTTTAGGGAAGACAGATTTAACATGTTTTCCTAGTTGACAGGACTCACATTCTAAAGTCTGAAGACCACTAAGTTCAGGACACATCTTTTTTAATTTTGACAAGTTAGGATGGCCAAACCGATCATGTAACACTTTAGGGGGAAGAGCGGCAACACAAGATACCCGTGGACGAGATCCAAAATGGTATAAACCTCCAGCTTCATATCCTTCTCCAATCTGTCTCCCCGAGCAACGCTCCTATATAACAAAAGATTTTGAATCAAACGTTATTGAACAATTTAATATTTTGGTTAACTGACTTAGAGAAATTAAATTGAATGGACAGTTAGGGACAAAAAGAACGGATTTCAGAGTTAGAGAGGGAGACAGGGAAACTTGACCAACTCCCTTTGAACAAGTTTTAGAGCCATTTGCAAGGGTAATGAAATGGGGTTTTTCTTGGAGGGAAAGATTTGAGAACAATGAGGTATTACCAGAAATGTGATCAGAAGCACCCGAGTCAATTACCCATGAATTTGGACCTGCCATGGATTGAGAAATGCAAGCTGTGGACGTACTTGAGGACTGAGATGATTGTGCCAAGCTGTTAGACTTTAATCGCAGATACTCTTGATACTCTTCCTCAGTAAACTTGGAATTGGAAATGGAAGTTTCAGCTTGAGAGATATTGGCGGTTTTTGAAGGAAAGCCATGCAAGGAGTAGCAGTTTTCTTGGGTGTGACCCACCCTCTTACAGTAAGAGCACTGTTGACGTCCCCGACCTCCACGTCCTCCTCCTCTAGTTCCACGTCCTCCTCTTCCTCACGTGGCAACCATGACAGATGGTTCTATTGTTTCATGAGCTTCCTGAGACTGAGGCACAGGAACACGAAGAAGACGTGTGGTCAAGGCTTCCAAGGAAGGGACCTCATGACTTGTCAGAAGTTGATCTCTGATGTGATTCAAATCTGGATGTAAAGCACGAAGGATCATCACCATATAATACTGGTCAAGCTTCTTTTTGATATCGTCCGAAGATTCCACTTCCAAGAACATTCTCAATTCTTCCACAGCTGCTTGGGCTTCAGTCATGAAGGAGACCATATCATGGTCTGTCATTTTGAGACAGGCGAGCTTGTTTGCGGTATCATAGAGACGTTGAATATCATTAGCATAAATGCTTTGAGCTTTCTTCCAAAAGGTGTGACATGTCTTGAAGGCTCTAAGAGATATCAAAAGTCAGGGTTCCACAGATTGCCACAATAGGGCACACAATTGGAAATCAGCTTGTTTCCATTGTTCAGCTATGTCAGAAGGTACTTGACTCCCATCCTGCTCAAGGTGGTCATAACGTCCTTAACCAAGGAACCACATTTCCACAACAGCAGACCAAGACATATAATTCTTTCCATTTAGCTTTTCGGAAGTGATTGAGGGACTTCCAGAGAAAGAAAGAGCACTTCCAAACGCCATTCTTCGGTAAAAACAGGAGAGGGAATCAGAAAAAACATGAAGGACCAGAAGGGTTTTCTTAAGGTTTTCTTAAAGGGGAGCTTCTGGACCCACCAAAGTAAGATTTTGAGGGTCAGAACGGACAGAGGAGCTGAGGGCGACAGCTATGGAGGTGGCGCGGAGACTTTCTGGTGAGCAGAGGGCGGCGCGTGGACAGCACGCGCCTGTTCGCAGCGCACAAAGAGGCAGCGCGTGACGGAGCGTGGAGGACAATCAGGCGAACCCACCGGTGGGGTTGGCTGTCGCGTGAAGAGGCGAACCAGATCCAGTGGTCGCCGGACGGAACAGTGACGGCGGACGGCGCGGACAGCGGCGGACGGCGGCGGACAGATGCAAGATGGCGGACAACCAAGTTGAAGAACTTCAAACTGCAGTTGACAGCTGCAAATAGTGGCGAGACAGCCACAGACAACGACGAACGGCACCGGACAGGTGCGACCAGCAGTGACAGTGCTGGTGGATAACACAGGACAGAAACCAGAGCAGGATGAACCTGCTCTGATACCAACTTGAGATCTAAAATAGAGAAAAATGTTTCTCAAAGGCTTATTTCATTTCTACTCTTAAGCTTACATTTATAGAACTAGAGAGAGTGCTCTCTAGTTGTAACCCACTTAATACAATTCACACACAACTCATACACACTCATACACACTCACACAGAGCTCATACACACTCACCCATAAACCAATAATTCTAACACATTCATTATTAGGCAATATACCAATATTTTCTTTTTTTTTTAAGGTCTCGTTTCTGAATTTGATTGAATATTAGTTTAAATAACAGAAAAAAGGGGAAAATTATTTACTGTATCCACATCTCGTTTATTTCTATGAAATACTAGAAAAAATCAAACAAAATTAGATTAGAAGAGATATATTAAAATTCTGAGATTGGTCGTTCCTATAAGAATGCTATGGATTGTTTAGTTTGAGAAAATGTTTTTGTTTCAATTCTTTGTTTTTCACTTTTTATTATAAAAATGTCACATTATTTTCACTCTATTTCCCATTTTCAAAAGCTTGAATACGAAATAGTGAAAACAACTTTTTTCTCGAACAAAAGGAAAAATATTTGAAAATAGAAAACAAATGAAAATAACGTGGTGCTTTTGTAATTAAAAGTGAAAATGGAAAAGCATTTTCTCAAAACAAAAATAGTTCATAAGCTTTTCAAAAGCTTTCAATTTTATACCTTTGGCGTTGTTACAGTAAAGCCAACGCAATAGCAGATCAAGTACTGTGCCATATTCTTATTTCCCGACACAATTTCTGGAGGACACAAGGCGGTATTGGATTTGTGTTTCTTTACACTGTTCTTGTCATAGTAAATAGCTTTAGAGGCACAGATCAAATAGAACTGAACACAGTAAAACAATGATGTTCTGAACTCATTAGTTCCACCCTTTTTACCCAAATGTACAACTTTTAACTCCTCAAGCAGTTCTATTTTGAAAAGCATCATAGAAGGGAACTTATGTTATGTTCCATCTAGATTCAACATGTCTTAGAAGTGCTACCAATGGATTTCAAATTGCCTAAGAATTACAACTAAAGTGGCCACAAAGTCTTCTGAGGGCTGTTAGTTCCCACTTCCCTCTGTCAAATCCAACCCAAGCTACTTTGCTTGCAGTTTAGCCAATCATCCCCTTCCTACACAAGGTTTTATTATACCTTCGAATTCACAACAACAAAAAGTCGTAACTTTCTAAGAAGGAAAAATTAATGAGTTTTTTCATCAGCAGATTAGATCTACCATATTAAGTTTGCATAAACTAATCTAATTTTAACCTATAAAAAGCTGATTTTTTCTCTCTAGAAGTGGGTATAGCAAAGTTAATTCAAACAAACCCTTCATCAAACTTGGCAAACAGAACGAAAACCAATAGGCAAAGCCAACTCCAAAAATGAAGGACGGTAATTGAACACTGCAACAGATACTAAAAACAAACAAATTGAAAACGGTAAATCGACAAAGAGAAAACCCACCAAGGAATTTAAAAATATAATGGAAAAACCATGTTGGACATCGAAGAAATTATTAAAAAAAAAAATAACTTGAGATAAAAGGAAGAGACTTACAGGATCGAGAGCATTGGGTTGAGGACCGTAATCAGCTGTTAGGAGAAAATAGGAAGCAGTAACAGTGGTCACAATCGTTAGCCTTCTCACCAGTTTCTCTGTTCTCGGATTCATGAGACTCATCACTGATGATCTTCACTTCAAATCAAACACTACAATTATAGGTTGAAGCTTCAAGTTTCCCCAAACCTATTTCAATTCAGAGTTTCTTCTGAGACTGTCTTTTAAGAAAAAAACATAATATTTTACTTCATTCAAGATTAAATTCAGGTTCAATTAAATTTAAAATTCTTTTCTTTTTTATTTAAAATTTTTATATTATTTACTATTTTTATTACTGAATGATTTCGTTGCTATTTTATTTTGGTACAGTCTTCATGTAAAAAATTTAATGTTTAATA
Source organism: Vigna reflexopilosa (assembly GCA_027742785.1). Classification (NCBI taxonomy): domain Eukaryota; kingdom Viridiplantae; phylum Streptophyta; class Magnoliopsida; order Fabales; family Fabaceae; genus Vigna; species Vigna reflexopilosa. Next base: position 23,880,430 of record CM050929.1, on the reverse strand, counting down.
TAAGACATATTATGTAATGTAAAATATATTGTATAAGAGATAGTCATATATTTTATGATTTTTATGTGGTCATTATATGTTATGATAAAATAAATATTATTACCATTGTCTTTTTATCGATCATCCCTGAAAGGAAAGTAAATAAAAGTTAGTTATTTATTATTTTATATTAATTATAATATCTCACAAAGTTATTAATTAATTTATATTAATTATAATATCTCATAATTTTTTTAATATGTAAAAAAATCATGGATAAAATTAAAATAAAAATATTCATATTTATGATAAATTTTAAATTTTAATTAACTCCTCAAATTTATGATAATTAATTTATAATTATTAATTTTTAAAATGTCAAAATTTAAATTAAAATAAAAGATAATTAAAAATGTATATAATATTCTTTTAATTTTTTATTAATAAGTATGTAAGAGTATATGAAATTGTATTTTAAAACTGATAACATGTTTGAAATAATGTGATTTGATTATTTTATTGATAAAAGTCTAAAGTATAAATAGAATTCTTATACACGATTTTCATTATCTTAAAATCATATTATGTCTCTACACTCATTTTCTCTTGAGTCATTTCTAGAGTTTCTAATTGTCCATTCAATTGTTTGAAGATCAAAGACTCTTAAGATGATCCTTCAAGCGAATTTTCCACTTCTATCCAATTGATTTCTTTAATAGAATAAATTATTTTTTTGTCATTTTTAGTCTGGATGTTCTTCTTCGCATGTGGATTATTTTAGTTTGCATGTGGTGTTTGAGTGCTAATGGTATATCTTGATCGTGTTTGTGTTGTTCTTAGGGAAAAATAACATTTTCTATGCATTAAGAGATGTTTACAGGTTTCTCAAGTTGATTGATTGTCTTTCAGGTAAGGAAAGTTGATTTCATTTGTTTATAAGTTATATATGTCTTGAAATTTATGTTTTGCATGATTAAGTGATATAATGATGTTAAATTTGTCAGAATTTGGTTTCTGTTGGATGTTTGTATATTGTTTGTATTGATTGAATTATTGTTGAATTAAAGAATTTAGAATGTGATCAATTGAGCAAGTTGGTATGTGTCCTGACATTAAAAGTTGTCTTTGACCAAAGTACTAAGTAGGAAATACCAATTTGATCATTTGAATAAGTTTCTTTTTCCCAAATCATAGATTTTAATGTGTTGAAATCTGAAATAGCATTGAGCGGTGGCAAGATGGCGTTGAGTGTCAATTCATTGTACAAGTTTGGAAGCATTTTAGCTCCAGAACCTAAGTGCCAATCTTGTACCACTGAGCATCGAAAAATACGAATGCTTTAATATTGAACGGTAAAAGAGCATTGTGAGTGTCACTTTTCACTACAAGTCTGAAGCAATTTTGGTTTCAGGGCATTGAGTGGTAGAAGTGTGTTGCTAAGCATGATGTTTTTGTGAGAAGAATGACATTAAATGTTAGGATTGTTGCTAGGCGCAACCTTCGGCGAAAAGTTTGGCGTTGAGGGCTACCTTTGAGCACTAATTTGTATGATGTGATTTTCTTATGGTGTAACTTGTTTGAGATAGATTTATTATGGTTTTATGTATGTTTAAGATGTATTATGATATTTTTATCGATGGAGAACATTGTTGTGAGTATGTGTGTTAAATGTTGTGAAAAAGGAGAAGTTTCTTGTGGTAATTTTCAGTAAGGTGTGTATTGATATATGGATTCCGTATTGGGAGTTATCATGTCGATCTAATAACTATTAAATCTCAATTAGAGAAGGATGAGGTATGTGGTGAGAGGAACATGAGGTCCTAGTTTAGGAGATTTACCTTGGTCAAATATGTTAATGGACTAACCTTATGTGTGGTATGGTGAAAACTATTGGCAATAACTATGTAGAACAATAAATGTCACCACAAGTGTATAACTTGCCAAAGTCTAATATCGAAACATTTATCTGAATAATCGAGTTTAGTATGAGTATTTGTAGGTGCTGGATGGTTGATATGAATGATTTACATGTGTTAATATCTTTATATCTATTTTATCATTGCCATTTTTTCACATTAGCTTATCACTTCCTTTGTGTTTGTTTGTTTATATATTTTTTTGTTTGTAATGATTACTTTAATAATGTAAGCGATGAGATGTGTATGTATAATATGTGCATTTGGCTTTTTTGAAAAATGTCTTTCATGAGCAATATATCTGTACCATATACACGTAAAGATGTTACTTTTGTCAAATATTTTCAAATATATTAAAATTGTTCGTCAATATTATTTCTTGTAAGAGTTAATTGAAGCATACAAATTGATATATCATAACGTGTTTAGAAAATACGTTAACCAGTTCATATAATTATATATATATATATATATATATATATATATATATATAAATATAAAAGTTAAACTTCAAAATAATTATTATTAACTAACTTTATCATTATCTTTCGTGATTATTTAAATTCCAAATAATTTATAAGAACTTAACATCTTTCCACAATCTTTATATCAAATTCAAAATTAAGATATCAAATTAATCTCATATGTTTATTCATTCGAAAAAGATATTTAAGATCAACAATTAGCATCTTTGCATAAAAATATCACCTAATATGACTAAGTCTCATAGATCAAATCTTCTACTTCCAAGATATTATCAGAACCGTAAGAGCTCACTTTACCTCTTAAGGTTGATTTACTCAAACTCATCTTAAGTTTCTAACTCCATTATTCTCATATGAAATCTAAATCTTTCTCTTTTTTGCATTTAATTTAAACGCATCACTCGTAATTTACTCAACCTTAATTTCTACCCTTTACATTTTATCTTCAAATAAATTTTTACACGATGATAAAATTATGATCTTATATTTTGATCCATTAAAACATTTGTTTTATCAAATTTATCACTTCACTAATTAACTTTTATAAACATTTGTCTCAAATTCTTTATTTCTCACGATTATACAATTAAAGAAAGGTATAAAAGATTGAATTTGAGTGAATTTAAGACACGAGAGAAATAAAAATGAAATTGTTTGAATTAAAGGAAAGAATGTAAGAAATGAAGGAATTTGAGAAAAAATATTATGAAAGTATGTGAATGATGGAATAAGTTTAATAAATTAAATAAAATGTTTTAATTAGTAAAGTTAGAAGATTACTATTTTATCCTTATCATAAAAATAAGTTAAAATAAAATAGGTTTAATGTCTGATTAGATCTTTATTTTTATTAGAATTTCAAATAGGTCTTTATCTTGTTCTACATCTCAATTAAGTTCTTATTTTTATAACATTAACTTAAATAAAGACTTTTCGTCAAATTTATCAAATTGGTCAAACTTCGTGAATGAGAATAATACGTGACATTGCAGTGTAGATTTAATGTACTTAACATTAAAAATGTGGTTTAATTTTAGGGTTCGTGGGAAAGTTAAGTTTTAGGGTTCGTGGGAAATTCTGTTCGAACTACGGGAATGAATCATGCCTTAGAGAGCATCCATAATATGAAAGAGGCATTTCCAGAACTGTGGGAAAGGGATGAGAAGCCTAAAAGTGTGGAGTGTTCTAGAAAGGATTCAATTGAGACATCAGTAGTAGCTTAACTTATTCTTCCAAGTTCTGAGAACTTGTGGTGTCTGGTAGTGTACTGTGGTTTGACGTTGATTAACGTTGTTGGAGAATTTTATATATTTATTTCAAACAATAGGCAAAGGTAGTATGTTTTGAAGAAAGACGAAAACTCCCAGAACCATGCTTCCAAAAATCCATAAATTACATATATGTGTGATTATTATCCACACAGAAATGCTAAGAATAGACAATGCTGGTTCAACCAATATTCCGTTTATCAAAATAAAACAAGACAAAATTAGACAATAAGGATCAATCCATTAACATATGCTTCTTTCCAGTGAAAGGCTTGAACTTTAGCTGTTCTTCCTTTTGGGATTTCTCTTGACTTTTGCTTCCTGGAGAAAACTAAAAACAGAAAAATTGGTTAGATAGACTTCTGAAGAGAAAATGCATACAAAAATCATGTAAACAAATTATAGATTTTTTTTGCCATTTCAGTCTATCAATAAAATTGCTACTTCTGAGAACTACCTTTAGGTGTTGTTAGAAAGCTAGACGTAGTTACATTGGATCCAAACACAAGATTTCTAGAAGATCTACGTGACACAATACTTTTTGGCTTAGAATCAGAATTCTTCATTTATTTGTCAGTTTCTTTGTGCTTTAACTTTGGACGAGATGTTTCTTCAATTGTTCGTGCTGAGGCTTTACCACCCAAACGTCTTCCAATCGAATGAAAGGCTTGTATTTTGGATCTTCTTCCTCTAGAAATTTCTCTTGCCATTTGTTTTCATGAGAAGTCTAAAATCAAAGAAAAATTGGTTCAATTTCTCCCACGAATCCTCAGCTTTCCCCAATTTCATTTCGAGTTCCAAATTGCAGAGGAGAACGGGGACTTTCAGCACTTCATTTAATTAGATTTCCTATTTTGCCCTTACTGAAATTATATTACCACTATAAACATATCATTTTTTAATTCAAAAATTAAAAAAATAAAATTGAATCACGTTTTTAATGTCACGTACATTAAATCTACAGTGTCACAATCTCACGTACCACCCTCACTCATTGTGTTTAATTAAGTTGACGTAAAACCTTTATTTAAATCAATTTTATAAAAATAAAAACTCAATTGAGACGATGAATAAGACGGAAACTTATTTAAGACACTAAAAAAACATTAAACCACTAAAATATAATAAGGGTAAATATATTAAAATGAAATTGTGTTATTGTTTTAAATAAAAAATTCAAAATGATAAAATTATATTGAAATAAAATGAGATTTATAGACATTAAGTTAAAATAAATTGTGGGTGAGTGATTAGTTTAAATAAAATTATTATTATTATGAAATGTGAGTTATTATTTAAAATGAGAAAATTAAAATTGACAAAATTATATTAAATTAAAATGGGTTTTTTTTAAATTAAGTTAAATAAAATGTTGGTAATTACTTTAAATAAATTAAGTAATAATTTAAACTGCTATAATTATTATTTTTTCCAAAAAGGATAAAGGGTTGTTCTTGTAACTAAGAACACCATGTTTTTTTTTTGTTAAGATGGATTTAGGAATGAATTTGAGGAGAAAAAGAAGTAAAAATGAAATTGTTTGAATTAATGTTATGTTTGTTTGGAGTTCGGAATAAAGTATAATAGTATATGAAAAAAATAAACGAGGTGTAAAAATTTTTTGGATGAACTTATTTGGAGGAATTTGTGTAGACAAACTTGTAAGGATAAGCTTCCTTGAATCTTTCCGTGAATAAAGAGATTATAAGAAAAACAACATTGTATAATGCAATAAAAGATGAAAATACAAGTGAGCGTTACATTTGTATCAAGTGATTTGTGAGGAATTGTGATGACAAATTTGGAAAAGTGGAGACGAGATTAATCTTCAATGTAATGGGAAGATTTAAGAGAAAAAAGGATTTACTTCCAACACAATTATTGTTTTGTTTTAGATGTTTTTTCACTTTTCCATCATGCATGGCTTCTACCTTTAGGTGTGAAAGATTTCATGTCACATGAAGAAGAACTCGAAGTTCAAGAGAATCAATTATCTTGTTTCATTTTGTAGTTAGAATCAATTTTGTAATCACCTGATAGCTGGAGAATCGATTCTTTCCTCTTCCTCTACCTCCAAGAATCGATTATCTTCTCACCTAATATAAGGAGAATCTCTCATATTACACGTGAGAATCAATTCCCTAGTGGTCTACTGTTCTCCTTGGTGGTGTGAGCGTGCTAATTCTCCTAGTAAATAATTAGCTTTCCACACAAGTTTAGCTATTTACGAAAAGGAAATCAAATGGCTAACTGACATGGCTTGTAGAAGTAGCAAAATATGGAATATGAAAAAACTCTTGGAGCTGTGGCTTGTTGCTATAACAAAAACTTAATCTTGTCTTGAAACACATTGCAAATCACAAAAAATAGATATGACAACACACAATGCAGTAGGTAAAGACAAAAATGCATGTACACATAGTTAATAGGCATGTTTTATATTATGAAATCCCTTAAGCCATCACTAATATACATAGCTCTAAAGTAGTTTATTTAATCTATGGAACACCTTTTAGAAGATATTTTTTAGTATAGGTAGATATTTAGTAGGTGAGTTAAAAAGGTCTAAAAACGTGGTGCATTATCCACCAAGCCATCACCATCACCATCACCAACACCTTCCAACAAACCTACCAACCATGCCATCAACGGTTCTTTGAAACTAAAACCCCCTCATCCCCACCAACCAACACACATAACATGTTTGGTTCACAGTCTTTCTGAAACGTAGGATTAACTTTCGTTTGGTCTGAAACAGAGTTTGGTTCGAAACAGAGCCACCCAATAATAATTTCCCACGTACTAAAAACAAACCTTAACATAATCAACGTACAAGTGTTCCATGTTTTTCTATTCTTCTTCTTCTTCTTCTTCTTCTTCTTCTTCTCCAACTCAATGTACCACCAACCCAGAACCCAACAACTCAAACCCACAACCTTCTTCTCTTCTCTCTTCTGCCCAAAATGCCCTCTCAACCACAACCTCCTTCTTCTCCTTCCCAAGCCCAACAAAAAGCCCACCATCTCCGCCTCTCTGCCTACCGGGCCCGCCTCCGGGCCCGACCAGGCCCTAATCTCCCTCCTCCGCTCCATCCCGGACTGGGCCGACACGGTGCAGGAGCGCGGCATGCAGAAGAAGCGCTCCCTCTACACCCACCTCAACTGGCGCGACCACCGCAGCTCCATCCGCCACCTCCGTCACCTCCTCTCCAGCCTCTCCTCCCGCGTCATCCTCTCCCTCGTACCCCCTGTCCTCTTCTTCACCGGCTTCGCCGCCGCCATCGCCTCCTACAACCAAGCCCTAATCCTCCACATCCTCCCCGACTTCCTCCCCCTCCTCCACTCCTCCTCCCTCCCTTACCAGCTCACCGCCCCCGCCCTTGCCCTCCTCCTTGTGTTCCGCACTGAAGCCTCCTACGCTCGCTTCGTCGAGGGCAAGAAGGCCTGGACCAACGTCATCGCCGGTACCCACGATTTCGCCAGACAAGCCGCCGCCTTCCTGGACGAGGTTGATAACGCCGACTTCTCCGTTAAGCACGCGCTTTTGCAGTACATCATCGCCTTCCCCATTGCGCTTAAGGTCTCTCTTTCTGAGCCTTTCAATTCTAATCACAATTTTTCGTATTGTGGAAAAGTACAGACCAATACAATTCGCGTGGCAGATTGCAGCCTAGATGACTGTTTTCTAAAACCTAGATCTAAGTTTGTGTTTGAATCAGTTGGAAGAGCTCAAAAGAGGTTTTTAGATGCAACAAGTTCTATCTTCGTTTGATGCATTTCAATAGCAAAAGTACTTTTTCAATTTTAATTTAAGCAATAGATTTGCTTGGAGAATTTTCTCGATTAGAACTTGTAGGATGGAAAAATGAAACAGTTTCTCCCTCAACTGAAATTAGCTTGTCTGAGTTAATTCATAGAAGATATTTTCCATTAGCTTCTCTAAAATCCGATTTTAAATTTACTTGGAATTGTTTTGTTAATACAACAGGCTCAAAAGCTAAATCTGAAGCATTTTTAACCTGAAGACAACATTTTTTTCTTCTTCATTTGGTGCATTGGAATTTGCAGAAGTACTTTTTAAACTTAATTCAAACATAGTCTAACGTGTTAGGGTTCTATCTATTTGCTTTTATAATGTTAATGTGAATGGTGTTTGTGATTGGACTTTTAGGTTGGTTGTTAGTTGTGGTTGATAGTGAAACTTGCTGTTTGAATGCAGTGCCACGTGCTGTATGGTTCGGATATCAGGAGAGATCTTCAGCATTTGTTGGAAGTGGATGATCTAGCAGTGGTAATGAATTCAAAGCACCAGCCACGCTGCATTATTGAGTTTATATCGCAGAGCATTCGGTTGCTGAAATTGGAGGAGTCTAGAAGAAATGTCCTGGTAAGTAAGCAGTAATTGGAATTGTTGGCAAGGTTTTAAATTACTAGTTGGAAATGTCCTGGTTGAGAGTGTTTTTCTTCTTTTAGCCAAAATCAGGATCTCATGAATGCATCGCAACCCCACAAATTCAATTGGTCATAAAGTTAACACACTCAGAATTAGGACTTATCCACTTGGTGCACAACTCCTACAAGATTTAACAAGCTCTTCTTGATGTTGGTTGAGACATTAAAACTAGTAAGATATCTTTATGTGAGCCTAGGAACTCAGAGAAAGAGAATGCTGAAAAACGTGAGAAAAAATGTTGAGCTGAAAAAATAGCAGGTCTCTTAGAAGTTAGAAAACATGGAAATCAGGAGTAGATATATGAGATTTATACACAAGAACCAAGTAAAAAGATAGAAACATGAAATGTCCTTTTTTCAGATAAGCAGGAACTTCATTTTTTTTAAAATGAATGATACTCTAATCTTTCAAAATATTATCAACCGATACAACAAATATTGCTGTCAAATGCAGTTGATGTGGCCACAATTATAGTCATGATGTGACTCAGAAACCTTGATGAAGCAGACCATTTTTAAAACCTTTGATTGAGGCATCGTTGTACATGTTGATTTTGGCACCATTGTTGCATCTGAAATTGTCAAGAATGTAAATTTTTTACTCCTCAGTAATTTGGTAGAGAAGTTGTATTTTAGATTTGGATTTGTTGACATAACACTTAACTATGTTGTAATTCCTTGTCTGTATAACTCAATTAACATTTCCCCCATTGTGGCACAGGAATCAAAGATCTCTTGTTTCCATGAAGGAATTGGCATATGTGAACAACTTATGGGCATTCCCATTCCATTATCATATACTCGTTTGACATCAAGGTTTCTTGTCCTATGGCATCTGACACTACCTATCATACTTTGGGACGATTGTCATTGGATTGTGGTTCCTGCAACTTTTATTAGTGCTGCCTCTTTGTTTTGCATTGAAGAAGTATGTTCCTCTCCTTACCCTGACTATTTATAAAATAGATTGTTCTGTAATTTATTGCACTGCAGCCAACAGAATTGGAATGCGATCATGCGACCATTAATTTAGGCTATTGCACATTATTGGGGTTTTCCTTTATTCTGAGTAATTCATTAGGTAAACAGTTTTAGGTTTTCATTTCTTCTGAGTAATTGTGACAATGCTTTTCTTCCCATCAGATATATTTCAGAGAATTGATTGTGTAAAAATTTGGAAGTAAATATGAGGGTTTGCATACAAAATATTTTTTTCTGTTGTGGAGGACCGTTGGACTGCATGCACCTTTGATTAACTTTTGAATTTGCACTGTAGAAATTTAGTTTCAACCACTCATTATTGATTGGGCGTTGCCAAGAAATTTAGAGATCTGGGTTTACCTCAACTAAATATATTGAACACTTGAAGAAGTATTGATGGATTCTCTTAATATAATAAATTTTCTGTATAGAAGAAAGCTAATCCAAAAATGTGAAATTGATTGGTGTAGGTTGGAGTTCTCATTGAGGAGCCATTTCCAATGCTTGCACTTGATGAACTATGCCAAAAGGCACAGAATGACATCCAAGAAGCAATTGCAACCGGGAATTTAATCCATGCACGCTTTGTTGCTAAGAAAAATAGCCACTCTGAAGAGCATTCACCAAATGGCTGGCCCAACTCCTAGATGGAAAGGGGGAACTTTGCTATGAATGCCTTCAATTTTTGCTGGAGGTGGCTCTGTACGTCCTGCTTGTTTAACCAAATTAATTGTAGTTAGGAGTTCTGTTATGTAATCACTAATGATAATTGTGCAACACCTGCACCAGCTCGACAGATCGGCCAGAATGGTGCTTTTGGAATGTTTGTTGCTTTTGAACTGGTCTGTATATATCATAAATTCGTAATTCATAATCATGTAAATATAATGTATATTCATATTCAGGCTTTTATTTTTACATATCTACTTTTAGGACGAACCAGAAGTTACCTTTTTCTACCACAAGTGCATAAAACACTGTTTAATGATATGAATCGGGAGTGGACCATTTCTCCCAAAGTTGTCTATTTGATTCGTAAAAAAATTGAAAGCTTTTGAAAAGCTTAAGAACCATTTGTTTGGAGAAAATGTTTTTTCAATTTTTCACTTTTAATCATAAATCACTACACCATTTTCATTTTTGTTTGAGAAAAAGTTGTTTCTACCATTTCCTATACAAACTTTTGAAAATAGGAAATAGAGTGAAAATGATGTGACATTTTTACAAGAAAAAAGTGAAGAACAGAGAATGAAAAGAAAAAACATTTCTCGAACCAAACAGTCCATTAAATTCTTTTAGAAAAAACAGACTGCAGCAGCTGCTAGGATGCTATCAGAATTGTTTACTTTGGTGATTGCGTCTAAAGGCATTAATTAGTATATTCATTTTTCTGTCAGATCAAGTTCATTAGATAGGTATATGACTATGGTCGAAGTAGAGAACAATATCCTAATATATTTATTTACCTTTAGGGTGCTGTTCATGATGGTTTAGGTACCAACTCTATTTTTTCATGTAAGATGTGATGAAACAAAATATTTATAAGGTTTTTCTCATTTCTGATATCAATAAATTTATATTAGTTTGCCTCTTACAAATTTGCAATTAGATGTAGAGAAATGATACAAAGGGTTTCCTGGAGTTGCATTCCTGTATGGCAGAATTGTGAGCCGTAAGATATGTCTAAAGTGGGAGTTTCCTTGGCGGATTTACAAATTAAATATAATTGCCCTTCCAAATTAGAAAGGTTCTAAATACTACATAGAATCTCTTCACCAGTAGTAATCAGGATCTTTATACCGTCTAAAGTAACATGGAATAATAATCTCTAACCTTGAAAGACAGCTTAGAGGTTATAAACTTTGTAGCTCCTGCTTCATTTTAACGAGTGTCTATTGGCCTCATGGACCCAAGAAGAGACCATTTTAACTTTGTTTCTGGCACTGCTGCTATCTACAGCTTCCCTTCACTGTCACAATTAGTTGTATTATATATAGTGCAGATTGGTTCATCAGGATATTGACCTCTTGAAAGTTGTCACAACAGTTTGGTTCTTCCATTATCAATTTAAGTTTTGAGTCGATTATTCCATAAAATGAAAGGGATGGTAGGATGGCTTCAGACTTCTGAATCTGAAGAGAGGAAAGCAGAATCTAATGCAATGGAGTAGCTTTCTGCTATTTGCTGAGTTACTTAATCATTTATACTTGACATTGATTTCTTGTTTTCCTTATATGTTTTGGTTCAGATGATTTAACTTCAATTTAAATTCTACGTTGTAATTGAATTCTACGGGAAACTCCTTTTTCTTTTCTTGTTTCCGATGGTATATTTTCTTAATGGCAGATTAAGAAGCATACACTTTCAGCACCCAGAACGGTGAAAGAGTATATTTTGGGATCAAAGGTAGACTTTCAAGAAAACTAGGTAGGCAAATTCGACAGAAACAAGGATCAACCATAGAGTTATGGTAGTCTTCTGTAGGAACTGTAGTGTAATAGAATGATGCTATGAACAGAGGTTGAGACTGAATAAACTGTAGATTCACTCGTCAGCACTATCAATGCCATTAATAAAGACCATTACACCATATATGGATCTACATCTGTATGTTTTCTGTTTTCCTTTTATCTGAATTTGAGCTACCAAAATTGTAATTTCAAAAGGTGTTTTGCGCATCAAAGAAGAAGTTGCATTAGTCAAATCTGAGCATTCAAAAGCTTTGTTAATATCTATTATTGACTGGTCTAATGATGATTCGACGACTGAGTGCAACAACAAGGTATGCAAACTTCGAGCAGGGAATAACTAAAGTTAAAATGGGTTATGCGACTGTTGCATACATGAACTTAAAATAGAACACCTGTTTCTGTAATTAAAAATGTAAACATGTTCCTAATTAACAAATATACGTATTAAAGTATCAATAATGTCATCCTTCAAGTGTCAATTTTGAAAAGGTATCTTTTGTCAGTGAAACGAAGAGGACTAATTTGGACAAGTTCCACCACATGAATCTGAAATGTTTAATTTAGGCAGATCTATTCATGCTAAAGAAAACAGGTTTTTTTCTTAATTGCTCAGGAATTATGATGTATATAATATACCTTGAGAAAGAAGAGATAGCTAAGGAATAAAAGAAAGTGATAAGGGAATGGAGAAACAGAAAAGGATATAAAGTTGATGTAGAAATTGAGACATGAAAAATTCAAGATAGATAGTAGTATCATGGTCCACAATATTTTCGGGTGATGATGCAAGACAGTAGGAAATGAACACTATTTTGGTGTCCTAAACCCAATGGTTTGCACCAGACAAAAGGCAACTCTTGCTTGGCACTCGAACACTAAGTACACAGTTTGAACAACAGCTTTTAACTCTTCACATTTTGACCATTTATAAATAACAAAAAAAATTACTAGAGTTTAGATTCATGCTTGCTCAATCAATCAAATCATAGAACTAAATGAACATCCTAGCCGACCCAACAAAAAGGGGGAGGGGGTGTTACAAACACTTAACCAATCCTTGTTTCTTGAAGAAATCTTCGAACACATGCAACTTTTTGTGGATCTATTGGTATCCAAGATGATCTTTATAACCATAGTTGTGGGAGCAGTTATCAGGCGGAACAGAATCAGCAAGAAATTGTCTATGTACAACATTTTTTTCATTTTTGCTTGGTAGTTGCACTTCGCTTGGATTCCAGAGTTGTGCCATCTTTAAGTGCTGCTTGAGCTTCATTCTCCATCCCAAGTGCAGTGAGGGCAACAGATTGAAGATATGATGCTATGTGCCAAACAGGGGAAACAACTTGCACCTGCATTGCATCGTTCAGCGCTTCCTGAGGCATGTCATTGATTAGATAACATATACTACGCCTTGCATAGACTGTTGGAGAAACCATTGTTCCAGCATCAATGAACTGCATAGAACAACGAGCTCATAATGACTAAACTAGCATTACAATACAAATAAAACATTGAACATAACAGATCAATATGAAAGATCTGGTCACCACCAGTGAAAAAAAAAAACCTTTATTCTTGACCAATAGTCATACTAAACATAAGGTATAGTGTGCATCTCTACCAAGAAATCTAAAGCATCATTCATAATTATGAAAATCTCCATTGTAGTGGATCTGAAGGATCTGGTCACTACCAGATTTAGTTTTATTTGAAAAATCAAGTAGAGATCTATTTTGTGATATGCAATCTAATTTAACTAATCAGATGTGTCTGAATAAAAAAAGTGCAAGCTAATTCAGACAAGTCCAACTTATCAACATCAGTAATCTACCTGCGTATAGCACTCAATTGCCAGTCTAAAATCTTTCTGTCGGAAAGCAACATCCCCCTTTTTCTTGCAATTTAATGTCTCCTGCATCTGATCAGTCCACATCTGGAATGATAACTGAAATACCAGAAAAAAGTAGAGAAAATACACAAGTTATCTTCTTTTAAAGAACATATATATTTGGGCGTATGTGTGTGCGTTTGTGTCGTGTGTATGTGTGAATGTATGTATATATATTTGTTATTAAGTTCATGGTTTGTGGAAAAAGATAACCCCAACAATTAAAAGATATGCAGTAACTCAGTAAAATATAATTTAGATAGAGAACCTCATTTGCCACTCCTTCATCATCTTTATAGCCAATATTTTCCAGAACTTCATGTATGGCAGTCAAGTCCTTCCTTGAGCATGCTTCACCAAGTGGAGATAATGAGGCAAAAGTAGTACTGTGCTGGATGCCCATCAAGACATGTGAAGGAACCTGGAAATAAATGAATATTGTGAAGAAAAAAATAATCACAACTTGAACTTCCAAATTGATTAACCAAGCTGTTGTGATCTGTATGTCATGGATAGTGTGCAAAGATATGATAACCTGAATTAATAATAAAGATATGCCTTAAGTCTAAGATAGAGCCTAAATAAATGTTAGTTTAATTGTCTGAGATCATGTGCGTATGTTACAAGAGAACAGATATAAACAAAAATCTGGTTTTTCTCCACACAACCATTTGAGGTCACTTAAAACATATAAACAAATAGTGTTTATTCTTCAGTTTTGATCGGTTTCTAAGCAAAAATTCATCTAATATAACCATAAAAATGAGCTCTGTTTCCATTTAGATTGATTTAATATGATCTCTAATACAGACTACTTAAAAGTGGTTTCGGATCGAATTATATCTTGAAATATAAATTCAGTGTTTAAAATTATATTTGAAATCTGGTTCAATCTAATATTTCTTTCTCTCAATTCTTTCAGTTTTTAGTTTATTTAGTTTTCAGTTTGCTCAGTTTAGTTTCTGCAGTTTGCATTGAATTAAACGAATTTATGAATATCCCCTACAAAGCAACTTGCACTAAGCAAACAAGATTTCAAACAAAATACTAGTTGGTTACTACTGGTACATGATTCCTAACTATTACATAAAAAATACTAAACCAACCTCTGTTTCCTTTTGAAGAGGAGCCAAAGCAGCTGCCAATGACTTTGGATTTGGCCGTTCTCTAGGTTCATATTGTAAACATCGAGAGGCCAAGCGTACTAACTCAGTTCCATCATCATCAGAAAATTGTCCTTCCAAACAAGAATCTGTCAGCATCTGAATGTTTCTTCCACGAATGACATCGAGCGCCTGCACCAAATTTTCTAATAATCACATATGCAAGTTTACATACAACATAGTAATATACAATTAGCTATTAATGGTATGCTGTGGATGGAAGATATGGAAGGGGAGAATAAGGATTTGAATAGACTTCATTCTTGTTAATAAAATTTCAAATCAGGGAAGGAAAATTGGGATGATCTTGTGACCATCACAACCTTATTTTTAATAAACATTTTGTTCAAGGATTTTAACATCAAAACAAGAAAAGAAACCTGTTAAATTTCCATGATTAAACTTAAACTTCTGGAATTGTTGGCATTAGCACATTTGTTTTATTAGGAAAAAAAGGAAAAGGAAAATTCATGGACATTAAAAAATTGAGTCTACCAACCAAACAAATAAGACTCACTGGGACATTTATAGGACCTAAACTAAACTCACAAGTCAATGTAATCAACCTGCACTCATATTCTTTACCCATTTGTAAGAATTACTTACATGACTTGGGGGGATATGCTTCCCACTGAGAAGGTCAAGCAGAAGAGTGCCAAAGCTATATATTACACTCTCTGGTGTTACTCTCCCTACAAAACAAAGACATACAAGAAATCATGTATTGCTCATCTCTACATAATACAAACAGTTGTAAATCTTCAAATGCAAAACAGATACTCATTTCAATATTATAAAGTTAAACATGAGCAAGGAGGCCAAATTAACAAAAAAGAAAAGGTATTATATGGCATACCAGTTCTGAGATACTCTGGAGGAGTAAATGCCAAATTTGTGCTATAACTTTTCCCATCCCTGCTGTTTTTCATAAGACCAAAACTCGAAAGCCTGGGATTACCATCCTGCAAAGTTCTAACACATTTTTTATTAATCTAATTATTGGGATGTGTACAAAAAGGGGATACACAAAAACTTACCTCATCAAAAAGAACTCTATATGCATTAAGGTCATGATAGAGAGCGCGCCCTTTGCTTGTGCAGTACTCTAGAGCTTGTGCAAGATGTAGAACAACTCTTAGTCGCATTGCCCATTTCATGGGTTGTGTTTCCCCTGATTAGACACATGACCACATTATTAATAACTTGAGGGATCGGGTGTTTAAAGTATCATTCCAACATCACAATCATAACAACATAGAAAAACAAATACGAGATTAGAAGAGTAAGGGGAGCAAACCTCATGAAATATAGATGTATGCCACATAAGCTTAGTATAAGATCTACCTTACAATGTTTTTATCAGACTTTGAAGGACTAAAATATACACTGTTTGGGAAACCATGTAAAGACTGACTCTAGAAAATTAGTATTACAGAAGACATTACTTCCATCATCTAGCATAACTTTAGACACTTCCCAATACAGTATATTTATATAGAAGTCTTCATAGATATTGACATTCATTTTACAAGCGCAGTTCTTCAAAATTTGACAGTTAAAACAAAGTTTTGTAAACAGCAATATTCCAACAAGTCGTAGTCAGTAAAATATTATCAAAGCAGTTGTCCTCTACAACCTAAATCACAATTCAGACAGAAACCAAGACTGAAATCTGTTTACACTTCATTACTTATCACAAAGAAGAAAAAATTACTAACTAATTAAAAGCAGATGAGTCTATATAAGTGACTTCTAAAGAGAAAAGGGAAAAAATGTAATTATCAAACAAAAGTTACTCAAGTTATTATAATCATAACATACTGCACTAGCATCTTTTATAATGGTTTCAGTTTGTCCAAGCTTACATGATAATCAACAAACACATTTAAAAAAAGTGGGCAACATCATAAAAATTCAAAAAAGAAAATGTTAGAAGTTTGGTGGCTTATGTAAGTATGTTACACCAACAAAGCAGAGCATTAACCGCACAGAAAAGCACAAAAACAACAAAACCATAACCCATAAATTTATCACTGATTAGATTTTCAATACTTTGGGGTTTAAAAAAATGCATGAAAGGAGCTCTTACAATGGAAAAGGTGTTTTGCCAGTGTTTCATTGGGCATATATTCTGCCACAAGCAACCTCTCATCTCCTTCACAAAAACAACCAAGCAAATTTGCCAATCTTTGGTTACGAAGCTGACCGACTGATCTTGCTTCCTCCTGCAGTTATGAAATAAATCTGTTTTGATTAATTGAAAGTGAAAACGAAAAACAAAAAGGAAGGTGTAGCAGAACAACCAAATGCACACCAATAACTCAAACAAAATGAAACCTAGGAATCTGGGATTATTCAGCCCTTTGAAAATTGGTATATACAGATACAATGTTAAGCATTAGGCACACTTGCATGTGACCAAAACAGCAAAAATGACCAGGCAACATGGGAAGAATATATAGGACAGCTTATTACCCATTTGAAAACTTGATTATGGCCAAAAAGAACTCAGAGAACTTACTATGATTTCTTTATCATTTTCACAGATGGTTCACTGGCACTAGTCCACATCTATACCGCTCATTTGAGTAATGCAGAGCACATAAATAATGCATATGTGCAATGCAAGGTCATGACCAGGACAATATACAGTTAAATGCAAGGTTGGAGAAGAAACCAAATGGAGCAGATGAATTTACCAAAAACTGTCGAGCATCCGGCCAAGCATTCCTGTTAAACCGCTTAACCGCAATCCTCATTTGATTCTCCAGTTTTCCTTTATAAACAACATTGGGAGCCTTCTCTCCATGTTCAGATACAATGTTCTCAACAGCAAAACCAGATGTTGCATTCTTGAGTTGCTCGAGTGTAAATTCCCGGAATGTAGGCCAGTTACTGACCTCACTTCTATCCTCAATTTCTGGAACAAATGTTCAAATAAGCATATATCATATTTCCTTATAATCATCTAGAACTATATAAGGTACTAGAGTGTCACTTTACCCACCAGCATCTGGAGTTTCAATAACAGATGCCTTAACTTGTGAATCCACACAGCATGGCATGAGTCTGGAACACTGAATACCCATTTTGACAGGCTGAAATCAAACTTGAAGTAATGAAAACCTCTTCCACTTTCAATGACGAGCCAGTCTTTACTGAAAATATTTGAAAATGACAATCAGTCCACTCAGATCCACCTATGCACTGTCACAAGACACATTCATATTTGGCTTTGATAACACAGCTTATGTATCTGTAACAAAGCCAGAATTGACTGTGAATCACTTCAAAAGCTTTCCTTAAGTGAACAAAAATCATTTGACTATAGCACAAATTATTTATCAACATGATCTTCAAGTATTTCAATACAAACAATCTAACAATTGAAAATGAATAATTTGTAGATTCTGTACTTGTTTTCCAGATTTTACGAACATCAGGAACCTTTTGGAAGGAATAAGCAGAGTAGAAAAATTAACAACCCATAAAAGCACAACAAACCGAAAAGTACGTCTTCATTTAAGCATAAGATGGAATACTAGTACTTTTGTAGACAAATTCATGTTCTCACAACCACAACTAATGACAGCAACAACCCCAATTAAGATGCTCTTTAAGTATGACAGTCTAACTACTACCACCTTAGCATTAAAAGCTAAAGAACACGAGACATGAAGAATTACTGCATTCCTCAAAATGTGTAAGTTAAAATAAAACACAAACACTCTTATGTTGAAGATTTAACTTCATATGATAGCCTACCTAATAATATTTTAACATCTATATTTTCTATCTATGTTTTTTGGTTTTTTTGCTTCAAGTCAACTCAGTTACACTCAAGTCTTCATAACCAAAATGCTGAGCAAAAAGCACCAACTTTTTCAACCTACTCAAAAGGCTACTTCACCTTTTAAACTTCTTCTAACCTTCTCCAATGGCAGAGGAAAAAGTCGAACCACCTGGAGCTGAAAAAATGTGTCTTTTTCTTCTTTTCTTTTCTTTCTCGATCAAATCAACACCTTTTTTACAAGATCCACATTTTCGCTTCCATAGAACCTCGTTTTGCAATCTGCAAAGTTCAAGTCTTTCCCTCGATCCAACCAAACCCCAATAATCTTTTCTCCTCAGAAAATCAGGATTTTACAAATCACCCCTCTCAGGTTCCAACAGATCAAGTAAAATGCTCAAACCCCACAATATAAAAAATTCAGTTTTTTTTTATGAACAAAATCAGCTTGAGAGGAGAAAAATACAGGTGTTGGGTGAGAACTCAAAGCTGAACTGAAGATCTGTTGAGAAGCAGAGGAATAAGAAGAAGATGGTGATGAATGATAGAGCTATGGCTTTGGTTTTCTGACATTTTCTTTTTAGCCTTTTTGGTTTTAATAAATAAATAAACAAATCAATTATTACCGACATGTCATGAGTGTATGTCATGAGTATATGTTCAAGATCAGGAATCTGTATGTTATTTAAACAATTTTTTATTAAGAATTTGTTGGCATAACACATTTGCTTGTACATTTTATTTTATTTTATCATTTCCAGTGTTTCAAGTTTTGCTTTTTATTGCTAAAATTTCTTATAAGATGGTTGGTTGCAGTAAAATATTACTTTCTATATCAATAAATAATTGAGATTAGGATCATTTGATAAAACTTTACAGAGATATAGTTACAATCTAAGAACTCATTAGTAACAGTAAACAGAAATTAAACGTGTCCATGTAGTTATAATTACGAGCCATTGAATTATAACTAATTATTTTCTTTCTATTAACTAAAATTTTACTCCCCAGTGCCTGGTCAAAGTATGATATTATATATATATATATATATATATATATATATATATATATATATATATTTTATTTCCACCGCCAATTGTTTTGGAAGATTATCTGTCATGGCTAAAGCTTATCAAGTCAAATATTTATTGCTGGCATATCAACCAATCAATGTGTGCATTTTACAAAATCTAAAGAAAAGAGAAAGGATAATGCTACTAATTGAGTTTAAGGGGACAATTTTATTTGTAACATAGTTAATGGAAATAAATAATAATAATAATAATACTAATAATAATAATAATACTATTGTAATAAACATGGTCATCATTTCTGCAACCACTAAAAATTGAAACAGTGCTAAGAGACATACAAAATAATATATATATTTCAAGTTTGTTGTCACTGCAACCATATAAAAACTTAACAAGTAATAATGTATTTGTTAATAATTGAACTTAAAAGAGTTTTACATTTTTAGTTTACTATGAAAGCTTAACAGTATGTTTGGCTTAAATTTGTGGATTCTTGAAGTATCATGAAAAAATAATGTTCTTTCATCATGTCTTCTTTCCATGTTTATTGAGGAGCAATAACTGAAACTGGTTGAAAAATGTTCCATAAGACTCTTATGTATGTATCCTTTTCCACATTGTTAATGATGTTTAATTTAACAGTGTAGAAATTTTGCTTGTATCTGTCTTGCTTTTTGAAAAACACGAAATGATTATGTTTAAGTCTAACCATTCCAGCAGGATTTCTCATGCTCAAATCATTCTAATAGGTGGCTGATTATTACCATTAATTATATTGCAGTTGTCATATATATATATATATATATATATATATATATATATATATATATATATATGTACATTTCAAAGATCAATGTTCTTAATTAATGTTGTTGACCATGTCACACCTTATTACAGGTGGTAAAGGGTGGCATCATTCACAGACACAAAGTGACA
Source organism: Vigna reflexopilosa (assembly GCA_027742785.1). Lineage (NCBI taxonomy): Eukaryota > Viridiplantae > Streptophyta > Magnoliopsida > Fabales > Fabaceae > Vigna > Vigna reflexopilosa. Next base: position 23,860,068 of record CM050929.1, on the reverse strand, counting down.
AGCTGAAACAAATGGTTTGATATCTACATCAAATGCCAAATAAGCACTCAAGTTACAACCAAAATTATAACAAAGAAACATTAACCTAAGGAATTTTACAATTAAAAAAAAATAGGTTATTAATTTTTCTAAATGTTTTATTTAGATAAAATCATTTAAGTTTATTAAATTTCATTTATTTTTATTTAAATAATTATTACAAAATATAAAAACTATCATTCAATATAAAAATATAGTTCACACCAATGAAAAAATTCTATCATTTAATATATATATATATATATATATATATATATATATATATATATTATTTTCTAATAGACATAATTGAAATTACGTGTTTCAATGTAGATCAATAATTTTCTAAATATTTGTTTACAGTTTGTCGTTTCTTTATATATATATATAAATCACTTAAAAGTTTGATTTTTATTGAACAAAAAATTAATTTTATTGATATTGATTAAAACAATATCTACCCATCATTTACCTTAAAATAGTTATGTGAATGATATCTAGAAATTTCTGAAATTAATGAATAAATAGTCCTAACCTACGTTTTGATTAATGTTAATTGGAAAGATCATCAATATTGACTTAAAATAATTTCACTTAACGTATTAATAGAAAGAATCACATTTGTTGAAAAATACTATGTTAAAAACAAAACAAAAAAAGAAAAAAACTCTACAAAAGTTTAAAAATAGACCTAATTAATAATTTTCTCTCTATATTTAGGTTTATAATTTATTTTGGTTTCTATATTTTTTTATTCAATTTAATTTCAATATTTATTATATATATTTAATTTGGTCTCTTTCGTTAAATTGCAATTAATATCATTTAAAATATGTTGTATATCAAAATTGAGATCATCTTAAGGATCCATATAATTTGATAAATGATACTTCCAAATTTTTTACAAGTGACACATTTCAAATTATGTGATACATGATACCATCTAGATTTTAATATATTAACACTAGTTTCATACAAAGGTTAAATTCACTTTATTTAAAAAAAAATATGAGACATAATTGAATAAAAAAATATAAAAATTAAAATAAATAATCTAAATATATACACCATGTTACTAATTAAACCTAAAAATAACGCTACATATATGAAAGTAAAAATCCTAGTAATGACTGAACAATAACCCTAATCAATTTTAATTAGAAAGAAACTTCTATGATATTAATATAAAAAAGAAATTGCTGTTAAAGTAAGGAACATCTTAACCAAAACCCACCTAATAATATCTAGTCAAAGTCTAATGGAAAAGAATATAAGCAAAAATACAAATATAAAAATTTCAGTTATTAAATTCTAGGAAAATGTTAAATTTTAAGTAATTAAATTACTTGTATAAATTTTTAAATTTTCAATTTTATTAAATTTTACATCCAAACCATATCTTTTATTATAAAATATTTCAACCTTTTATAGATTACATTTTTTAAATTATATGTCTAAACAAATTATAAATATATTAGTAAAATTACTCCATATAGACGTAGAAACAAGGAGGACAATTTACCCTTTTGATAAAAATTATCTTGCAGTTTCCTTAAGTATTTTTATAATGTCTGAAAACATAATTATTAGGTGATATACCATCAAACTAAATGTGAAACATTTCTGTTAGGAATTCAAACTATAATTCATTGATTTGTAAAAGGTTATTTCTTTCAAAACATAAATCATGATGAGTTGATGAGAGTCTTTTATTATTACTATTACTAATAACAATAATAATAATAATATTATTATTATTATTATTATTATTATTATTATTATTATTATGCTTAATACTTATTTTGGTTTCTCGAATTTATTTAAAGTAGTTTTACTTTTTAAAAAAAGTTTAAAAATGTCTTAATTTGTGTAAAAAGAGTTCAACTTAGTCATTTTGACTGACGGCGTTAAAAACTTTAACGGTGTAACTGTCTTTCTGGCCAAAACTGAATGACCTGTCTAGGTGATTGCATGGCACCCTGAGGCTAATTGACTTGGCAACATATGTGGAAAGGGTTAGGGTTCGTGCAAAACGCCACCACAGGGCCACCATGCTGCCATTAACGCCACCACGGGTTCATCTTCTCGAGCAATGAAACCTCCACAGCCACCACACCATTAACCTCCATCCGTAAACATCGCACCATCTTTGTTCCGAATTATAAAACCACCATCGACCTTCACTACGCACCTTCAGCAGCCATGACGACCTGCACAAAATTAGAAGCACATGAAACCCTAAATCGTGCCTCGCCTCCACCGCAACCATGCTCCTTCAATCACAACGATGCTTGCAGAAAAATCCCAAACTAAAATCGTAATTCACCCCTTCGAACCCTAATCGTGAGTTCTTTCTCCTTCGATTCAAACCTGCATCAAAAATAAGAAAAGTCCAGAAACCAAATCACCTAATTCGAACCTCCACGACCAAGATTTGAAAACCCTAACCTAAATAGAGCCGCAATGGCGAGTTCATCTCCTCCATCACCTTCGAGAACCCTAACCTAAATAGCGTTACGAATTGTAGAACCACCATGACCAATAAACATCTCCTTCTTCGCAGCATCATCTTCTTCATCGCAGAAGAAACACATACATCATCTCCATCAATCTCCAGACCTGCAAAAAGAGAAGGAACCACAACATAGAAATCTCCTCTAATCACACCACCGCAAGCTCATTCGTGCAAGGAAGAACCAATTACCACTGTAAATGAGGGTCAAAAACCCTGGTTCGAGAAGGAGAAAACATTTTTCGTGAACCCTAATTTGTGTAGGAAGGGGATTGTCATGTGGCAGTCCCTCATTGGCTGAGCTTGCCACGCAATCACTAACTGGATAGGTCATTCAATTTTGGCCAAGGGACAACTACACCGTTAGAATTTTTAACACTGTAAGTAAAAGGTACTAACTTGAACTATTTTTTACACAAATTGGGACATTTTTAAACTTTTTTTAAAAGGTATGACCACTTTGAACAAACATCGTGATTCGAGGAACCAAAATAGGTATTAAGCCATAATAATATATTTAAAAATTATATTAAAAATATTTCTTATGCTTTGTGATGTAAGTTTCACTGTTGCAAATTAATTTTGTACCAAGTTTTGTAAAGTCCTTCTGATCAAAGTTAAGTTCATGGAAAGGATTAATAACATTATATAAACTATGGAATTTTATTTTGTAAGAATCACTAGTTAACTGGAATTCATTTCTAAATAATTTTTTTATTTTCTTTCTAAAATTTTGACTTTATTTTTCATTTATTTGAATATTAGAGATAATAGTAGATGTCTTTGTTGTTAATACTATGTGTTCATTCTGTTAGAGTTAAAAACAAAATAAGTTTATCTTTTATTTTTTTTAAGTTATATTTTTTCTGTGTTGCTTGTGACTTGTGGTGTTTGTATGTGGTTTAAGAGAACTTTAGATGAATCTCGTCTATCTATGGTTAATCAAATCTTTAATTTAATTTGTCTTTGTATAGATAACAATTATGGGAGCTAAAGCTGTTAGAAGCCATAATTAAGTTAGGAGCCTCTCCTAATCCACGTAAGCTAGTAATATTTTTATGCACGATTATACTTTAATGCTATGAATTGATATGTTCAATATTGATGAATTGGTATGATTGATTGATATGTGATCTAAGTTAAAGTAATTTTAAATCTGTAATATGAATGTGAATTGTGACTGTTGAACTATCTAGGATGTATCATTTTGGTCAATTTAGCCTATTAAAGACGTTTTGAACTTATATGTATGTTATTTATAAACTAAGAAAAGTGTATGAGTCATTAGATGGACAAAATAAATGATTTGATACATCTCTTGAGTCTTTACTTTTATGTAGACTCATTGAACGAACAAGCCACTCATTGGACAAAAATGAAATTGATCAATCTAATAAACTCATATGGGCTCACTCATTAGTTGAGATAGGACTTACTCAATGAGCCTAACAAAACCAGCTTCCATTTGTCTTAGTTGTGAGCGAGTGAACCTCGTTGGACAATTTTTTTTTTTGTAGAAAAATCTAGTGAGTCCAAGTGGTTTAATCACTGGGCGAGTCTATATCTCGTTGGTCGATCATACCTATAGGGGTGTCTCGCTAAATAAGAAAATGATTCATTAAGCGAGCTTAAGTTTTTAACTAAAGAACAAACTTAGGAAATGAATCACATCACTTGATGGTTGCCCAAGAACTAGAGTTTAAGAACATGAAATAAGTTTTAATGATGGATTTTAATAGTGGGGTTGAGTAAAGTTAGGAATGTATTATGCCATAAAATGTGTCGGCCTTGACAAGAAGATATCTAACATAAATTTCCCGGCTATTTCTACTATATTCAATTCTCATCTTCAAGTCTAGGAATCCTATGATGTCCATCCGCTCATAAGAGAATCCTATAATCTACTCATTATAACGCATAATGAGATATTTGTATATATCCATGTTTAAAAATGTCTTCCAATACAAGATGTTAATCAACTGATACTTTGCTTATGCCACAGTTAGTAATATGTGCAATAAGCACCATCAAATCATCCTGATCGAGATCAGGGGCCTTGAAGTCCTCGTCAGTAAAGGTGATCGGGGGTGTGGTTTTCAGTCTCTTCTCCATGAATGATTTGTAGCGATCAAATATTCCTCTTGCTTATTACTATTGAAGATTGGCCTTTAGTGAACCCATCTAAGATTGTATTAATATCCCTTTGAGTGGGTAGTCTTTGCTTCTACTTTGGCTTATGCACCGAGATGATTCTCTACAACGTTTTGTTCTTAACTCATATCGGGAGCTTCATTCAGGGTTGCGCCTGCAAGGGGGATTCCTCTCTACTCACTCGATTTTAACAAAATTCTTTAAATGTCACTCCGAATCAACTCCTCGATCTTGTCATGCAAGGCGATGCACTCTTCTTTTGTATCTCCCAGGTTTCTATGGTATAAGCAATGCCTATTACCGTCAGAATTTGGAGGAGTGGACTTCCTCCTAGGAGTAGGTATTAACTCAACGCTAAGAACTTCTTCAAGGATCTCAACACGAGGTGCGTTGAGAGGGGTATACTAATGAAATCGCAACGCTTTGACTGGCTCCTTGGATTAGGTATCACTCCTTTTACTTTGTGATTTTTTATTAATTGTTTTATCATTTGAGGAGGCTTCTGTTGGCGTTTTCTTTTTGAAGTCATGCATCTCTCCCACTTGCATGAACTGAGTGGCTCTTTGCCTCAACTCATCCATATTTTTTGCAGGCTTCATGCAAAGACTATCCGTGAATGGTCATGGGCGTAATCATATGATGCATAACCACTTCATGTCTAAGATTACGCATTTGTCTTGCCACCTTTCCAAACCTCTCCATGAATGCTTGGATGGACTCAACCTTTTCCTACCTAATATGCACCAAGGCAGTTGATGTAAGATGATGCAATCTTCTGCTTGCAAATTGTGCCTCGAAATTAAAGCGGATGGTGGCAAAACTATCTATGGAGTTTGGCGGCAATGAGGAGAACTGAGCCAAAGATCCTCCCTTCAACGAGATGGAAAAAGATCTACAATAGACGAGATCACTCGAGGTGTAGAACATCATTTGATTCATGAACATTCTAAAATGTTCATCAATACTGTAGTCATACTTATAAAAAACACGCATTGTCCATTTGTCCAACAAAGGTGTTTCCATTCTTCCTAGCGTGAATGGAAGCATCCTGACCGTATTCACAGTTGCCATGGACGGGTGATCCTTACTAGTCCTTGAACTGCCTCATTGACCTTCAAGCTCCTCATGTTGCTTGTTCTGCACGGATTGAGTTGGTCCAGGAGGCACAAAATTCTTGGCACTTTGTTCCTATCACATAGATACGTTTTCAACACGAAGGGTCCTTGTTAGCATAAAGCTGAAGAGAAGAAGTTTTGATGATGTCTCTAAGTCAAGTCTCAAGTGCTCTTATAGCAGGAAGATCTTAATGAAGACTTGTTTTTATATTAAAGCTTTTGCATTTTAGTAGATTGATGTATAGGGTGTGGTTTATATTTGATTCTGTGTATTGTTTTCCTTAGGGTGCGTTAAAAATCTTTTTGAATCAGAAAACCTCATTTTATACTCAAGATAATCGATTACTACTTATGATAATCGATTATCAATAATCAATTATGACTTGCCTTAATCGATTATCACGAGCAATAATGAGAATTTTCAAGCAAATTTTTGACCGTTGTACATTCAATGATGCATAATCGATTACCATATTGGGATAATCGATTATTACACGTTAAAAACCTTACAACGGATTTTTGGAGGTATCCTTAAGTGAGATCTCTATAAATTGGATTGAGACTCTAATTCTAAAATACGAAACATACAAGTGAAATGTATTTTTGAAATTCTTATCTGCAGTGTGCGGTAATAAGTGTTCTAGGGTTTGCTGAACCCTTGTGCGTTGACTTTGAGAACTTGGCATGTTGGTATAGAGCGAGAACTTTCACACGGAGTGTGATTAAGTGTTGTTGTTGTTCTTGAGTTGAAAGTCTATCATCCTTCGTGAAGCATTCGAAGGATGTGTTCATCCTTTGTGAAGATTCAGAGGAGGTGTTCATCCCTTGTGGGTTACAGGGGAAGTGATTTTCATCTCTTGGGGGTAACAAGCGAAGTGTTCAAACCTTAAACTGATTTATTTTCTTTGTGATTATAAAAGTTTGTTGGTTTGTGCTAGTGGAACGTTAATTCTCAGTTGAGATTAACAACTAGACGTAGGATCTCTGTGATCCAAACTAGTATAAAAATTACCTGTGTAATTTTCTCTCTTCCTTACTCTTTAATTTGTTTAAATTGTTTAAAGGAATTTTTAATTACGAGAAAATTTATTAAAAGAACGATTTGTGATAAGAAACCAATTCACCCCCTCTTGGTTTGTTGTACACGCGTTAACCATTTCGCTGCACCGCTCTCACAGTCCTTAAATATTCTTCATAATTCCTCTACATCTCCTCCATTTGTCTTTGCAAGTTTCTCATCATCTCTATCAGATTAGGCTGGCTATTCACTTCTTCTACGATCACATTTGTCGTCATGTTCCTTGTGGTCATAATAGGATTAATAAGTTGTTCTCCTGACCCCACAGTGGGCATTGAAATGTTTCGGGTGTGGGGTCGAGTCTTCTAGTCTATTTGATCAGTCTTCAACTAATCGCTCACAAATCTAAGTCCTACTCATCAAATGACGGTTGATGAGTACTTATCAAAGGTCTTTTGATGCCAAAGTTAGATCGGTTTTTAGATTGTAAGGGTAATAAATGTGTAATGAATGTGTCACCAACCTTTTTACCTCAAACCACTATTTATAGACTTTGCGATGGACTTTGTGATGGACTTTTGATTATAGTCGACCTAATTATAGTCCAAACATAGCTAATCATGATTTAACCTTTAAGTGAAATAACTTTAGAATTAATCTATTTTAGTTTGACTGATTGATCTACACAGTATTTAAACCAATCTAATGGTTTTCTGGCTATTACCAGATGAGTATATTATACAAAATCTATGATCAAACATAAACCGAAACCAAATTAACCCTTTTCATAGCAAATCCTACAATAATAATAATATGGACTCAATTCGCATAAAAAAAAGACCAAGACTAATTAACTTCTCTTAATTTAATACATAAATGTTCAAAGTTTATCTTTATGTAACATTCTTTCTCAGCAAGTATAATACTTATTTTTAATATGTATATTTATAGACCTAACTTTTGCCCTTAACACCATAGATTAAGAGATTTTATGTAATATTTCTAATAATCACAAAATATCAGTTATATGGTATATCTTTTTCTACATTTTTTTTCATTCATCTCTTAAAAATCTTTGAAATAAAAATAACAGTAAATCATTATATCTTATAACAACTTTTAAATAAATCCTTTTTAAAATAATTAATTATCATTTCATCTATTTTTTTCTAATTATTATAAATTTTACATTATCTTACAAATTGATAAACAATAATAACATACAAAAATAATAATAAAATAAAGGTTTAAACCCTCATTTGGTCCTCATATTTGTGTGTCAATCTCAATTTGGTCATCAAATTTTTTTTTGTCTCAATTAGGTCCTATTATTTGTAAAAATGAGGTAATTAAGCCCTTTCCGTTAAGTAATGACTAACGTCGTCTTCCTCTGATGATGTGGTACACAGAGAATTAGTTGACTTAAAGGGATTTAATTACGTGGATTTTAGTGTAAAAAATGATAGATTTTGACGTGGAATTAGGTTTTAAATTGAGAAATTTTAATTGAATCAGAAAACAATAAGTGGGGGAATTAGGGATTTAAGAAATTGGGAATCTGGTGAGTATCAGAAATCAGAAATAGGGCTCTCAATCTCCTTTTGTTCGTGGAAGTTCTAAGTGCAAGACGAAGATCATCACGTGGTCGTGGACGCAACGAATTGACCTTCGACGTCAGTGAAGGTAAGTTTCCTATGTTTTATGTTTACGAATATGTAGTGGGTTTCGTGTGGTCCTGATTTTGGTATGTTGTTGTTGTGTTCAGGTTAGAATGTGTTTCCTATGTTGTTGATTTGTTGTTTTGTGATGGGTATCGTTTATGGTGTGTTGATGCTTTCGATTTCTGCGATTTCTTTAAAAGTAGTGGTCCCAAAAACTGCAGTTGGTGTGTTGATGTGTACACTCTCGTGGTCCCAAAAATTGCACCTATGATTTCTTTAAAAGTAGTGGTCCCCTTTTGCTGGACCAGTGTTTCCTTAGTGGGGATGTTAGTTTATCCCCTGTCCCCTTCATGTGTTACAGTTCCTTAGTTAGTAGTTTATCCCGTCCCCTTGATAATATATTTTTTCCCCCAATGTACATGTGTTAAAAGGTTGTGCTTCAAAATTAGTATAGCATGGATGACCGTATTAAAGTAGTGGTCCATCATACAGGACATTTTGTTAGTGATGATAATGGTAATTTAAAATTTGATGGAGAGATAACACAATGGTCTTGTGATCCAGACCTCTTCTGCTATTTTGGAATAATAGCATTAGTTAAAGAGTTAGGTCATACAGACATTAAAGAACTTTGGTACAGTTTAGGAGGTCAGTCAATGGTGCCAGAGAGGTTAGAATTATTGACTGATGATAGGGGTGCTTTGCATATGGTTAATATTGCAATGTTAAATGATGAAGTTCATTTGTACGTTGTTCATAATAGGAATGAACCAGAAATAATTGAAATGATTGATTGGGTTGGTGGTGCTGTTAATGATGAAGTTGATGTTGCAAAACAAGTGGAGGGTGAGGGTGAGGTTAAGAGTATGGTTGAGGGTCTTGCTGAGGGAGAGGTTGAGAGAGAGGTTGAGTGTGAGGTTGAGGGTGAGGCTGAAGGTGTAACACAATTGGAGGAGGGTCCTGCTGAGGGAGAAGTTGAGACAGAGGTTGAGAGAGAGGTTGGGTGTGAGGTTGAGGGTGAGGCTGAAGGTGTAACACAATTGGAGGAGGGTCCTGCTGAGAGAGAAGTTGAGAGACAGTTTGACTGTGAGGGTGAGGGTGAGGCTGAAGGTGTAACACAATTGGAGGAGGTTGAGGTGCATGCTGTAGATGAATTCGAGCTAGAAGACGTAGAAGAAGATAAGGATGAGGATGACGATGAAAATATAGAGGATAATGAGGATGAAAATGTAGATGAGTCTAGTAGTCAAGAAAGTCTAGTTGATGTGACCATTCAGTGTGATAACATTGGTACTTCTAAAGAAAATGTGAGTGAAGAACCCTGCAGTTCATGGACAAGTGGTAATGATGACATGCATGATGTACATGGTTTATCTGACAATGAGTGGGTGTCAGATGAGTTGGATAGTGGTCCAGATAGTGAGGATGAAAGTTCCATTCCTAGAACATTGTTCCCCACATTTAGCATGCCTAAAAGTTTGGGAGAATATAAGTGGGAAGTTGGAACTTATTTTACTGAGAAAAAGGAATTCACAGAGGCCATTAGGACGTATGCACTAAGTAATGGTAGAAATTTAAAATTCTTAAAGAATGACAAGAAGAGGCGTATTGTTAAATGTCTTGGGGGCAATGGTAAATGCAAATGGTATGCTTATTGTGCCTTTAGTTCTCGTTCCAAGTCATGGCAGCTAAGAAAAGTTATTGATGATCACACTTGTAGTAGAGATTTTAATGTGAAGTTGATCACTTCTAAGTGGTTGAGTAAAAGGATGGAAAAAGCTGTTAGAGAGAACCCAAACATGAAAGTCATGGACATTAGGGATAAAGTGAGTAGGAAATGGAATGTTGGAATTTCTAGAAATATGGCTTTTAGGGAAAGAGCCGTGGCAAAAGATAATGTTGATGGTTCATTCAAGGAACAATATAGAAGAATCTATGATTATGGTCATGAGCTTCTCAGGACAAATCCAGGTTCAATAGTGAAAATAAAGGTTCAAAATAGTAATGGTGAGTGTATCTTCAACAGAATTTATGTATGCTTGAAAGCATGCAAAGATAGTTTCATTAGTTGTAGACCCATCATTGGGTTGGATGGATGCTTTTTGAAAGGCAAGTATGGAGGGGAATTACTAACAGCAGTGGGAAGAGATGCAAATGAACAAATTATGCCCATTGCATATGTTGTTGTTGAGGTAGAAAACAAAGACTCCTGGACTTGGTTCTTGGACCTTCTGATTGGGGATCTTGGTGAGGAAGCTGTATGTGGAGCATGTACATTTATTTCAGACCAACAAAAGGTCAGTCAACCCTAACAAAGCTTAATTATAACCTATTTCACATAAACCTCATCTGACTTGAGTATTTGAACTTGTAGGGTCTGTTAACAGTCATTAATGCACTTCTACCTGGGGTAGAACAACGATTTTGCGTTAGACATTTGTACTCAAACTTTAGAAAGCAATTTCCTAGAAAAGACCTTAAACGTTTGATGTGGACGGCAACAACAGCCACATATCCACAACTATTGGGGGCTGAAATGAGGAAAATTAAAGAGATCAATGTAGAAGCATTTAAGTATTTGATTGCAATTGCACCTAGGTATGTATTCACTTTACTCTACGTTATTCTTCTTTTACTTTGACATTTATATTTTGTTTGACATATATTGTTATTCCCAGATATTGGTCAAAATCTAGATTCACCTCTAGATCACAATGTGACACTCTTGTGAACAACATGTGTGAGGGCTTCAACAGTGTGCTAGTTCACACTAGGACTAAACCAATTATCACCATGTTGGAAGAGATTAGGGTTTACATCATGAAGAGATGTGCTAAGAACAGGACAAAGATGGCACTATATCAAGGTAGTGTGTGCCCTAAGGTTCTCAACAGATTTCAAAAGCAGTCATGGTTAACGAGATATTGGTTACCAAGGTAACTTTAATACTACAATTAACTTTATACATGGTCATATTTGATTACTTTGTTTCTAACTTTGTACCCATGATAGATGGTCATCAGATCAGTTATTTGAAATCATCCACATTTCACAATTTGGGGAGCAATTTGTTGTCAATCTTGACAAGAATGAATGCAGTTGTAGAAAATGGTTAATTACTGCTATTCCTTGCACTCACGCCATCACTGCAATGAAGTTCTTGACTGTAAATGCAGAAGACTATATTGGTACTTGTTACAGGAAGTCTACGTATGAGGAGACCTACAACTCCATCATTTACCCTATCAATGGTCAAGTTCTCTGGGACAAAACTTCATATCCAGATGTCTTACCCCCAAAGAAGAGGACAATGCCTGGCAGACCCAAGAAAAAAGAAGGCTAGAGAGTTGGGAGTTGAAGAAGAATGATACTGAATTAAGAAAGGGTGGGAGCAAAAAAGCATGTGCTGTTTGCAAACAACTTGGACACAATAAAAGATCTTGTCCACAACGACCAACAACACCAGATCTTCCTGCTGACCAACGTACTGAACAAACACAAATGTCAATACCTCCTGCTGAGCAACCTTCTGATCAAACACAACACGTGCCTGCTGCTGATGAATGAAGTCATATTTCAGTTTGTTTTTGGAACAATGAAATGTCACCTTTTTTTGGTTTCAGCTTTTAAATGTAATGTCAGTTTTTTTTCGTGTACTGATTAAGACAATGTTGCTATCAGGTCTTTTTGATTATTAGTGTTATTGGTAATGTCTGTTGGGAACATGAAAACTAGTTGTTAATTGTTATAAAGAAACTCTTTCATTTGGCTTCCTCATTGTTCAATTTAACTGCTTGGTTGTTTGATGTCTTGATAAGCTTATCTTGAATATCTTGTTGAAATAAGCTGACAACAGTTTTATAGATAAACATCACAAATCATTATCAAAATCTTTGTCACACTTTTATCGAAATTAAACAACGGACCTTTTATAAATATGAAATTAATTGCTGTTAATATGAAATTAGATTACATACTTTCCTCAACCTACTTTCATCAACCTCCTAAGAAATCAACCTACTTTCATCAACATTGAAATCACAATTACATTAAACAGACATGTAACAAACATCATCCCAATTAACAGCTTCATGCCCTTCTCCAAAATAAGGAGACTTTTCTCCAAAGAAGCTAATTTCAGCTTTTCAACATCTCTTTCTTCCATCTTCATCATACTTCCACCCACTTCGTCGTTTCTCGCACTTGCAGTCCTTTCATCAAGAATCACCAAATTTCGTTCATCAATGACTTCTTCATTGCACCACTGAAAGAAGTTGCATCCACCCATATCTTCACTCCCACCCTGTAGAAGAAGAAAACTCACCCCCAAGTTAACGAAATCAAAAATCACACAAATCAAATCACACAAATTACCTTGAAGTGAGGGCAACCCCAAAATCGTTTGCCCTTGTTCTTAGGGGTTTTGGCGATGTGGAACATTGCTTTCGAACCACAATAACAATTGGGTTTTCCTCCCAACCTGCTCCCACCAACAGAACTTTGTTGAAAGCCCCAACCCGTGCATTTGCAACAAGAAGACGATCCAGACATTTCGTCACCTCAACTGAACACTTCTTCCAAACCTTCCACTGCTTCCACAAATCTTCTTCCCTAAATGAGGGTTGTGAGGATGTTAAGTGTTAGGGTTGCTTTAAATGTCAAGTCTTAGGGCATGTTAAGTGTTAGGGCTAACAACATAACACGTCTTTGATGTGGAAGGCTTAATTATACAACCAACACCCATCTAATTTAAAACATATTGTCACGACAACTAAAAAGAATTACAACTCATCAGAGGAAGACGACGTTAGTCATTACTTAACGAAAATGACTTAATTGCCTCATTTTTACAAATAATAGGACCAAATTGAGACAAAAAAAAATATGATGACCAAATTGAGATTCGCACACAAATATGAGGATCAAACGAGGGTTTAAACCTAAAATAAAAAATAATAATTATAATAATAAAATTATTAAAAACAATAAAAATGAAAATAAACTCATAATATATTAATAATGGTATTTTACTTTAATGACGTAAAAAAAACTATCTGCTATTTTATATGTATTGGAACTACAAACCAAATAGATATAACGAACTTGTTATCGTCAATTTTAAGCACAACATAATCTTAAAAATTTATCAAATAAAATTTTTTTTTTTTTATCTATACGGTCAATCAAATTATTCAATTTTTTTTAGTTTTTTTTTTCATTTTTTTGACAACCCAAATATTATACTAAGCATATAATATAATAGAAGTCAACAATTTTAATATGAGAGAACAATTATGAGTTAATAGAAGACAGTATTAAGTATACAGTCATCCCAAAATATACGCAAAACTTAAAACTTTACAAGCATAAAAGTATCTCAAAATACAAGATGTATCTAAAAAGTCCTAAGAGCTAGGAGTTGTGTCTTCACTCTCCAATGCTTGCTCCAGAGGTACATCATCTGTCTCTGCTCACATCCAAGTGGATGATCATCGCAAAGGAAAAAACACAAACATACAAGGCAAATCAAACAAGCAAGGGTAAGCTAGGTTGAAAAGCATACAAGTTATCTAAAGACATTTCGAAAGTAAAAGTAAAATCATGTAAATAAGCTAACACAACATCTTATCATGTTATAACGCAACTAGACTTGTCCGGACTTAGAATAAATATCGATCTGGTGCGGGTTGTACACTTGTGATGGCCTCTACTGCTTTGCAAAGCCATTGCCAACGGGTTTCACCCTACCACACACAAGTGTTAGTTCGTTACCGCGCAACAGGCCTCCAAGTAGCGCCTACACTAGGACCTCCTACTACTCTCACCACATACGTCAATCCTCTCTAAGTGAGAACGAAAGACCGTTAGAGTGTTACGATAACCCCCCATAAAGAAGCCTCATATATTCATTCTAAACACTATATTATCTCACCTAGAGATCTTACTTTGAATTGTAACCACATCACATCTTAACAAAGTTTCGTCTTATCTTAGTCATAAACATCCTCTCATCATTTATAACATACCATTCACAATCATACAAAATCATATACAAGTCATACATCAACTATCACTCACAAAGAAAGAAGAAAAGAGTAGATCATAACGAAAGAAATCACTTAGCGCATAAGCTTGCTTTGCGAAACCAGGTAACATTCGCACATCGAATTTGGTTCGCATAACGAGTCCTCAAACAGAGGCAACCCACTCCAGCTCATTCGCATAACGAGAAGTCTCGCCTTGCGAATTAGCTCACAAAGGCTCTAGGCCTCACACTCTCACAGAGCGATCTCTCACACTATTCTAAATATCTAGTTAATTTCCAGACCCAAGACCAATGGCACAGCGAATCCAATTCGCAAAGCGCCTACCACTCTCATCCGTGATTCGCATAGCGCACCCCATGCGCTATGTGAATGCCCTAGCAGAGAGCAATTTGCTAGGCGACTCACTGTGCGAATCTTCTCGCACAGTGAGTCTGCAAAATCTGCAGAACCCCGATTCTGCAGAATTGTAGAACTTAACCACCCCAAAATCGTTTTAGGCCTTTTGATGAACTTCTAACACTCCTATCTTAGGTTATATGATGAATTAAACTTACCTAAGTGATTCTAATCCTTTCTAACATTATTCTTTAGTAGTTATGCATTAATTCATACTCAAAAACTTGGATTTCAACAACCTAAAGACTCAATCCTAGACTTACCAATTAGAAGCTATTTTTGACCATTTTAGGAACCCCAATAAGTCCTAATTGACTTACATAGACCACCCAAACCAACCAAAACCACCTGTAATACCTAACTCTCAATATGACTACCTTAGTTATTCTCGTAAAACTCCAAGAATTTACTCAATTGTTTCCTATTAAACACTCTAATAGAAATCATTCCATTCAATCACTCAATATCATCACTGCAAAGTATCCATACCAGTTCATAGACATCCAATTCACAGTTGACATACAAAGCACACTTAACCCAACATGCAGAATTTCAGTTCATAGTTCACATAGCATAATTACACTAAAATAGCTTCATGTACACATTGTTACACTATCCCAAGCAAAATCCTCAAATTCATGCAACCCCAATTCCCAAAACAAAAAAGAAAGAAAAACCTAAGCTTCCCTTATCTTTAAAATAAGCAGTCAAGTTCATAGGAAACCCCTAAATGCTCAATCGCACCTCAAGGAAGACTAGAATCACCTGCAGATCGCAATTTGGTGATGAAAGGCAGATTTTAGAACGTGACTAAAGCTAGAATTTGAGGAAAAGCACAACCAACTACATGCAAAACGAATTTGTTGCATGATCCCAGCCCTAAGGTTGCACGGAAAAGGAAATTCAACTTACCAGTTGAAGAACAGAGAAATTGATCGGTTGATTTTGTTGTTCCTGAAGCCCTGATCACCTAGACAACTTCTGTTCAATAGATCAACGATTCAATATGGAAATTTAGGTGGAAAGAAGGTAGAGGAGAAAGAGAGAGCTTGCAGTGGAGGCAATGGTTTCTCAGATAAGAGGAAATGAACTAAACCAACGTTTCAAAACAAAATGTAGTTTTATTCTAAAGTGTTCAACCTCTTATTTGTTTGCCATCTGTCACCCGCTTTTATGCTGACTCATTCGTAAGTCCTTACATTTTTCATTCTATTTTATTTTTATTTTTATTTTATTTTGAGAAATAAATTTTAAAAAAGGTAAAAAAATAATAATAGTAGAAATGAGAAAAAAATTGAAAAATGAAATTGTTTATATTTTCCCTTTGTTTGGATAAATTCCAACTCTCCCAAATCCTTTTTTTAAACAAAAGTTACAGGTCAATTATTCGACTTGAATATTATTTATCTCGATTGTTATTCAATTTTAATCAACTTGGAACTTTCAAGTCCACTTAAATTAATAATAAGTTAAAATACAATTAAATTTTATTTAAAATACAATTAATTTTTTATTTAAACATTTTTTACTTTTATATTTTGAAGTTAATTGCACATTTTTATTTAGTCACGGATGACAATGGGTTGGGTCAGACACGGATAGTGTCTACCTGCAACCCGACCTACCGGATAAAATTGTACCTGCTACTCCTGCGGGTACCCATTTAGAAAATATCTACGGATACCCGTAAAAAAATATTTTATACATTTTAAAAATAAAATTTAAATAAAATTACAAAAAAAATGTATGTAATATAATATAAATTAAATTAAATATAAATTAAAATTTAATTTTAATTTAATTTAACCTAATAAAATATAATTTACTTTTATTTTTAATTAAATTTAATTTAAAAATATATAAATTAATTTTTTTTATTTTTTGCGGATAAAGAATACTCGCAGATCGGATAATATATTACCCGTATCTAACCATTTAGAAGCAGATATTAAAATACCCGCTACCCATTATTCGCAATTAGTAAATATTCATAGATAATAGTTATCCACTACTAATTTTACCTATGGATACATTTTTTTGACATCCCTAGTAACGCGTGACATTAAAAAGTTGACAAAAAATCATAGAGCACCAAACACATTAAATTTACATGTAAGGTTGATATTCATATTTCTTTATTTTCTTCTTCTACTAGTATTGGTGTCAATACAATTTTTTGAAATAATAATTTTGTAATCTATGATAAATAAATAATTTATTTTTAAATGAAATTATACTAGATAAAGGTATACGGTATTATATAATATTGAAACATTTTCTAAAAAAATTCCGTATAATATTCAAATATTTTCTAAAAAATTTCCGTAATAAAACAAGTATTTGGTCTCATTTTTTACTTTGTCATATTGAAATTATTTCGTAGAGTAGTTATTGTAAAATAATACGAGAATTTGATCTTAAAATGATTTTCTTATTGATAATATAGTTATAAAATAGTCATCAATATTTAAATACTTTTAAAAATGTTTTACATTTAATATTGTTTCAAAGATGATTTAAAAAAAAATCTTTGGATATATTTCTATTCTAAAAATGAAAACAGTTTTTTAGAAATAAGAAAAAAAAATCACAAAATATTAAATAACTGATGTACCAGAAGAAAATAAACTAAAACAAATTTCTAGGGTTAGGGTTTAAGTTTAAATGATCATAACCGTAAGTTTATTTCTTCAGTGTTGGGAGTAGATTGAGAAGCAGAGGAACAATGTCAAAGAAGAACAACCTCGCCAAGAGAAAGAAGCAATACGAATTCGATCTCCAAAGTACTGTCATCTTCGATTTCTCCTCTATTCTCAGTTTCAATATTCATGTTCTGATTTTCGTGTTTGTGTTGATTTTCATTCAGGGGAGAAGCAAGAGAAGCAAAAGAAAGAGAAGAAGCTCCTTGCGAAGAAAAACAGTATGAAAGTCAGTGTTTGCTTCTCCATTCCTTCTTTTTTTCGCTGGGATTTTTATTTATTTGTTGTTAAAAAGAGTTGGAGATTTTTGGTTTTGGGTTTCCTGTTTTTCGTTTGGATTATAATTTTGTTATGTAAAAAGATTTTAGCTTTTTTATGCGAAAAATTTGGTGGTTGAATGCTGAGATAGTGGATCAAATTTAAACTCTCATTCTTGTTAATTGATTGAATGCTGAAGTAACCAATGGTGGCTGCCCATTGGTTTTTGGATTTAGGGTTTAGTGCAGAAGGGGTTAGTTTCTAATGTGACCAACAGAGGTTTGAAGTTTAATTAGTAGAGATACTCACATTTAGTGTCCGACTTTGACTCGACCAGGTTTACCTCCAAAGGTGAATACCTTTTTGAGGGAAAAATGGTTGAAACCTGTTGAGAGAGAAAAAAGAGTTGAAAGCTGAAATAGGATAAACAGAATGTATGCTATATGATCTGAATATTAGATTCTAATTTTGGACTCGAAGGAAAACCGAAAGTAGAGAAAGTTTGAATTGTGTATTTTTTTTTTATGTGTTTGTGTTTGAAGATTAATGTCTTTTGTTTGGTTTTGTTTTTGCTGGGTATTTAGGTTGATGGTAGAAACAAGAAAAAGGGTGGATTTCAGGTGGGGAAGAGAAAAGTGAAGGTCAAGTTGACTGCCCTTGCTAAAGCCAAGGCTGCCCAGGCAATGGAGCTTGACAACTGAGGTTTTACATTTGCAGTTTTCTACATTGTATTGAAATTGGTGGATGACAGTGTTGTTTTAAGGTTTAATAATACTTTGTTCTGTTCTGTTCTCTTCAGCTATACATATAACTATGATAGTGTAAGGTGTATATTATGTGACAAATTATGTTATAATATTATTGTCTCTCTTTTACAAATTTTTAGTCCAATCAATTGCTTGCTTCAACTTCTACATCTTTTAATTGATTGATACGATTTTATACTTATGTCTTCTCTATGCTGTGCTCGCTGCTTACATAGCATGTCTGTCTTGCAAGTAATTTGCTGAGATGAAGAGAGTTTGGCATTTTGTTTTCATGAGTTATTATGCTTTCTGTGTGCACTGGATGGTGTAGCTAGTGAGGTGTAATTGATGTCATTTTTTCGGTTTCAGTTATGTAAGTTTTATGGATGTAGTTATCACCAGAAAGGTTTCATGTCCACAAAATCTCTTTAGTTAAGCAAAATCTATTTGATTTTGAGGCAAAATGGTATACTTGTGGTTTAAACTCTTTATTAAGAAACCTGGAAGAGGCAATGGATTCTCTCATGTTAAATCTGAACATAACTAGATCTTGTTCAAATCTTGTGTGTCTCTCTCTCTCCCGTCCGTAAACATTATTTAAAATGATAAAAATTGTCGTTAGAAAGTATAAGTAATTGACTAATGAATACTACTAAAGGTATTGCCCAAATTTATCAAACCATTCAAAATCTGAACCCATGCCATGCCTATAGTAGCATGTGCATATTGTAAGCAGTAGATTCTATTCTATTTCTCGCTTATTCATTTTTTGGAATATGCCCTATTTGTAATGCGTGCGAAAAACACAAGATCGAAGGAGGTTGACTTCTAAGACTTTATTCCTTTCTGAGAAAAGTGGAAACAGAAGGCAATGTGACAAGAAAATGAGAGAAACTGGTAAAGAAAATAACTTGAGAATAAAAGTTAAATTTACTAAGACTTTTAGTCTCTTAATTTTCTCTATTAGCAATATAGTATATAACTTCAAAATATTTTGTAATCTCTTAGTGGAATGCTAGTCTTTATGCTTCAATCAGACAATTTGGCTGCCAAATGAAATGTGTTGCTTCTCCATGCTACTTTGCCCATGGTGGAAGGGTTGATGAACTTCCACACACACACACATACATATATATATATATATATATATATATATATATATATATTCCAATTTCAATTTCAATAGTTAAAACTATGTCTGGAGAATTTTATAAGGAAAAAGAAAGAAAAATAAAATCATTTTCTTTATTAATTAAGATTAATGTATCTATAAGTTAATTTATAAAAGTTATTTAATAAATTTATTTTAAGTTGCAGAAAGATTAATCTTGTTTTTTCTTTTCTTTTCATGGATAAAGTATAGACCTCATATTTATGCCTTTTAAGCATAAGATAAGAACACTCACTTTTTCATTAGAAATCCATTTCACAAAACAAATTCAGACCAAGGAAATTAGAAGTGTGCTCAAGGAATTAATACTTTCAAGTGTCCTTAAGAAATAGATAGATTTAAAAGAAAAGAAACTTGTTTTTGAAAGCAATAAACAAGCTTGTTGTTGGTCTTGTCTGGGGCTTGGAGTTTTGGGTCAGACTTCCGTGAATGAGGCTCAGCCCAGAATCTGAAGCATCAGTGACCCAATAACTCCACATGAAACAAAGACAATTAATATTTCCACCTATCAGTACTATGTAAACACTTTATTTTTATTTTTTGGAAAACCTACATTTCACAATGAGTTAAAATTTGACCATAATTTAAAGGTATTTTCAGCAGTGTTAAAATTTTAACACATTCTCACAAGAAACTATCTGGAGACTAAAATTTAGAAGAAGAAAAATAAAAATGAAACACTAGGAGAACAATCTTTGTATTACTTTGAACAATTGATGGAAATGAAGCAGAAGCCAAACACTTGTGTGTGTTCTGCTTTCATATTATTGGAGTGTGATTCAAAATTCAAATGTTTGAGTGGGAAGTTGCATTAAAGAGATTGTGACCAGACATAGCAGACAACCACATTTGTGAAAACCACATGGACATGACATGACACAATGTTATCCAGTTATTCCTCTTTCCTTGTGTTCAATATTCATCACACGCCTTGCCTCACATAATCAATGTCACATTGAAAGTACACACACTCTATATGCCTACTATATTAGGACACTTACACTTTATATTAAACTTCTTCTGCTTTTTCTCTAATCATACTTACAACAATCCTCTTATACATGTTCTTAGTTATCTCTATCTTTAGAGACAATTGTTTTCTTGTTGCTAATTCAAAAAGTTTTGTATGCTTGATTTTTTTGTTGTTAATCAAAAGTTATATGATTTTTTTCCTTTTATGTGAACATAGCTAGAGTATCCAAGAGATGAAAAATGTATTCATCATTATTTCAAATTGTTTTTTTAGTTGTTTTTTAGTTTTTATATAATTTAAATTGAAAAAGATTTAATACTACAAGTTAAATATATGAAAATTACACTATAAAAACTATAAAAGAAGAAATTTTTAAATTGAAAAACCTTAAAAGAATTATTTTTTTATAAATAAATAAAAATGATTTGATATTTGGTAGAATGGCTGGTTTAAATATAATTATTTTTTCAATTGAAAAACAAAAATAAAAAATTAAAACAAAATAGAAGCAGTAAAAAAGTTTAATAATATTTATTTTTTTAAATTAATATAATTACATAATAACATATTTTATTTAAAAAGTACAGTTTTTATTTGTATAATAATACTTATGTTGATATATCATTTTATGTCATTTTATATTTATTAACTAACTTATCTAATTTTATATAATAAAAACATTAAAAATATTGATTTAAAATTAAATCATCTATTCATTTTTACTTTATGATTAAATATTTTCTAAATCTTTTTGTAATATATCCCCTTTATCAAAACGGGGTTAAAAGTAATATACTTTATAATTCAATGATATTACATTATTTAATTTAGTTTTCATACTTTTTATAATTATGTCATCGCATGTAATTATTCTATAATAGCATATGTTACATAATTATACAAAGAATTTAGTTTTATAATTGGTGTATGTTGTCTATACTTTTATATTTATATATATAAAGAGGATATATATTTTTTGTGTATATATTTTCACTTTAACTATTTACTGTTAATAATATAATTCTTAACTTATTTGTTAAGTGTAATTATAAAACTGTTACAATGAATTTTATTTCTTCATCTTATTTTTTGGTTTCAACTTTCACTTATAGGTACTTTTTATTGCTACTATTATATTTGTTCTTTTTTATGTTATCTTTCATTCTTTTTAGATTTTATTCTTCACTATTGTTTACGTAAGTAAAAACATGGAAAAAAATATATGGGTAGACAGAAATTCAAAACTGAAATTGAATTTTAGTCTAATTTAAGAAGAATTTAAAAATCATACATCATCATATTAAATTTATGCATGCAAATGATATCCAAATACGAGTTGCAAACACAAAAACATGAATAACATGCTAAAAGTTCACTGAAAAAATGGAATGCAATTAGCCAAAAAGTAGTTAAAAAAGAAGAAGAAAATGAACAATTATGATTAAAAATTCATTTTGAAAGGGGAAGACCATTATTGTAAGATCCATAGAAAAATATAAAATAAAATAAATAATTGTTGTTTGTTGTATTTTCAAATTGAATTAAAATTTTTACTAAGAATTGTTTACATTTCATTTGGTAATACTTTGTACTTTCAAATTAAAATTAAAATTTTTACTAAAAATTATTTATATTTTATTTGATAATACTTTTGTAATTACCATATTTTCACTTTTATAATTCAGTTTTTTTACTAATTTAAAACTTTTAACCTACATTTTATAATTTTGTAACTCCATTTTTTTTATAATAATTTTATTAATTATTTATTATTTTAAAACATTTTAAGCATCTCATTTTACTCTTTTAATGAATTAAAATAACTGAATTTAATTTGAAAAATTACAAACAACAAAATATTTTAATATGTCTACACATAGGCGCGACGTACACTAGTTTCATAAAGAAAATACTGTTTATGAACTTGGACTTGTTATGAAAATGAATTATTTTAAAATTTGTTTGATATAATTGATTATTTTAACGAATAATTAATCACATAAAAAAATTATATTAGGACGTCGTAGTAAAAAAAATGCTTTTACAGTAATTTTCTTGTTCGAATTGTAAAATAAAATATTTCCCATGATAAAATTTAAAAAGGCACAAAGGAGAAAACCGAAAAAAGTAAAAGATAAACATTTGACTTTTAATAATTGTTCAGTTAAATATTATCATCTAATCATCATAATATTTAGAAATTTTATGATAATTAATTTAAAATCCAGATTAATGTTTTTTAATTAATTAACATTTAGGCTAAAATCTATGAAAAGTAAAACCAACTTTTAATCATAGTTTCTAGAACTTCATATGTATCATCAAAATTTTATTTTCTGTCTTAAGATTACAATCTAAATCACTAGATACATCTATTTTTTTTGTTATCAATCACATAGTATCATACTTCAAATATAATAATAATAATAATAATAATAATAATAATAATAATAATAATAATAATAGTCAAATTCAAATTTAAGGAAATGATATTTCCTTATTTGATATAAAATAAATATTCAATGCAAAATTTGATCCCCACGTTCTCATTCTTTTACATGCTACTCCATTTCACTACCGACAAACATTCAAACACTTTCCAAAATTTCATGAACAAACATTCAAACACAACCAAGAGTTATAAAATACTACAAGTAGGGATAATGTATTTATTTGCTACACTCTACATGTATGAAATGATCCTTTAAAAATGATTCTTAATAATTTTTTAGTTTGATGGTGAAATCATCAGTATTGTAATAAAAATAAAAAAAAAGGACAACGATTATTTTTGTTTATTAACAATGCTCCGTAACTAAAATATATACAGACGATAAGTATAAAAAGAAACACAATTTCAAAGAAAACAAATCTACAACATATTTAACACACATTTTTTTAAAAAATCGTTGTTATTAAAATTGGTTAAAAATATATTTAAAATCGAAAATGAATTGTGTCAGAAATAATAATCCGATTCACCTTTAGAATAGACTTATCCTTAACATTATGAAAGAGGTTTGTTTTGTGGACCAAAGGAAAAAGTTAGGAAACTGTCTCTTCCTGTTTTTGTCTTTTACCCTCAAAACCCATTATGAAACATTTTCAGTCTATTTTTCCTTCCTCTTTTTGCTGTTTTAATTATGTAAAGTGCAATTGTAATTATGTGCTCTCTTTCTCTATATATAGGTGAATTTAATAAATCAATTTAACCATTCATTTAAAGAAAACATTAGGTTTCTTTCTTTAGTTGCTCATAACTTTGTGCTAATTATTAATGTAATCATAGGATTATAGTTGGGTATTCATGAATGGGGTGGTAGGTTGTCCTTTTAAAGCATTTTTTTTCTTAGAAGAAAAAATGAAGATGTGGATGGAATTACTCTTTAAGGAAGAAAGAATTAGGGTTTTATAGTCAAAGAAATACTCATTTTTCCATTAGAAAAACTTTTTCTATACCAAAAGACACCACTTATTCTCCCAACAAAAGAGGTTGAGGGTTGCTTCATCATCCAACATAATCTTTTTTTCATGTACTCTTCAACACTATATATTCAAAATGAATGTGAAAGGGAAAATATATTTATCGATCATTTAATGCAATTTGTTATTTAGTTTACATGCTGGATTTCTTGATTATTACGGTTTCGGTATGTTTAGTTAGCTATTCAATGACTTAATCGTGGTTAAAAAATATTTTTTATATTAATTTTTGAATTAGTATAAAAGCATAAATATAAAAAGTATTTAATTTTTTATACCAATTCTAAAATTAATATAAAAAATTTAATTTTTATATCAATTTTGAAATTAATATAAAAAATTCGCTAAGAATAGATAGATCAATATAAATATAAATATAAATATATATATATATATATATATATTTATATATATATATATATTTATATATATATATATTTATATATATATATATTTATATATATATATATATGATTTAGACTTTTTATATTGGTTAGAATATTGATTGTAATAAGAAGTTTGATTTTTTATATTAGTTAAAACTAACGATGTAACTTTTTGCACTAGTTAATATTACAATTGGTATAAAAAGTCATTTTTATACTTGTTCTATCACTAGCCAATATAAAAGGTTTATCCACACATAGCTCTGCATAAAAAAACAATTCTAGAATAATCCCATAATATAGTCCAAATATATATACAAAAGAAAAAACTAATTAATATTTTCCTACTATTTACACATCAAATAATAATTCCTAACATTAATGTATAATGAATACATATAATATTTACCTAACGTCTTCTATAAACACTTAAAAGAAATGTAACACATTACTTCCGAATATCTTTTAAGACCTTTTGCTCAATTGGACATGTAACACCCCAAATATTTTAAGGGTATTACAAATAGTAAAACAAAATTTGAATTGGATA
Source organism: Vigna reflexopilosa (assembly GCA_027742785.1). Taxonomy (NCBI): domain Eukaryota; kingdom Viridiplantae; phylum Streptophyta; class Magnoliopsida; order Fabales; family Fabaceae; genus Vigna; species Vigna reflexopilosa. Next base: position 23,834,884 of record CM050929.1, on the reverse strand, counting down.
TCTGATCTCTAATTAAAACTTTATTTCGATTAAACAAAAGTACGCTTTCAAACTTACAAACTTTGAACAATCACTGCTTAACATAAGTTCAAAAGTTAAACTTACAAGTCTTACACAACATGCTTTTCTGATATTAACAAAAAGCCCTTGAAAGTTTTTCTCAGCATGTCTCTCATCATCCCTAAGCCTTTCAAACTGCATCTGCAACATTATCTGCTCACGTATAACACGAGTTATACAATCATATCATAAACAAATAAGAGTAAGCTAACCATAACATACAATCATTAAACTTACTCATGACATATATTTCAATCATGTATTATTACAATTGGTTTAATCTCACCAGAAGTCTCCATTTTTGTTCGAAATCTTAAATTGGTCCCTTTTCTTTTTGGCGTATCAATTGGGTCTCTATTATTGTAAATTTGATTCAATTAGAGGCCTACCGTCAAATTCACTTAACGGCTGTTAAATATTTAGTAACGTGGCATGTTGAGTTAAATGAGTAATGACATGTGGCATTAAAATTGAATTTTGTTTTAAAAAAATTTTAAGGAGAGAGGTGATATCAGATTGAGGAAAGGGCAAAGATGGAAAGATTAAAAATTTTAAGGGTTGTCACCTTTTTAATTGAGATATCCAACTGAAACCCAAAAAAAATTAGGAATTCTTATGATTAGGGAGATGGATAATGAATTGCAAAAGTCGCATTTTGCTGGCAAGATTTATGTGATTTCAATGCTGGCAAGATTTATCAAGCATTACTAACAATAGAAAACATATATATACTCCTCAACATCAAGACTCCAATGCCCCTTTACTTGCACCCAGAAAACACTACAGAAAAATGTAGTAAAAAGGAAACAAAAGTATAATCAAATGCATTTCCAGAATAGAAAACAGAAGCACTTTTCTCTCTAGCAAACAGTGGGTCTCCTTCAATATGAGTAATGATGTTTGCTGAAGCTACCTTCAATCTCAAGACCATCTTCCACCTATAACAAACACAATGAATGGACCAAATCGTAAATCATGTGCCATTTCATTCGAAACTATTCCTTTAGAACAAATCGCCTCATTCATCTTTACCTTCATTCCCCCAACACACCAATTTCGATGTAACTCAACCTCGAAGACCGGCGAGGCACCACCTCAATCTCTTGCACAACTCGTAACCCATTAGTAGCATCTGATTTCCTCCCTGGCTGAGAGGGTGCTCCAAGGAGTTTTGCAGCAGCAACGTCTCGTTCTGACGTCTTGACGAGGACGTTCCTCTTCACGCCCCTGCTTTTAGGTCGCGCTGAAACGGGGTGAGAGGAGGACTTTGATGCTGCAACTAGTGACGTCCTGGCTTGTGGCTCACAGCGACCGGGCTTGCCTAAGCGGTGGCCGGTGTCGTTTTCGAACCGAGAGGGGTTCTCTCTCGCACGCGAAGAAAAAAAGCAGAGAAGATCCAGCGTCTTAGCTGGCACTACCTCCAGCGATCCGGCGGTGAATGACGGTGATGGTAACGTCTTGGCCGACGACCGACGGTGGCTGGTCTCGCCAGTGATAAGAGCAAAAGATCAATACAACATTAATATTTACACATTAAAAAATTCAATACAAGATCATAGAGAATTTTCATCACACAAGTGCACTTAAAAAAAATAGTAATGCTAGTTCCCTTTGCACTACAACAATATTAGACCATCAATACTTATTACAAAATAAGAATAGAGAGAGGTTAGCTCCTCTTACTTGATTCTCTCTTCTTTCTGGATGAAGAACACCTCTTCAGAAGCTCTTGCTACCTTCTCTACAACTCAGATTATAGCCCTAAAATCTCCTTATTTCTATGAAACTCTTGCTCACTTTCACTTTCCTTATACAAAACTTCATTTCCTCACCCCTATTTATATATAGTTGAAGTTAGTGTTACTGTAGCAGTATTGCATTTTACATTTTACTGTAGCAGTATTGTAGTTGTACTACATTTCACTGTAGTAATATTATAGCTTGTACTACATTTTTACTGTAGCAGTATACATAATTCACTGTAGCACTGTACATAATTCACTGTAGCATTATACGTATTTTACTGTAGCAACACAGGATTCACGAGGCATTCTCACTATAGCACTGTACATAGTTCAATGTAGTATTATACGTATTTTACTGTAGTATTGTACATAAAATTTTTCTATATTTCTAAAAAAATCTAGCATCTTAATTACAACTATTTTCAAGGGTCTTATAGGACACGCATTACCAAATATCTATACAATGAACAATTTAGTCGACTTATAATGATAATGACTTAAGATGTTAATTATAAAATGTTCATGGTACCAAAGTCCATTAGTCAATAACGTTTGCAGATATGATTTTCTGCATGTGACATAATATTCGCACTCAAAGCTCCTAGATTGATGTGAGCATTACGAGTTAAATTCATAAAGTATTATAAACTGTATAATTATGTTTCAATAGTATGAAAGATTAACTACTTACAATTGGTGCAATAAACTACAACACTTAGCATACCACACAAGGACGATGACACAACACATCACTAGAGAAGAAATGCAACGATGGTGTTGGAGGAGAGCGACGATAACACGACAATGGTGTTGGAGGACAATGATGATAGCATGATATAGCCTTGGAGGACAGCGGCAGCAGTGCGATGATGATGTTAGAGGATAGTGACGACAATGTAACCTTCAAGAACAATGGAAGGAGAGACAAAGTCGAGAACAATGGAAAGGGGGGTAAACGTGAAGACAAATGGGATAAAGAGAAGCAAAGGTGTAGAATGCAACAAAGAGATCCAGAGAAGAGGTGCAGAGAAGAAGAGTATAAGCGAATGGCGTAACGTGAAAGTTTGGAAGAAGGAAATTAAACATTTTATACCAGTTATAGTGACTAGCTGATATAAAATGTCATTTTCTATATTGATTCTAGGTTTAACTAATATAGAAAATCTTTGTAATTTATTGCAGTTTGGTCACTGTATCATTTTCTATACCGATTTAGTGTCTAACCGATATAAAAAAATTTTGTAATTTATTACAGTTTTACTATCATACCACTTGCTAAACCAATTCTCTCCAATCAGTATAGAAAGTCTTACATTATTTATAATTATGCCACCGTGCCACTTTTTATACCGGATGAATTACAACCAGTATAAAATATCGTTATAAAAAGTGTTTTTTGTATTAGTGACATATGAAAGAGAGAGTAAAACTACTTTGTAGTTTGTATTTCCTAACCTCTCTAATATATATATATATATATATATATATATATATATATATATATATATATATAAAATTCACCATAAGAAAATCCTATAGTTTGTCTCCATTAATTTACACAAATAAGCTTACCATTTGACACATGCGTACCATGTTTCATTTCTCATATTAAATTATGAGAAATCAACAATAGAGACATTGAAAAGAAGAAGATAGAAAAACATAAAAAAGAAGTGCAATTGTATCTCTCTCTCTCATATATAATATTATGAAAGAAAAAGAAAACCTAGTTACAAAAGCCTTGTCCTTGTCAATTGAAAATATGAACAATTCCCCAAAAGACTTATATATTATTATTATTATACACATGAAAGTTATGAGGAAAGCATAAATATGGACAATGACTATATATTTGGTATTATAATTTGTAAAAGAACCTTAGTACTAAGGACAACATTGGATTAGCAAGTGGACAGAAGCCGAGGTTGTAAAAGGCAATATAAAAACGTTAAAGTTGTGTTCCAATGTTAGGACATTATAGTATAAACTCAGATATAAAGTACTTCCATATATGGAATAGAGGAATCTAATCCATGATCCCATGTGGGCCATATCAACCATTTTTAATTCTATCTTCTTCAACTTATATACTCAATAACACACACACACTGCATTCTCCATCATTCACCTTAATGCATTTGGGAGAGAGAGAAACACATCACACGTTCAAAATAATCTAATGCTTTTCCATCTTTACATCCCAACAAAAAAACTATTTCTTATATTTTCATAGCATTCATGTAAATCCATATTTAATTCACCTGAAAAGTTATTAAGTTTACATAATTAAGATATCTAACTTGATTTGGTTGTTTCATTAAAACTATAGTATTAGGAAAAAGAAATCTTAGTTATACATTTACCAAAGATGGTACTAATATATATGGTATACAGATAAGGTATGCTAAGTTAATTTAGATGTAAATATACATTCTAATATAATATTCAAATCCATTCTATTCATACAATTATATTAAGAGATTATTATTATTATTATAGAGTGTACAATTTTTTTTTTAAGTTTTACGTTTTAAGTAATTATTTTTTTAAACTACAATAATTATCTTATTATCTTTTAAGTTATTGTTAATTTAAATTTAAATATATATTTTTTTTCAATTTTATTTTTTAAATAACTGTTGTTTAAATTAAATTAATTATTTTATCACTTTTTATTCTTTAAATGATGGTTAATTTAAATTTAATTATTTTTAAAAGAAAATAATAATTTATCATCTAATTGTTTTAAATCTTTTTTAAAATTAGTTATTTATAACAAAAAAACATGCATGCACATATATTATCCAAAGTTAATAACAAAATACGATAGTCTTTACTTTATACGTATTGTAAAACTGAATTAAGTATGAATCTCTATTACAATAAGTTAGTTAACTTTTTTTTTTCATAAAATCAATCATCAAGAAATATGTCATGTTTAAAAAAAATATTAACACTAACTTTTTATTACTATTTTGTATATGATTTGAGTTGAAGAAATATCACTTTGGTTTTGAAAAATACATTTCAGTGACATGCTTTTCAGTAATTTATTCTTATAAACATTTGCATGACCCAGTACCTACCATCACTGAAGCAGTGTCCCAATTATTGACCCATGAACAAATACCACAGTCAACATTTTAATTTTAAATAAAAAGATACCATTTAGATAACACATTTAGTACTTATGTGGGGTCAAATTTTGACAAAAAAATATTGATCTCCTAATTTAAAATAATTTATTGAAATATTTTAAAATTGTGAATTGATGTTTAGAATTAAATTTTATGATGTGAATTTCTTGTCTAATGAATTATGGTAATAACATATCAAATATTCTATCCAGTCGCATTGCAACTTCCTCCTGCTGCATGAATTTCTTTCAATTTTCTTTAAAGTAAATTGTTCAATTAGGTTTATTGTTCTTTTCTTGAGAGGATTTCAAAACGAAAAGTAAATTTGAAAATAAGATTTATAAAAATTAATATAAATTGATACAAATTCAAGTATATTAAAAAAAATAACGATATTTAGATAATATTTAAATATTATTTATTTATCATTTGATTGGTCTAAAATTACTTCATAATTAATAATAATAATTATAAACATTATTATAAATTAATTATAGAATGATACGTATATTATAAAAAATTATTGTTTAAAAATCATTATCCTTAAAAAAATACCAAAATTTCACCAATTCCTTAAATTCGCACTCTCACTTGTTCTTAAATCATCACAATCAGCGCAAATCTATCTTCGCCCAAAGAAACACAATCCTTAGAAATCTATTAACTATATAATTGAAGTTTCATTGGTCTGAAAATGTATTTTTTATCTTAAAAAATTAGAAAAAAAGAAACTTTGTTTATATATTGTGGTTAAAGAAAATAAAAAAAGGAGAGAGAAAGTGTGGAGAATGTGCATTATGCAATGGAAGTTTGAGTAGATATTTTGTTGAGTGGAGTGAAAATGTGATGCAGAGAAAGTCAGATTTTCAGAGAGAGAGAAAGTCACATGCAAACAAAGTCAGCCTTCTTTCTGAGACCAAACCCGTTTTGAGTCAGCTCTGTCACAACTTGTTTGTCACCACTTTTTTCTTTTCCTCTTTTTCACGCGCCTTTCTTTATTCTCTTTTTCACTCTCTCTTTCCGTCTCTACAGCATACATGCTTTCACTTTTTCTATTTTATTTATTATTATTTTTTATTTATGTATAAATACTTTTCTTGAAATAATTTTAACTTATGATTTTAAATGTGTTGAGATAAATATTAAGGAAATTTTGATGGTATCAATATTCTCACTGAAATAATTTTTCTAATAGAAGATTAACAGAGTCTTTAGTTTTACATATCACACTAATATTTTTAACTATTACGGGTTTATTCCTTAAGATCAATTATTACATTGATGATAATTAGACTAAGATTATTAAGATCAATTATTATGTTCAAAATATTTTAAATTTTAGTTTTATTTTTAAAAGACATATTAGATGAATAAAAAATATATATTTAAATTATGTTAGTTCTCAATTCTTAAATAATATAAACTATTATATATTGAAACATATAATATATTAAAAAATATATTGGCTAACACAAATGTATGCCCCTAACTAAATAAGTTGTAAAAGTTTCAGTTTCAATTAAAGAATAATTAAACTTAATGAAATAAATAATTTATTTAATTTTTATTAAAATTTGATTCAAACTTTTAAACGGTATAATTTTTTTTTTTATTTTTTTAACGAATTGGAATACTTTGTTATTTTGTAAAATATTCTCAAAATACTCTTAATTAATTAAATTTGATACATTAAATATTAATAATAAATAATTTATAATACATTAACTATTTTGTTAAACTTATGATACCTTGACTATTAATTAATTTATTATACATTAACTGGTAATTAATTTATTATACATTAACTATTAATTAATTTCTTATACATTAACTATGAATTAATTCACTGTGCTTATCAACAAATCATTAATTTTTTAGTACCCCAAGATATTTTGAATTTATGTCATTTAAACGTTGGAATGATAATACTTCCTTAGGAATGTTCGCCCACTCTGGCACGTGCATACTTATGATCATATTTGATCATATTTCTATATATGATTTTTGTGACAAATATGTTGATTTTTATTATTCTTTAATCAGATTTCTTTTTTATTTTCTAAATTACAGTGGGTAGAAGACAGTATTTATTCGTAACCCGACTAATTAGATAAAACTATATTCGTGGCTTGATCTGTTACTCGCATAGATTAAAAAATACTTGTTGCTATCGATGAATATTCACGAAAAATAAAAAAAAATATTTTATATATTTTAAAATTAAAATTTAAATAAAATTATCAAAAAATATATATAATATAATATAAATTAAAATTTAATTTTAATTAAATTTAACTTAATAAAATATAATTTAATTTAATTTTTAATTAAATTAAATTTAAAAATATATAATTTTTTTTAAATAAATATTCGCGGATTAAGTAGTATACTAACCATACCCAACCTGTTTAGAAACAGATACTAAAATACCCACTACTCGTTATCCACGAGTAGTAAATATTTGTAAATAATAACTATCCGTCACAGATTTTATCACATATACCCACGTTTTTGCCATCTCTACATCTACATGCAAGTGAAATATTGTTTAATGTTTAATTTTTTAAATATTACTTCTTTGATATTTAATTTTTTTAATTTTATTTACAAATTTTTGATATTTTATAGTTTCCATATTTTATATTATTATTATTATTTTATATCTTCTATAGTAACAATCCTATTTTCTTATATAATAAACTAATAATTAAAACTGGAAATGTTAAATGAGAGTATGTTAAACTAAATATATTATTTTGTTAAATAGTATTAAATTTTTTTAATAAAGAGGGAGTAATGTTTAAATGTTTTAACTCATTTATTAATTTGTGCCTAAATGTGAGTGGACATGTATTAATTATTTTTAATTAGTTATGACAATATTGTAGAAAAAAACAGATTACAAAAAGTTAAAAGTAAATATGTAAAAGACAAAAAAAAACTTATTTTACAACAAAGAAAGTATTTGTAAAGAGATAAGTTAACATTTAAAAAATATTAATTGAACAAATTATTACCACAAGATAAATATTTACAAATTGTTACCATTGTAAGAATAAAAAAAGTTAAAAACTCATTTAAATATTGAATAAAATAATAACATATAAAGATAAACTTGAATTTGTTTATGTTTATTATAATAAAATAAGAAAACTTTAACTTTTTTGTGTTTGTCAAGTCCTTTTATTTTAGAAATAAACAGTTTTTTTTTTCTTAATATTTTTTAATAAATAAACCCTTCCACTTCTTGAATAAGTGATTATTTTAAAAGTGTTTATTTAAGAAACACTTAACCAATTTTATATGATAATAAAATAATCATTATTTTTACTTTTTGAAATAGAAGTATATGAAAGTAGATTAAACATTAGGAAGCATAAAAAAGTAAGGTATGAAAGATTGTGATTAAGAAAGGAAAGAGGAAGCAAAGTAAAAGAACACAAAATATTCACTATTGAGAGTTATCCAGTTGAAGTTGAAAGAGAAAGAGAAAGGTGCTTTTCTATTGAGGTTTTGTTTGTTTGTGAAATGCAGTGAGTAGGGCACATAGCTATCTTAGCTAGCTCCGTAGCATAATTCACCATCATTCATTGTTCATCACCCCAACTCAACTAGGAGAGAGAAATCTAAGAACTAACATCACTCACCCCTAGAAAATATATGCAATGAGATAAGGACTTGTGCTGCTGACACACATCAAGAGAGAGAAAGAGAGACATCACTGTTCATTACTCATGTTTTGTTTTTTCCTTTTTTCTTTCTAATTCTCAGTTAATGTTGTTGTGCTACTTCACTCTTTTTTTTTTTTGTACACACTCACTTCTCACTTTCACACACACAGAACACACAACAACACACACACATACTCTCTCTCTTCTGTGCTCTTCTGTCACCCACCGCTCTTTAATTCCGCATGAAACCGTTGAACGTTTTTCAACTCTCTGCCTTCATAAGGGTCCTCCAATTCTCTACCACCACTACACACACCCTTTTAAGTTTTGATTCTCTCTCCTCACATGTTAGTACTTTTTCCTTTCCCTTTTTATTTCTCTCCATGATTTGAAGAGATCTTCATCTTGCATTCATAGCATTTTATCAGTTTTGTTTGTGGTGTGAAATCTGTTCTGGTCTTCAGAAAGGTTGTTGCTTCTCTGTGGTGTTTGTGACATTTTGTACTCTTCACCTGAATTCTAAACTGGGTTAAAATTTACATAATTTTGAATTGAAGTAGTTAAGTGGGTGGTTCTTCATGATAAGTAAGTAAAGGAATTTATCTTTGGGGTTTTGATTTTCTGGGTGTTGGCATCAGAGGGTGAGTGAGGTTGATATAATACATGGTTATGGTTATTTGGTTGCCATGAAATTTGCTTGGTGTTTAAGGTTTTATCATGGGTTGGTGAGTGTGGACCTGTTACAGTTCACCCGGCCTTTATCTTCAATGTGAAGCCTTTTTGTTGTTTCTATATAATTTGGTAAGCTGTATGCAAACTAGCTTCTCTTTTTGTCTTCTCTGTAATTGGTCTATTACTAGAATATTTGTGTGAACTACCTTCTAGCTAGGCTTTCCATTCTTTTCATTGATCTATCTTTCTACTTTTTGGTTGTTTTCAGCTTGTCTTGTACCTTCAATTGAGTCTAGGGTCCCTTTCTCTTCCTTCATATGTATAATTTCAATAGGGTGTTAATGTGTTATCCTTGAGAAACTTTGTCTGTGGGAAGCCTATGCTTCTGATTTGAAGGACATGTTATTGTTGTTGCTAGTATAATTTAAGCACCTTTTTGGCATAATTGTCATAATGATATACGATTTCATGGTTTTTTATGGTTTTCTGATCTGTGCATTTTTTTCTTTCCTCCAAAATTTGTGACCATGGACTGTGGGAACAGAGATAGGTGGAATTGAATATTGAGGGGTTTCAAGGTCTAGTAAATGCATGGATCGAGGGGACCAAATGTTATCTGGCTCTGCATCTTACTACATGCAGAGAGGAATACCTGGTGCTGGAAATCAATCTGAACTGCACAACTCGCCTAATATTAGATCATTGTCTAATCCTAATTTACCATTTCAATCAAGCATTGGTGGTGGTGGTACCATTGGATCCACATTACCGTTGGAGTCTTCAGGAATTGCATCTCCATGTGTCAATGTGAGTGTTCCTTCTGGTGCTGTGCCAGGGGAATCTGTCAAAAGGAAGAGAGGAAGGCCTCGAAAATATGGGCCGGACGGAACTGTGTCGTTGGCATTGACGCCAACACCAGCAAGTCATCCTGGAGCCCTGGCACAAGGCCAGAAACGAGGTAGAGGGCGCCCACCAGGATCAGGGAAGAAACAGCAGTTGGCATCTCTTGGTAAATTCCCATCTCAGCTTTTGTGTTGTTGTGCATTTGGTGAAAGATCAACGTAAAGTAATGATAGTTTGAAGTTGAGTTGAGATGTTGCTGGCTGTCTAAATCCTTATCCAAATGATGTTTTTTGATTCTAACATCTCAATAAACTGATTTTACAATGACTTTTGTGTTGCAGACTTGCACTGGATTTATTGTTATTTTCTTTGAGTACAGGATATGTTGTTTGTGTGTTGAATGGTTGAGCACTCAAATGTTTTGGTCTATTGAGATTACTGTGTTAGTGCAAAATCTGGATTTTGCTTTGAAACTGTTTAGTATTGAAAAGCTGGATTGTTTGGTTGTTGTATTAATTGCTTATTTTTAAAGATCAAAATTGCTTTTATCCATGCACAGCACCTGTTGTTTTCATTTTTTGAGATAACAACTGTTTATTTGTTTTTTCATTCTGGAATTGAAATATCAGATGGAGTGAGTTAACATTGAATCCATGAACTTCTTTAAAATCAAAATTTTACTGATTACAAGATAAATGGTTTAGCTTTCATATATTTTGGTTTATTGAGATCACTGCAATAGGTGAAAAGTTTTTAGGGTTTTTTCTACTAAATTTTCTAGAGTTGAACCTGTGACTGTTTCTGTTACATCACTTGCTTTACTTAATATTAACACAACTTTTTAAATTAAAGTATCATTGCTAAGGTGTTAAGTGCTCTAGCATATGCCAGCATTCAAAATTACCCATTTCATTCTGATATCAAAGTCACTAAATTTACAACTTTTCAATGAATGGGTATAAATAATAAACTATTAGTTTCTTTGCACAGATAATTTCGTTTATACAAGATACATGCAGTGTTTGCAGACAGTTGAACCTTCAAAAGTTTTGCTTTCTTGAGAGATTATTGTACTAGTAAAATTATTATGGATTTTCCTATTAAACTATTTAGTGTTAAATCTGACTGTTTCAGTTTTTACATCACTTTTTTATTTTTTATATTAACACTAATTTGATGATTAAAATTAAATATTATATAATTATTTATCTTTACTCTGATAATTTATACAAGAAAGGAAAATTTTTTAATCTTAGTTCTAAGTAACATACAATCAGTATTTTAAAACTAGGCTTGAATTGGACCAGAAACTGAATTATGTTTTTTTTCTTTCTTATATATAAAGTTGGAGATAGTATTCTTAGAGCTAATATACCAATAACTTAATTTCACCAAGTTGATATTTTTACAATGCCCAAGATAAAAATTGTGTTTTTGGACATTACATTATTTTCAATAAATCATGTTTTATTGTGATTTATGAAGGAGAAGAAGTTTTTGTTTATTGAGTCATGTATGGGTGCAAAGTATGCATTGATTGAATAGTGATGGTAATAGTTGCCAATTCCTTCTGTAGAGTAATTCTATTGAATCAAAAACTTCTGATTGTATCCAAGATGAATAGAAATAATTATAGCTTTATACTTTTCCATAAGTGCTGCAGAAATCCTCTGTTAATTTCAAATCAATTTTTAACTTATGAGTTTTAGTTTGTTTCAATTTTTTTGTTACTTTAGAAAACTAAGTAGGAATACACCAACCTCATTGATACACTCACATTTCAAAATCATTGCACATGACCCTACTTTTCCTTTTTTCTCTTTCTTAAATTTCACTTTTTATTTATTTTACTATATGGTGAATAGTAATAAATTTAAATATTTGTGTTACTTGATAGTTGGTTTGGTTCAGTTTAGGTTGAGAATAAAATTTTACAAAAAACTGATTCAGCCTTATTTGATTGGTTTTGACTGTGGCTTCCCCATAAAGCAACATTCTCTCTTTCCTTTTTAAGGTGTCCTTTAATTTTTATTTTTTTTTGGGAGAAACCAATAAATGTAATTTTTTTACTCCAATAAAATATTTATAAGATTTCTTTTTCCCTACATGACAAGGCTATACATGGTAAATGTTCTTTAAATGGATCATTTTGGTTTTCAATCTGTAAGGGGTGATTATGTTAATTTTGTTTAGTTATAAATTATATTTTGTTTAATTATAAATTAATGTAAAGGGTGATTCATGTTTGATGTTGAGTGGTTATTGCTAGGTGAACTGATGTCTGGTTCAGCTGGGATGGGTTTCACTCCTCATATCATTACCATAGCAGTTGGAGAGGTATGTCTTTTACTTGTAAGATGTTGCATCAATTTTTCTGTTTCTTTTTGTGTATGTTGAAAAGTTTAAGTTCTGAATATTTATAGGCTGCATTTGTTTTTGTTTTATTTTCATCTTCAGTAATAAATTACACAGCAGTACTTTGTTTTTCATTTTTTTTTCTCTCTTCAAACTTTGGGAAGGAAATGGTGAAGACATACTGTTTTTTGCTTTCATTTTCAGTAATAAATAAATTTCCTATGGTTAGTAAACTATTTTTTTGTTTTGTTTTCTATTATTTCTTTACTAAAATTTGAAAACAGGTGATAAAAACTAGATAACACTTTTATAATTGGTAAAAATGCATCAACTATAATCAAAAAGGGAGAACACATCAAACACCTACTCAGTGTTTGTGTTTTTTCATTTTAAATGAAGATCTATAAAGCATCAATTGATTGATTCTTGACTTAATCATCAACATACTGGTATTAATTTCTCCACAGAGAAAGAAAATTAATGTCCTTAATTTCTAAATAGCTGTTGATATCATTTGAAATTCATCTTTTGTCTGTCATCATTGTTTTATTAAAGTCTATTTTTTTACTCATCAATAAATGTAAGATGATACATACTCTAAAAATGATTTCATTTGAAACATAATGTGCTCCAAGGTGGTTCTTTCTGTAAAAATGAAGAAATACTCTTTAAAAAATTGTGCTCTTTCCATCTATGTAGGACATTGCCACAAAAATCATGGCATTTTCTCAGCAGGGTCCAAGAGCTATATGTATTTTGTCAGCCAATGGTGCTGTGTCTACTGTGACTCTTCGTCAGCCTTCAACATCAGGTGGCACAGTCACATATGAGGTTTGTAATTTCTAGGGTTGTGTTTGTGCATTTATGTTCAGATAGACTTGTAGCTAATAAACAATTTCACTTGATATCGCTTCTTGCTTAAACGCATTTAATCACATACCAATTTTGTCATCATACTCTGATTCTTTTGTTATTTAGTTTAAGCATTCTATGCATATGGATGTTAGAAATACTTTGCCTCTGGAAATCAAGACTATGTTCTAGTTACTTTGAGCTTGTTCATGTACATAGGTGCATTCTAATGTATGTCTGCTATCACCTCACATTCATGACTGCACTTGCTGTTACTTAAATGCAATTTGATTTAGTATTCGGCTAAAAAGTGTTAAAAGCACTGATTCTACAAGTTTTGGTTATTCTAGTGTCAGATTTTTTATAAGAAATAGCCATTATTAACGAGTTTCCTTGTTGCAAGTCATAGTGCTAGACATGTGTTTTCTTGAAGAATTTTATTTTACTCAACCATAAATCTTGTTGAAGTTATTTACTTTTGTTATGTATATTATTGATGGACTTTGGATTCAATAGGGGCGTTTTGAGATATTGTGCCTGTCAGGCTCTTACTTGGTTGCCGATAGTGGTGGCTCCCGCAATCGAACTGGTGGATTAAGTGTTTCTCTTGCAAGTCCTGATGGTCGTGTCATTGGTGGAGGAGTTGGCGGAGTGCTTGTTGCTGCAAGTCCAGTTCAGGTAAATGCATTTTATTGCTGCCATCATATTATGTGTTAAAGATCATCATTGTCATGTCAAAACTTGCAATTTGTTTAATTTGGATGCTCTATTACCACAGGTGATAGTTGGAAGCTTTACATGGGGTGGATCAAAGACAAAGATCAAGAAAAAAGAACCTTCAGAAATGGCAGAAGTTGCTATCGAGACTGATCATCAGACAGTTCATAATCCAGTTGCAATGAATAGCCTCTCGCCAAATCAAAATCTTACTCCAACCTCATCTTTAAGTCCGTGGCCAGCATCACGATCATTGGATATGCGCAACTCTCATATTGACATTGATTTAATGCGCGGGTGACAATTTATTTAGCATATGCAGTATTGAGTATATATTTCAGATTCATGGTCACTCATCTAATTTTCCTGTAGTAGTAACTACAGCATGGGAAGTACCAACAGCAAAGTAGAAGCCAGCTGACTTATGGAAATTTGATAAAATGTCACCTATCTCTACCCATGATTGACTGTAGGGTTGTACTCAATATTTTTGTAGCTGTGAGGAATTTTAATTTGAAGATTTTGCGTTATTGGTTGAAAACAGACTGTTGTTTATATCCTATTTGAAAGAAATTGGCATTGAGGTAGATGCTTTGTGGTTTTGGGGCACAAATTATGATATAAACTAGTGTGACTTTTTTCATTGAACTATGGTCTCCTGAAAGGCAATGACAAAGGGTGCATGAAGGTTTACTACTAGGAATGCACAGTGTTGTGTCTGAGAGCTGTGGATGTTATGCTTTGGATGATGATTCTTTTTTTTCCCTTCTCAATTCTAGTGTATCTTATTCTTGTTGCCAATAGTGAGTTATCCTGCACTTTTCTAATTTACATTCTCTGTTCATGTCTTACTCCTTTTCTCCAACAACCTGTTCCTTTTCGTTTCACCCACATTGATATTCATGCCCCTGGGGAATGGTCATTTGATTAGGCTGTAACAGTTTAGGCTCCAAACTCTTTTGAGAAAGGGCAGAACATGGATGCAGTTCTTTATGTGTTTTTGATGTTTTTCTGCAGTCATAATTGAAGTTTCACCTAGATAATCTGTATGATAAAGATTTGCATTAAAGGTCTACGCAAATTTCAAGTTTTTCCCTTGAAATGATGGCTTTTATGGAGTCTTTGGAGCCTAAACTAATTGTAGGTAACTTAGCTGATTGTTGTAGATAACCAGCAATGCAATAGTTTTGTTGGTAGCTTAGCTGATTGTTTTTAGATTGGTCTCTTAAGTCCCTTGAAACAGACAGTCAAATAGGTTGTTACTCTCAAGATCAACTTGCTTCCATGGGAAGAAATAACATGTAAATTTACACATGCACAGATGATGTAACAAGGTTTTCTGATGCAGGAAACTGCTACAGTTGGAGGACAAAACACTGAAGTTAGCAGTTGCATTACAGCATAACATCCACTCTCTAATACATAGAATTAAATTGAAGACATGCATAGGATAAAAGTAACTAGTTGGTGTGAAGGATGACCACATAGCCCAACTTAGCAACCTGAAACATCGACCAACAATGTAACTGGCACCAGTGTGGAATGAAAGATAAGTGTCATAATGGTTTTAAATTGTGTATCATTTGTAATTTGTAATTACTAAAATTTTGGACAAATGCAGTAACAATTGCAATGCTTGAACTTCTAAAACTAACATACTAGTTGTAGTTGAATAGAAGAGCCACTTGCATCATAACCAAAATGGTAGAATTTGTTCTTTCATCTGTTGTGCTGTTTTCCCCAATGGCTTGGGAATCACTGGTCAAGAGTTAAAACCTTTATTATTGTTGAAAACCAACTATCACCAGCTAAAGAAAGAAGGGTTTGTCTTCCCTGGATGGCGTTATACAAATGTTATGGTTGTTTTGTTGTTTTGTTGTTCTGCCGTGGTTGATTTGATTTCTACTGAAGTGATGTTTACCTAAACTCTGAATTTGTACGTTCGTGGCATTGCACTTCAGTTGCTTTACTAGTCCAAGATGCATGTATCATGCAATGCCTTTTGTTTTATGTGTAAAGGAAAATGCTAGAGAGTGACCCTTGTACCATCCATGATATTTTAGTTAGAGAACAGCTTCCCTACACATCAATTACTCTATCACATCCACATAATTCGACGACCCATAAGAGTCATACTTTTTATTTTTTTATTTTGTCATGAGTATGTATAGAAAAAAATAAAAAGTGAAATAATTTTTTATGAGAAATAAGTTAAGTCTAATTTAATCTTACAAATCTGATAATGAGGTTTGTATCGACTTATATATTATATGTGAGATTTTCATTACATCTTTCTCATGTTTAAACATTGATGGATAATAATCTGATAGTGAGTGAAACAATAAATCTAACAAATAAGAAATTTTTCGATAATAGATGACACAATAGATCGAATAAATAACAAATTTTATTATAAATTTTAACACATGATTTTGATATCATATTAAGGGGTGAGTTTTAAGATTAATTTAATCCCACAAAATATTAGTTAATAAAGTGATGTTTACACATATTTATATACTATGAAATCACTTATTCGATAAAAATAAAAATTAATTAGTATATAAATTAACTTGCATCTTTATAATAATTAGCAAACAATAAGTGGAGTTCATAGTGTTCCAAGGGAGATATTATCTGCTGAAATAGTTTAGATTTTATAGAATGTTGTGAATCACATTTGAAGTGGTGGTTACTCTACACTAAACGAGTATCTTACTTACTAAATCTTCAGAAAAAGTTAACAAAAGGAAAACGCCAAAGATATTTCTGTAGGAAAAAGATAAAGATATTAAGAAAGAAGATAACACATGGGTGAACCAAAATTAAAGCCTTTGGAATTCAGGCACACTTTATGCTCCTTCTGAACACTGGCTTACCAAATGATTGCACACTTGACAGGAATTATGAAGAATGAGGGAAAATCAGGAGAGGATAGAATTAGCCAGTTATCAGATGATGTACTGTGTCACATCCTTTTGTTCCTTACCACCGAGGAAGCCATAGCTACATCCTTGTTGTCTACCAGGTGGAGATTTCTATGGAGAATGCTTCCATTTCTTGACATTCACTGCTCCAAACCAATCATAAAATCCCACAAGAGTGTTAATTCATTCTTGGCACTATGCATAACACAAAACATCACAAGGTTTCATCTCATGTAATAGCCATAGTTGTTGCTCACATTATGTGGAACAATGGGTCTCTGCAGTGAAAGCAAGAAAAGTTGAACATGTGGATATCTCCTTATGCATGTGTCACAGAAGCGTGATCAACTTCGCCACCTTGTTCACCTGTGCCACACTTGTCACTTTGAAGCTCGAGGGTCTCTTTAATCTCTCTATTCCTTCTGGTGTTCATCTTCCTAAACTCAAAAGTTTGCACCTGCACATACATGCATTCACTTCCTTCTCCAGCATCAGGAACCTTATCTCTGGATCTCCAGCTCTTGAACTGTTCCACCTGAGGCAGAACTGGTACTTGTCACATTTCAACGAGTTGAAGATTGTGCGAAACTCTCGAGTTATCCAACTGTTCCAACGCAAATGGTTTTACAACCTTGTTATACAAAGTGATCGTTATTATGATTTTGTCCCAGACTACTTGGAAAGTGGTAGTAGGTCAAACATTGTTAAAGCCAAAGTTTATATGACAGTGTTTGGTGGAATCAAGGATTTTTATGCTAACCAGTTTGTTTGTGAGACTCTGAAAGAATTATGTAACGTTGAGTTTCTGTCTTTGGGTGATTTTAGGTTAGAGACATACCCTTTTAGTCTTGATCTTCCACTGTTAAATAATCTAGTTGAGCTAAGATTGTCTCTTGAAAATAGGGACTCCTTGTATATGGAACTTCCTGGGAAGTGTCCTAAGCTTGAAGTTCTTGAAGTTAATATCATGGATGATCGCTGTGGTGCTAATCAAAGGTGTAAATATCGTATTAGAGGCGGAGTGAGGGAACACGACTTGTCTATTGTTCCTTTTTCACCAGAGACAACATTGCTGGAAAGTTGAGACAGAGTCCTTAAGAGATATATTTGGGTTGTTCTTTGTTATGTTTTCTGTTTAAGAGAAACTAATTTAGGCGACTTTTCTTCTTGTTTTCCTGGTTTTATATTACTAGGGTCAAGTGAAATAGCCAGCCAATTTGAGTCTTTACTTCATGAATTCTGTGTTATTTACTTTTTATCTGGATTGGATTTTACATGTAACAATAATTTGTCTATAATATATATAAAATCTGCTGAAAGCTCATTCTCTGTAATCAAACTTGCAGTTGTTGCGTGCGTAAGAGCAATTTGTAATAACTGGTTGGGATAATATTAAATTTTAGTAATAATTTTGTCTTATTTTATTAGTTTCAGTTTAATAATATTTAATTTAATTTTGATAGAGATAAAATAGGAACGATGTTTTATTTATTTAGGTATAATATTATCACTAGTAGAAAAACGCTGTTTAACGTCGGTTATTTTGGACTTTTAACGTCTTCTTCATAACCGACGTCTATACCGGTGACGCTAACGGGACGTCGAACATCCACATAACAGACGTTTATACAGACGTCAGTTAGTGTAATGTCCGACATCACTAAACGTCGGTGCAGGCGTGTTTACCGACGACTAAGGGCAATATATAGATGTCGGAGCAAGCAATAACCGACGTCTAAGAGCACATAAAGACATAGAATATGTCACTAACCGCCGTCTAATGTCACTATAGACGTCGGTGTATGCATTAACCGACGTCTAATATAGTCGTTGTGTTTTAGTGCATATTTGTTCCTGTCTTTGGATAACCCAGTAGCACACTCTTTCTTTGCTAGTTTCTCCCGAAAAAAAGCTTGAGTCTTATGAATTTCTCATGACATTTGAACCCAAAACCGAACCTGGGTTCTTGCCTAGTTCCATTTTCAACCGCAAGAGGGAAAAATTACGGTGAAACGATAACTAGGCAACAACCCAGGGTCGTTTTTGGGTCGAACTGCCACGAGAAATCCAAAAGACGCCGCTTTTTCTGGGAGGCAGCTAGCAAAGGAAGAATGTGGTACTGCGTTACCCCAAGAGAGGAACAAAATTGCACTAAAACACAACACAAGGAAAACAAATTTTAATCAGTTGAACCAGAAGACTAATATAATCGGTCTAAACAAAGTTTAAACGGTTTAAATAAGAAAACACGCACTTGGAATGCAATGCCGCAAGAGAGAAAAAGGAGAGGAGGAAGATGATGATGTTATCAGAAACTAGAATGCAATGACGCAAGAGAGAAAAAAGAGAGGAGGAAGACGATTAAATGAGGCGAGTCTGCAAGGCGAAATTGCAATGCCGCGAAACTCCTTCGAGTCTGCGATTTATTTAACATGAAATTAGGCGTCGGTTGCTACAGAAACTAACGTCTATAGTCACGTAGACATCGGTTATATTACTAATGTGACGTCAAATATAACTTTTAATCTGCCAATTAGACGTCGGACACAAGGGACACTGACGTCTACGGCGCTGATCGAATTGACGTTTCATTTCCTGTCAGGGAAGTAGACGACGATTGTCTTGGGGCGCCGACGTCTATAACATTTTAGACGTCGGTGCCACTTTACCGGACGTCAAATTGCCTGTGAGTTTGGTGAATAGCCTTAATTATAGTCACATAGACGTCGCATCCCCAGAAGTCCGACGTCTAAGTTGCAGAAATTGACTGTCTTCCCGCCTTCCGGACATTATAGATGTTGGTCTTTGACTACGTGACGCTAAGTGCCTGGGAATCAGGTGAAGAACATTAATTGCAACCAGGTAGACGTCATCCCCGTCACAACCGAGTTAATGGGGGCAGGAAAGACTGTCTTCTCGCCTACCTCAGGCCCTTGGACGTCGGTTTCGGGCAGAGCAGATGTTGAATATATCATAGACGTCGTTTGCTATAAAAACTGACGTTCAGTTTACCAACTTATTTACGGTAATGCCACCGTCTGTAGTATACGTCGGTCTACCGCCCAACCGACGTCTTGTGGGTGACGTTAGACAACGTTTTTCCACTAGTGTATTTTATTTTGTTAATATAAGATATAAATAGATTAAGTAGTTTTTTTATTTTTTATTTATTTTGAATTAATTGATATTTTATTTTTACTTTTTATATTTGTCCCAAGATCTTATTTGTATTTATTTAAAAGTTGTCAAGGTTCAATAAAAATGACACAATGAATTGAAGAGTCAAGTTATTTGTGTATGTTACTTTTATTGTTTTACAAAGTGATATCAGAGCTTTATGCTCTTAGTACCGACAGAAAAAAAAGAGAGAGAAGGGATAGTTAAACATAGTGAGGGAAACACCGTAAGGGAAACAATGAGTACTTGAGTGTTTTGTGAGAGAGATTACAAAGGCAGTCAATGGAATGAATGTGCCATAGTTTTCGGAAAAATCAATTACGACAATTGGTGTTTGCAGATGAAGGTTCTTCTTGGATCCCAAGATGTATGAGACACAGTGAAGGACAAGTACAATGAACTTGTGGATGATGAACATCAGACAGTGACCTAGATTGCTACATTGAAAAAGACACGAATGAAAGACAAATCAACTTTGTACTTTCTGTATAATGCAGTGATGAATCAGAGTTTGAGAAAATAGCTAATGCAAAGTCGGCAAAAGAATCTTAGAAAATTCTAGAGGTGGCATTCAAAGGAGATATTCGCATGAGGTAGGTCTGAGTACAAGCTTTTAGAAGAGAGTTTGAACATATGGAGATGGATGAAAAAGAGGCAGTTACCGAGTTTATAGCTCAAGTGCAGAAGATGACCAACAACTCCGAATGAACCCAGAAAAGGTACCTCCTAAACGGGCGAAAAAGATCTTGAGAAATCAGACAGATGATTTTGAAAGTATCTAGTCACTATTAAAGAGACAAAGGATCTGTCAACTCTCATTGTGGAGTTAGTTGGGCCATTAAAGGCCCATAAACAAAGGAAGAAAAAGAAAAAGAAGGAACCCGACGATCAAGCACTACAGACACAGTTTAACTCGAATGGAACTCGAAATACTCAGAGTCGAGGTCTTGGAGGCAGAGGATGAGGTGAACGCGGTTGAGGTAATTTTGAGGATGATAGTGAAGAGCAAACCGGTCAGCAAAACTGACGTGGCCGAGGACAAAGGAAAGGTTGAGGAGATCGGTCAGAGTGAAGTATTTTAAGCGTGGCAAATATGACCACTATGCAAACGAGTGCAGATAAAGGAAGTGCTACAATTGTGGTAAGTCCGGTCACATTGCTAAATTTTGTTCAGCTGAGAAGAAAAGTGAGAGAAACCTTCTTATGGAAGAAGATGAAAAAGAGATGGGGATCCTGTTGATGGCAAAGAGCTCGGATGTAGTGGACATAGAGAGCTCAATCCCAGTAATGGATGAAATGATCTCGATAAATGGTGTGGCAAATGTGGAGAAGACAAATATGGAGAAGAAACTCAAACAAAAAGATGAAAAGATTTAGCGGATAGGGAGACTTCTAGGTGAAGCTAATGATATTATGAATAAATAGAGGACTAAGCTTGAGGAGCTGAAGAAGGCGGTGGTTGACAAGGAGGACGAAGCATCTAGTGTTCTTGAACTAGATGAAAACAAGAAAAAGGAAGATGAAGATGTTGAGAATAACCAAGGTATGAGAAGCTCGAATACTAAGATAGCAAAAAATATTATGAGTAAAATTTCGGAGGAGATGAAGAAGTTGGCCAATGTTGTTGAGGGGTCAGCCAAGATTGTTGAGAAATCGCCTAAAATCATAAACGAGTTGATCAAGGTTACTAAAAAGTTGGGTAGAACAAAGAAAAAGTCATCCAAAGCATTAGAGAGTTTAATTAAAGTGAAAGACAACATGAAGAAAATAAAGAATCCAAATTTAGTTGAAAGAAGCAAGCTTGATGTGGGGTGATGCACATAGAAAGCCGAAAAAAGGACGAAAAATTTAAGTTTATAGAGGAGTTTTGTTGGGATAAACTTAAATTTTAAGGGTTTACTAATAATTTTGTTTGAGCCATATTTTATTAGTTTGAGTCTAATAATATTTAGTTTAATTTTGATAAAGATAAAATAGAGATGGATAACTTTGATTTCTATTTATTTATGTACAACATTATTTTATTTTGTTGATATAAGATATAAATATATCAAGTAGTTTTTTTTAGGACAATGTCCTATTTGTACCTATTTAAAGGTTGTCAAGGTTCAATGAAAATAAGAATAGTGAATTGAAGAGTCCAATTATTTATGTGTGTCACGTTTATTTTTCTACAATAACCCCTTTTTGTTTATGTCTACTTTTCACACTGTAAAACATTAATGTAAGTCTTAAATACGTTAGTTGCCAAAGAATGAAAAAAGCTCATAGTTTCACAAATATGTTTGTTAACAAAGGAGATAAAAAGAAAGTATGTGATGAATTTGTGTTTTCATTCGGATAAACTTGGAGTTCATAAACTATTGTTAGGAACAAGACAATAAAAGAGGAATGAGAGACAAGAATTTAAAGGTGGTTCAATGTACAAATGCCTACGTCCACGACTATATTAGGAAGTATATTTACTTTGGTGTATTTTTCAAGCTTTATAGAGGGTTGTTTATATAGCTAAATAGAGAACAACATCTCATAGTATTAAGCGATGTAAGACTAACTTAATCTCCACCATACTAACAATTCTCCCACTTGGAGCTTGATTTATATTATCACCTAATACATTTGCCTTCATCATCAATTACTCTTAAAGGCCAATTGTGGCAATACAAAGCCTTAACTTATTTGTTGTGATAGTCTTGGTCAACATATCAGCTGGATTCTCTGCATTTGGAATCTTCGACAAAGACAAGCTTCACCATTTATCAAGTTTTTGATAAAATGATACTTCAATTCAATGTGCTTGCATCTATAATGAAGAAATGGATTTTTAGCAAGATATATAACACTTTGACTATCACTGAATAATGGAGGGTCATCTTGCTCTTTCCATAATTCTTTTAGAATAGGTTCTTCAACCATATTATCTCCTTCACTGCTTCTGAGATAGCTACACACTTAACTTCAGTGGTTGAGAGAGAGATTGTTCCTTGAAGTTTAGACTTCCAACTGATAGTTGTGCCACCCAACGTAAAAATGTAACCTGCTGTGCTCTTTCCACCATCCAGATCTCCTCGCAAGTCTGCATCAGAGAACCCTTGTAAAGTGAGATTGCTTCTTCTAAAAGAAAAATGCATCTTTGAAGTGCCCTCAAATATCTCAATATCCACCTCACATCTTCCCAATGCTTCTTTCTGGGATTTGATAGAAACCTACTCATAACTCCTACTACATGTGCTACATGTCAGGTCTGGTGCAAACCGTAACATACATCAAGCTCCCTACTGCAGATGCATATAGAACTTTAGATATGTAAGATTCTTCTTCTTTTGTCTAAGAAGATTTCCCTTTTGAAAACTTTAGGTGAGTTCCAAAAGGTATATTCCTGGTTTTAGCATTTCCAACATTGAATTTATTAAGCAATTTTTTTTATATATTTATGGATTGGACGAGTTTTCAATTATCGTTGATGCTCTCTGTATTGATTGTAGAAGATGGATCAAGGTGTGAAATAGGGGTTTGCTTGTGGAATGGGGTTGTTGTACTTCTTTCTTGGCCTCCAATGGGTCTCCCTTAAGTCGTGGCTTTCCAACAATCCTGATGTGCTAGGAGACCAGGTTCTTCGCAATGGGGTTTTGATCTCCCTTAAATTTCTTGTTCAAGGTATATCTCTCCGATCCCTCAATTGTAATTGTCATTGGTTATGTAATTGGGTGTTTCGGTTTTGGCGCAAGATTGAATCTTTTTAGTGCGTTATGTTTGAAGAGGATGATGGAGATGAATAAGAGAGAGAAGTCTCATGGCCTGAACGCATCGCCATGTTTCAGAAAAAAAAAAAGTGATGTGACATACTGTTAGCTACATCATATTAAATTTAATTACGTTAGTTTTGGAGGACGAAAAATTATAGTTTCCTTAAGGACAAAGATCAAAGTGTACCAAAGTTTGAAAGAAGGATTAAAACTAAAATTACTTAATAGTTGAGGAACTAAAAACATATTTAATCCATATATATAAAACAATGAATATAACTATTTTTCTATGACACAATATAGAAAAATACAACACAACAGAAAGCAATAGACAGAAGGCATGTACTAGTATTAAAGCATTACATTAAGCATCAGCCCATGTAATTTGCAATCCACCCCACTGACTGTGAGGGACACCTAAGGCTTTCCAGACAGCCTTGGAGGCATCAACAATGTTGTTGGGACAAGGAGGTTGAAAATCATGGTCTTGATCACATCCCATGGTAGAGTCACACTCGTCAACGACCATGGCCATAACACTTTTGCCATTTGCAGTGATGGTAACATTGTGGAGGCACCTACTCATGTTGTTAAACCATCCGGTGGAAAGTGCAACCACTGGTGTATCATCAGAATGGTACTTGTTGTCACAGGCTGAAGGCCCTCCTCCATCTCCACCCTTTTCAAAACTGTTGAGAGTGAGTTGTGCCTTGGTGTTGCTTGACACTCTTGGAGAACATTTGTATGTTGTGTAATTCTTCCCTTCCACACAACACTCTGAATCATTCTCTTGGTTGCATTCTCCTGCTGGTGGTTTCTTCCCTATGATTCCCCCACTTGGACGACACTGTTGTGCTTCACAACACAAGCTGTTTGCTGATATCAGAATCAACAGCACAACCAAAGATGCTGTTGAGATACAAACATTCATTTTCTATATCTTCTCTTTTTCACTGTGTTCTTTTGCTTGGTGCTTGGTGGCCAAAGGGGTGGCTTTAGATGGTAATTTATAGAAAGAGATGTTCATAGTAAGTGTTGGATTCTGCTAGAAAAGGAGCACCATGGTGCTAACATTCAATGCAAGGTTCCATTCATATTGAACTGTGGTGAGAAAATTTTTAGTGCCGTGGAGAGTAAGTTTCCTTGCTTATAGCAACCATATATTTAGTCAAAGTTTGAGATGAATGCTGCAATGAGATGGAAATTATCAAGCTAAGTTGTGACTCATCCATCATCTTTGAAGCTAAAAGCCTCTCTTTTGTCACTTTGCTTGATATTCAATAGTCTTTCTTTCAACCATACGATACGGCATAAAGGCATATTTGGGTTAAATGTGTTTATTATTTTTAAATTATTATTTTACTAAAGTTGCATTTTGTTCCTATTTTAAAGTATGTATCAATTCTATAAAAAACTATAAAGTATCTTCATCATATCAAATGATAGCCAACTCTCTTAGAGTTGTTGATAAACAGCTTTATTATGTAATAATCTGATTAACCTTTGTTGTTGGCTTTTTTATACAATAAACAATATAGACTCACATTTGACTTTTTTTTCAAGCCTTCCTAACTGCTAATTCTGAAACACAGTTAAAAACAATAAATTTTTTACCCTTATACTAAAAAATAAATAAATAAACTAAGGCATTAACTATTTATAAAACTATAATGACTAATATATTAACTATTCATAACGATATTGAAGTAGTATATAGCATTACAATTGTGAATTCAAAGGTAAGATTTTTTTTTCTCTATTTTATGTAATCTTGTGTTATTAAATTCAATTCAGATGTTTGACCTTCTAGCCATACAACCAAAATTTAAAAAATTAAACTCAGCACCCACTAATTCCTTAAATAAAAACAGTGTCCTAAATTATAGGTTAAATTTTATCATGATATTCCTAAATAATAGGATAACTAGTGACCATATTATTTAAACAGAAAAATACATTTAATAAAAAACAGAAACATAATGTCTAATTGCTAACATTTCCTCTTTTAAACTAGATGTGAAGAACTGTTAAAAAATATTTAATGTTTCTTGAGTTTATAGTAGAATAGTGCGATGCTAATTGAGATATAACTCAAGCTGATGCTCAAGTTTAAAGTAGTTTGGTACAATGTTAGTTAAGTTACCAGTTATTATTGTTTATTGGAACTATGGATGGAAATTTCTTTTAAAAGATTATGTCATTGCACTTGAATGAAAAAAACGGGTTAACATAGTTCTGAGATGCGCTTAAATGGGTTAAACAATTGGTTAAATTAATATTGTACTTGATATAAGAATGATATTAATTTCTTGCATGTCTTTTGCAGATAATGGTGCAATTTTACTTGTTCATTGGGTGAAAATTTTTATTGATTATGTCGCAACTGGGATCGCGACGGGACGGCGAACCGAAAAACAAACGGGTTTGAGAAAAGATTTTGGGAGTCGCCACCATAATTTATTACGGAAAAACTATGAAAAACCATAAAGTAAGATTTGGTCTACGAAAAATAGATTTTCAGGTTCAAGAATCGGTTACGCGTAAGGAAGGTATTAGCACCCTAGCGCGCCTGTCCAAAGGCAGTACCTTTAATTAAATGTGGTTTTCCAAAATAATTAATTTTCTCCAAAAATAGAAATAAATTTAAAATAAAAAAAAATCATTAGGAAACAATTTTTTTTTTGTTTTATGAACCCGACAAGAATTGACCTTGGTCCTACGTATATCCATTAATGGACAATCAGGGCTCACGTAGTTCTTTATATAGAAAAAAGTTTATGAGTTTGTTTACAAATTATTAAGGATTTTTAACATTTTTCGGAAAGTGAAAATGTTTGGTTTAACAAGATTGACCTTTTGGTTTTATGTATTTCGTAAGTTTTTTTTTTTTTTAAGAAAAGATTGGAAGAAAGAAAACAGTCATAGGCCAATGCGTACCTTTGATTTTACGATTTAATTATAAAAAACGTGATAAGAAATGTATTTTTTATTCTTAAGATTATTGATTTATTATTTATTTTCTTTTAAAAAAAAAGAATAATAAAAACATCAGGTGATGCGAGAGATATAACCAATACCAAAAGAAAAGCATCCAAGTACAATAAAAAGGAAAAGAATGGAATAGAGATGGCGTACCTTTTTAGCTTCTAGAATTTCGTAGTGCTTCCTTACCGGTTGCAGTTGACATAACCTTTATGTGTGAGAACCTATTTTTCTCTATACTCTCTTTGTATTATTTCTGCAAGTCTCTCTCTATTTTTTTCCGTCCCCATTTTTCTTTCACAGGGTGTGTATTTATAGGCACATATTGTAATATTATGACAATGTTATCTTAATTGAGAATTAATTGAAAATTAGCAAAATAGGGAAAAAAATGGTCTTGATTGCAAGAAAAATAAATCCAATAATATTCAAGACAAAGATTATAATAACTGTCAGAAAATTTGCCCATTTAAAAAAACGATCTTATTTTTCTCTTTAGGAAGAAACTGATGCAGCAAATTATATCAATATATTTTTAATTATTGCTTACCATTATTGCCATAATATTAATTCAAATTATTACCATATTAAACTAATATTTCAAAAATATTCTAAAGTGATGTGTCCTGCATTAAGGAAGATTATTTTATTATTTCCCTTTCCCTTTTTTTTTGCCCGTCATTAATTATTATTCTCTTATTCTTTAATTTTGATTATTTACTTTCCTGGACGAAATTGGGTGTTCACAGCTGCCCCTCTTTATTTAGATTTTGCTAGATAACTTGAACTCTAGAGTTTTTGTGTTATCATAGTGAAAACCAAATAAAGATAAAGACACTAATTTCGTTCGGGTCCAAAGAGAATGAAAAAGATTACCTCGAAGCGTACCTGATAGATAGTGTAGCAACCTTGGGGATTATGCTGAAGAGCCGTGACACTTGTGGAGGGTGCGTCGTACCATATAAACCTTGCTAGAATGATAACTGGGCTTTAGTGCCCGGATGATAACTGGGTTTTTTTTTTGGTGCGAAGCTGATAACTGGGCTTTGGTGCCAGGATGATAACTGGGCTTTGGTACCAGGATGATAACTGGGATTTTAATCGTTGGATTCTTTCATTGATGTATCATTTGAACTGCTGTCCAATGAAACCATGGATCCCTTGTGGATGTTGGTGAGGCATGGTGTGCCATGCTTTTCTTTTCCTTTCTTTGAGCCGCTATGATAATGCATGATGATGTTTGATGGATGAATGTATGAGCTGAAAAAATAATCGTGTGAGATTGATATATTAATTCCACGACATCCTTTAAGAATAAACTCGCGCCATGTGAACCTACCTGTGATGCTTGGGAGGCGTGTCGAAAATTAAGAGTAACATTGTGAGGAAAAGAAAACGAAAAAGTTTTATTGAATAGAAGCATAATACAACAATGTCAATTCCACTTTAAGAGCAATCCCCATCATGGAATCATTATGCATAGAATTTTTTGACCGCATCAGAATTAACTGGTAACGATAACTCCTCTCCATCCACTTTTGTGAGAATAAGTGCCCCACCATCAAAGGCCTTTTTTACCATATATGGGCCTTCATAATTTGGAGTCCATTTGCCCATGTGATCCTTCTGTATTGACAAAATCTTTTTTAGGACCAGTTCACCTACTTGGAATTCTCTAGGGCGTACCTTTTTGTCAAATGCCTTCATTCTTTGTTGGTTTAATTTTCCATGGCATGCCACGGTCAATCTTTTCTCCTCAATGAGATTGAGTTGATCAAACCGGGTTTGAACCTAATTTGCTTCTTCTAACTGGGTTTCCATTAATACTCGTAGGGACGGGATTTCTACCTCGAAGGGCAATACTGCTTCCATCCCGTATACCAAGGAAAAAGGTGTTGCCCCAGTTGATGTGCGTACTGATGTACGGTAACCGTGTAAAGCAAAGGGAAGCATTTTGTGTCAATCCTTATATGTGATTACCATCTTTTGTACAATCTTCTTGATATTTTTATTAGCGGCCTCGACAGCCCCATTCATCTTTGGACGATAAGGTGAAGAGTTATGATGTCAGATTTTAAACTCTTCGCATAACTCTTTCATCATTCGGTTGTTCAAGTTTGTGGTGTTGTCGGTGATAATCTTGTCGGGGAGCCCGTATCGACAAATAAACTCTCTTTTTATGAATTTGGTTACTACCCTTCTGGTGACATTGGCGTAGGAGGCGGCTTCTACCCATTTGGTGAAATAGTCAATTGCGACTAGTATAAAGCGATGCCCGTTTGTTGCCTTGGGTTCTATAGACCCGATGACATCTATTCCCCACATTGAAAATGGCCATGGTGGTGACAATGCATTCAGGTTTACAGGTGGCGCTTTGATATTATCTGCATACTTTTGGCATTTTTCACACTTTCTTACATGCATGCAACAATCTCGTTCCATGGTTAACCAAAAGTAGCCTGCCCTCATAATCTTTCTAGTCATTGAGTGTCCATTCATGTGTGTGCCGAATGTACCTTCATGAACCTCTTTCACGATTGCCTCAGCTTCCTCCGCTTCCACACACTTGAGGAGTACCATGTCATGATTTCTTTTGTACAAAACATCCCCACTTAAGATAAATCTGGCCGCCAACCTCCTTAGTGTCCTCTTATCATTCTCAGATGCCTTCTCTGGGTGTCCTTGAGTCTTTAGATAATTTTTAATATCGTAATACCAAGGCTTCCCATCTAACTCTTCCTCTATGGAATGACAGTGTGCTAGTTTTTCGTGACTCTTCATTTTGATTATTGGTACTTCCTTATTCCGGTTAATTTCAAACATCGAAGGAAAGGTAGGCAACGCATCTGCCAATTGATTGTCATCTCGCGGTATGTGATGAAATGTGATGGAATCAAAACTCTCAATCAACTTACTGATGTAAACTTGATAGGGGACTAGTTTTGCATCCCTGGTCTCCCACTGTCCCTTCAATTGGTTAATGACTAAAGTTGAGTCACCATATACGTTCAAAATCTTGGCCTTATATTCAATCGCTGCTCTAATGTCCATAACGCAAGCCTCGTATTCAGCAATATTGTTGGTGCAGTCGAAACACAACCTAGCTGTCATTGGTGTGTATTGATTCTCTGGAGATATAAGTATTGCCCCTATTTCGTGCTCCATCACGTTGGAAGCCCCATCGAATAGTAATGTCCATGATTTTTCGCTTGGGCCTCCCTCAACTTTTTCGAATAAAGCCATGATATCCTCATCTGGAAAGTTGGGCTGCATCAGCTGATAATCCTTAACGGGTTGTTGGGCCAAACAATCAGCTAGACCACTACCTTTGACAGATTTTTGAGTGACGTATATGATGTCATATTTTGACAAAAGCATTTGCCATCGGGCTATTCTTCCTGTGAGAGCAGGCTTTTCGAAAATATACTTAATAGGATCCATTTTGGATATCAATGAAGTAGAATGATTTAGCATGTATTGTCTTAGGCGGTGAGTAGTCCATGCCAATGCGCAACAAGTTCGCTCTAATGGTGAATATCGCTGCTCGCAATCCGTGAATCTTTTGCTCAAGTAGTATATGACATGTTCTTTCTTTCCGACTGTGTCGTGTTGACCTAGCATACAACCCATTGATTTATCTAATATAGTTAAGTAAAGAATGAGTGGCCTTCCTGGCTCGGGTGGTCTCAATACAGGGGGGTTTTGTAGGTACTGTTTGACTTTGTTGAAAGCGACCTGACAATCCTCATTCCATTCTACAGGCTGATTTTTCCGTAATAATTTTAACATGGGTTCACACGTGGCTGTTAACTGGGAGATGAACCTAGCGATGTAGTTTAGCCGACCCAAAAAGCCTCGCACCTCCTTTTCTGTGTTGGGGGAGGGCATTTCTATTATTGCTCGTACTTTGTCGGGGTCCACTTCTATCCCCTTTTGACTGACCACAAAGCCCAACAACTTTCCGGATTTTACACCAAATGTGCACTTAGTTGGGTTAAGTCTGAGTTTAAATTTTCTTAATCTTTCAAATAATTTTCTCAGATTGAAAATGTGTTCTTCTTCCAATTCAGATTTGGCAATCATGTCATCCACATAAACTTCTACTTCTTTGTGCATCATATCGTGGAAAAGCGCCACCATTGCCCTCTGATAAGTTGCCCCAACATTCTTAAGTCCGAAAGGCATCACATTATAGCAGAAAGTTCCCCACAGAGTAATGAAGGTGCTTTTTTCCATATCTTCCGGGGCCATTTTAATCTGGTTATATCCCGAAAAGCCATCCATAAACGAAAATAATGAGAATCTAGCTGTATTGTCCACTAATGTGTCAATGTGCGGCAATGGGAAATTATCCTTTGGACTCGCGCGGTTCAAGTCACGGTAGTCAACACACACCCGTATTTTACCATCCTTTTTTGGTACCGGTACAACATTTGCCACCCATTGAGGGTACTTTGCCACAGTTAGGAATCCTGCGTCGAATTGCCTTCGTATCTCATCTTTGATCCTTAGAGATATTTCGGGTTTCATTCTTCTTAATTTCTGTTTAATTGGGAGGCACTCTAGCTTGAGTGGTAACTTGTGCTGAACAATGTCTGTATCCAAACCAGGCATATCATCGTACGACCAAGCGAACACATCCCTAAATTCCTTTAGCAAAGCACATAATTCTTCTTTCAGTTCCTTTTTCATGCTGGTGCCGATTTTTACCTCTTTTCTCTCGCTCTCCTCTCCTACATTAAAGATTTCAACTTATTCTTGGTGGGGTTTTATTTCTTTGGAATCTTGCTCAACTAATCTCATTAATTCTGGAGAGGGTTCCGAATCAATTTCATAAACATCTTTCATGTTATTGATAGGGCTCTCAAAATTAGGAATATCAACATTATTGTTTTCAAAACATTCATGGTCACATATTTCATTAAGCATCACAGGTAAGTTCATTATCTTCCAATTCTTGAGTTGTTCATCTGGGGAGCAGGGCCGCACAAAATCTGAGCCTTCCTCTTCATTCCCAAGTGTTGTTATCAGGCTGGTGTTAATCTGTCCGGCGCTACGGAAACTCTCCTAGATATCGCAAATGTGAATCTTTCTTGCCACTGGTTCCCTTCTTTCCATGCGAGCCAAACTTTGTTCTTTCTTTTCCTCCCTTATTCTCTTTTTGTCGTCCCTGGTGGGCTTGTACCCTAATCCATATTTATTCTTATTGTGGACAAGCTCTAGCAGTAGGGTCTGTGCTTGTTCAAATCTTCCCAGACCTTTTCTGTGCTTAAAACCTTCCTTTATCATGACCTTAGCCATCATAAGAGAGGCACAAGATAGGTACGGATTTACTGGTATTGACTTCACATAAGCATTTCTAACGATCTTTAACGATTGAAAAATGGTCTCGAGAGCTTCCTCTACGGTCTCAACATAACGAGTAGACAAGGGCCCGTTAACAAGGAAGTCTTCTTCTCCTGAAACTATGATCAATTGGTTACCCATGAGATATTTTAGTTTTTGATGTAATGTGGAGGGCACCACTCTGGCCGAATGGATCCAAGGGCGACCTAACACACAACTATAGGCTGGATGAATGTCCATAATCTAGAAGGTTATTTGAAAAACACAAGGTCGGACTTGCACTGGCAATTCTATTTCTCCCATTACATCTTTCTTGCTCCCATCAAAAGCTCTTACGATCATAGTACTTGGCTTCACGTATGGTAATTTTTCCAGTGTCACTTTAGGAATTACATTCAAGGAGGAGCCATTATCTATCAGAACTCGTGCTATGGCATGGTCCAAGCATTTTACAGAGATATGAAGGGCCTTGTTGTGCCCTCTCCCTTTAATGGGTATCTCTTCGTCAGTGAAGGTGAGGTAATCATTAGAAGTGATGTTGCTAACAATCCCTTTGAACTGGTCCAAGGAAATATTTTGCTCCACGTGAGCCCCGTCGAGTATTTTCAGTAATAGTTTTTTGTGCGAGGTTGAATGCATGAGTAATTCCAAGAGCGAGACCCTAGTTGGCATGCGTTTCAGTTGATCTACCACTTTATACTCACTTTGCTGTATAAACTTCAAGAATTCACAAGCTTCTTCATCGAAAACTTCTTCACCATAGCTCTTATCTGACAACACGATCTTTTCTTCTGAAAGTTCCTTATCTTTCTTTGCCAAAAGCGATGGTGAAAAGATTTGTCCACTTTTCGTTATCTTGTCAGTGCTTGATATATTTTCAATGATCGGCTCGTCACGTTCTTCCTCATGCACACGCGTGTCATATCTCCACGGGACAATCTTGTCATTCTTATTGGGAAAAGGGGAAGGTGTCTGGATAACTACAAAGGTCCTTCTTGGTGCTACGAGCATAGGAGGGGTCTTGGTGAAGCGAATAACTAATGGCTCTGGTAAAGTGACATTGGGTTCTCCACCCGTTTGTGCAAATACCTCTCCTTCTTTATCCTCATAGTATATTTGTAAGAAACTTCTGTCAATTAGATCCTGGAGAATGCTCCTAAACACGGTACATTCATTAATGACATGTTCGGCTCCTGGATGGATTCCACATGCCTCCCCGAGGTCGCTTCTGCCCCTTAGCAAACCTAGCTTTACCATCTTTTCAAAAATGAACTTTTTAGAACTTCGAATTTCACTTACATTCTTTACTAGCTTGTGTCATCCCACCTCGATGGCATTTGTTGATGTATTTCCATGTTTGGCGAGGGGGTTAACTTCGACACTAGGTTTGTCCTCCTGAAATTTCAACCATCATGTGTCAATTAGCGATTGTACTATGGATTTAAGAGCCATGCACCTCTCTGTCAAATGGCCAATGTCTCCCCCGTGAAAATTGCATCTTGCATTTGGATCATAATTGGGAGGGTAAGGTGGTTGTATGGGTCTCAGGGGCCGAATATTGGCCAACCCTTTCTTCAAGAGATGGGGTAACAAATCTGTATATGTCATGGGAATGAACGTGAAATTTCTCACTGGATCCCTCCTAAGGTGAGCGTTTTGACCCACGTTTTGATCAGGACCCAAACCGGCTCCGGCTCTCCAAGCATTATATGAGGCCTATGGGGGTTGATAATATCCTAGCTGACGAGATTTCATTTGGGGACCAGGTGTGGTGTTACTCACATAGGGAGGGTAACTCGAGCTTGGTGGATAACCATGAATGGGAGCACGACCTCCCCACATAGCTACTGCTGATGTCGCGTGCACTCCTCCTTCTTTCTTTTTCCCCGAATTAAAAATAGATTTCTTCGGAGTGGTAGCTTGAGACGTAATTTTGCTACTTTTCAGTCCGATCTCAATCCTCTCGCCTATGATGATGATATCAGCGAAATTGGAAGACACGTTCCCAATCATATGCTCATATAAGGGTGGTTGTAGTGTGCTCACAAACATTGCAACCATCTCCTTATCATATAGAGGTGGCTCAACTTGTGCTGCCAACTCTCTCCATCGTTGCGCATATTCCTTGAAAGACTCTTCCTCTTTCTTCGTCATGTGGTGCAATTGTAATCTGTCTGGTGCGGCATGTATGTTGTACCAACTCAACGTCGCGTCAGCCAAGCTATCTTGAGAGAGATGAATAAGTAATTTGTCGTCATGAGCGTAGGCAACCATTTTCTGACAATACATGGTTAAATGATTCTTCGAGCATGTGTTACCCTTGTACTTCTCGAATTCCGGCACCTTGAACTTGTGTGGAATTGTCACCCCTGGGGCCAGACTCAACCTTGTCACGTCACCAAACCCGTAGCTTTCAAACCCTTCTATGGCCCTCAATCTGTATTCTAAAATGTCGAGTTTATCTTTTGCCCCTTCTATCTTCGTATGTAAGGGAGCTTCTTGTGCGACAATGGTGTGAGGAGATTTAGATGTTTCAATCGTCTTTGTCTCGGGTGCATGGATAGGCCCTTAACTACTTGAGGGAAGTACGTTATTGGTTATGGGAAATGTCAAAGGAGTGTGCTCTGCCTCTGAATGATCTCCAATGGGCGGTGTGTAACTTGGTGGTAAACCATACATTGGAAACGTGAATTGTGTGCCCATGGTGTTATGTATTGGAGGGTGAGCATTATCTTCGGCCTTTGCAGACGAAGTATCTCCTGCAATTTTCATGGCTTTCAAAGCCTCTAAAATTTGACCGACTTGATCCTTTAGTTGGCTAATATCGGCCTTCACAGTTTCACGCTCCTCTTCCCAATCTTCCATAGCTTTGGCGTTTGCTCGAGTCCTATAAGGATGTCGTGGAAGTCTCGCCGTTGTTTTTTTTATTTAACTTTAAACTTTTTTTTATTAATTTGGATTAGACGAAAAAAACGAATTATGTGAAAATGCAGAGATGATGCATGCCAAAAAAAAAGGTGGAAATCACGGTTACTCGATATCGTTGTAAGAGAAATTAACATAGCCTGATACCATTGCAAACAAACCAAACTTTATTTAAACCAAAAAAATGACTACGAGTTATGAAAATATCAGTTCCTAGCTCGGGCGATGAAAGTCTTTATCTCACCCGCTAGCTGTTTACAATAACTAATGAAAAGAGTGACCTCTTCAGGTGGGTTACAAAAATGTGCCATTGCTTCAGCCTCAGATACCATCTTAGGGATATCATTGATAACTCCATTGGCAAAGGCGGCTAGTTGGGAGAAATTCTCCCTCTAGTGGCTCACGGCCTGCTCTTGATTCTGAATATGATTCTCTATCTGCTTCATCATAGCCTGATTTCTCTCTTTCACCTCTATCAATCTTGCTTGTTTAGCAATGCAGCTCTCCATCTGCTTCACCACAGCCTGTCGTTTTTCTTCTGCCTTTTCACGCTCCTGATCTAGTTCTATCTCAAATGACATTGCCATCCTTTTCATTTGTCCCTCTGTTTCTTTGACTTGAATCTGGGCTTCCCTAAGTCTTTTTAGGGCTTCTTGTCTGTCTCTCTTTGTCTCTTCATAAAGATATCTCCAATGTTCCTCGGCCTCCAGTGTCGTATTTCTTTCTTTCACCCTCAAGGCTAACTCCGTGCTGGCGGCTGCGAGATCCTGCTTTATTCGGAGTGTATAATCTCTTTCGAGGCTTTGTTTCCTGAGAATCTTTTCATATGCCCACGTCATTTCTTTTTTTCCGCCCTCAAATCTACAACATCGTTGTGAGCATTTCGTAGCTCTTCTATCAACTTAGCATTCTGATTTCTCACTTCTTCTATTTCTCTCTTCAATTGTTTTACTTTATAAGACTCTTGATTTAGATATATCCTTTCATCTGCTAGCTGACCTGCGATGGATTTGAATGGTAATTTAATGTCCTTTACCCTTTGCGTAATCCAATTGTGATAACTGACTTCTTGGTTTATCATTCCTGTCTTTTCATCTGCTTCGAATCGCACGACATTTCCCCAGGCTCTTCTGATCTCTCTTAGTTTTTCAATAAAACCTCCATCTTCATAATAAATGAAAAGTGGAATGAGATAATCGGATGATGGTGCCTCTCTCATGGGGTGCCCAAACTGTCTTTGAACCAAAGTAGGATTGTAATTGATACAACACCGAGTTCCAATGAGTGGAATGTTGGGGAAATTACCACAATAATGGATGAAGCACCTGCCCCTAAGCCAAGAAGGACGCCATTTTATCTTCCCTCTATTTAGACTTGCGAAGAAATGAGCCCAATCCTCTGCCCCTATGTTATGGTCCACCGTCCCCCTGAACACACGAGAAGTCAACCACTGATATAATGCCAACAAACAACAAATGATCTTTTGTCCTTTCCTTTCATGGTAGGAGCTCATTGTCCCATAGACATCAGCAAGAATTGCAGTGACAGGATTTTCCGCTTTCGTCTTCTTTGCCACAAAGACATCCATTGCTCCGTAATCCACAAAATCCTCAATCTTGGGAAAAAACATGATGCCATATAAGGTAAGGGCCAGCACGTCCATGAAGGTTTCCCACTTTTCACTGTCAGCCAAGTGATGAAGGTATTGCTCCAAATATTCTTGAGGAAGTCCTCTCACCTGGTTTCTTGTTACCAATTTGTCCTCTAATTCTCTAGGGGGCAATTTCATGATAGCAGCGATAGTACTAACGAAAGCGTGATGCTCTAGGTGTTGGTATGAGGTTGTACCTTCCAATGGTAGGCCCAAGATATGCTCGAACTCTTCTACAGTCGGTACCAACTGAAAGTCTTGAAACGTAAAACATCTTACTGGAGAATCATAATATTGAGACAAAGTAGTGATAGCGAGTGGTGGTACGTCCACCTCCATCAGACTGAGTAGATTTCCATATTTCCTTCTGAACGCTTCTCTCTTCATAGTCTTCATTTGCTTTCCTAAACTTATCAATCCCGTCATATTCATGTCGGGGACTCTAATGTGTGGTCTTCTTCTTAATATGGCAGGATTAGTTTGTTGCATAGTTTCGGATGCCATGTTAAGTTCCAACCTTTACGATATCAAACAACTATGTGATTTCCACTGGTATCGGTAGAAAAAATGTTGCTAATGCATGGGATGTATGAAAACATATATGCCGAATAAATAAGTAACAGATAACATGCTTTATTCCTCTGAAGTAGGTCTAATGTTTTGATGTTTAAGAAATGTATATGCAATCTCACGAGGATGGCTCCTAAACCTAAGATCAAGGCCACTAGACCTATGGTCCTTTTCACAGCTTTTCCACAACAGTTGATCGCAACTAGGTGTGAAATTGCATGTAAAGAGAATAGCAACTGGCTGGGGTTTTCATGATAGCCAAACTGGAATTAGTCCAAACGTGACACCGCTACACAAACCCTCTAATTCTATGTTACACTCAGACCCGGGTATAGGGTCTCACTCATGATATCTACAGTAATAGTAATGAGAATAAAAGCATATAAATAAATTACAAGAATAAATAAAGACAATCATTTATGTAAATAAAAGGGAAACTAAATAAAATAAAATAAAATAAAATAAAAATGAAATAAAATAAAATAAAAGATAAAAAAAAAAAGAAAAACCACATCAGATTTGAACATTTAATTAACATCGCGACGGGACGACGACCCGAAAAACAAACGGGTTTGAGAAAAGATTTGGGGAGTCGTCACCATAATTTATTACGGAAAAACTATGAAAAACCATAAAGTAAGATTTGGTCTACGAAAAACAGATTTTCAGGTTCAGAAATCGGTTACGTGTAAGGAAGGTATTAGTGCCCTAGCGCGCCTGCCTAAAGGCAGTACATTTAATTAAATGTATAAATTTAATGTCGTTTTTCAAAATAATTAATTTTTCTCAAAAATAAAAAGAAATTTAAAATAAAAAAAATCATTAGGAAACAATTTTTTTTTTTTTGTTTTATGAACCCGACAAGGATTGACCTTGGTCCTACGTATATCCATTAATGGACAATCAGGGCTCACGTAGTTCTTTATCTAGAAAAAGGTTTGTGAGTTTGTTTACAAATTATTAAGGATTTTTAACATTTTTCGAAAAGTGAAAATGTTTGGTTTAATAAGATTTACCTTTTGGTTTTATGTATTCCGTAAGTTTTTTTTTTTTTTTTTTTAAGAAAAGATTGGAAGAAAGAAAACAGTCATAGGCCAATGCGTACCTTTGATTTTAAGATTTAATTATAAAAAACGTGATAAGAAATGTATTTTTTATTCTTAAGATTATTGATTTATTATTTATTTTCTTTTAAAAAAAATAATAATAAAAACATCAGGTGATGCGGGAGATATAGCCAATACCAAAAGAAAAGCATCCAAGTACAATAAAAAGGAAAAGAATGGAATAGAGATGGCGCACCTTTTTAGCTTCTAGAATTCCCAATAAAAACATCAGGTGATGCGAGAGATATAGCCAATACCAAAAGAAAAGCATCCAAGTACAATAAAAAGGAAAAGAATGGAATAGAGATGGCGTACCTTTTTAGCTTCTAGAATTCCCTAGTGCTTCCTTACCGGTTGCAGTTGACAGAACCCTTATTTGTGAGAACCTATTTTTCTCTATACTCTCTTTGTATTATTTCTGCAAGTCTCTCTCTTTTTTTCCGTCCCCATTTTTCTTTCACAGGGTGTGTATTTATAGGCACATATTGTAATATTATGACAATGTTGTCTTAATTGAGAATTAATTGACAATTAGCAAAATAGGGAAAGAAATGGTCTTGATTGCAAGAAAAATAAATAAAATAATATTCAAGACAAAGATTATAATAACTGTCAGAAAATTTGCCCATTCAAAAAAAGGATCTTATTTTTCTCTTCAGGAAGAAACTGATGCAACAAATTATATCAATATATTTTTAATTATTGCTTACCATTATTGCCATAATATTGATTCAAATTATTACCATATTAAACTAATATTTCAAAAATATTCTAAAGTGATGTGTCCTGCATTAAAGAAGATTATTTTATTATTTCCCTTTCCATTTTTTTTTGCCCGTCATTAATTATTATTCTCTTATTCTTTAATTTTGATTATTTACTTTCCCGGCCGAAATTGGGTGTTGACAGATTAAAATTCTTGTGAATTTGTGTTGGACAATTGATTAAAGGCTTAAATACCTTTTTAGTTCCAAGTTGGGAACTGAATTTTTGTTTTGTACTCGATTTTAAAAATAAAGACATTGGCTTTATGAAAATTGTATGAATAATGTCCGCTCCATTAAGTTGACAGTAACGGTGTTAACTTCGTCTGACGTGGAACATTTTTCTCCCTTTCTCTCCTCTGCTTTTCCTGTAACACCCAGCTTTTTGTTTCTTCTCTCTTCTCTCTCTTCTCTCTCCTCTTCACGCCAAGAAGGCATGGTGGAAGAACGGTGAGGGAAGCCAGAAATGCGATAATTGGAAGTGTGTTTACGAACTAATTGGAGCCATTGCACGAACATAGACGCAGGCCCTGTTGTGATGTCTCCTAACATGTACAAAACCTGCATTCACCGAACAAGTTTCAATCTTTTTTATTGCAAAGAGAACCCAATTGCAAAATATACCTTGGAGGTGATGCTGAGAGTGAAAGGGGCCTCCGCCTCCTCCTTTTCCACTTCACCTTTACCCTGCAATTCCTACTCCCACATGCAAATTTCAGAACATCATGTTACATGGGTTAGGAATAGGACTAGGAGTGAAGTTTCAACATTCACACACTCAATGCATCTATGCAAATAGGATCTATATTAAGACCAATTTCATATTTGGGTTTATATAAGTAAACGAGAAGTGAAAAGAGAAATATGAGCCCCCAAAGTACCCTTCCTAGGAGCCACCGCAGAATCGAAAGAGGAATTGAAACTCTACCACTCAACATTGTGCACCTCTGTGCTACCTTGGGTAGACCCAAAAAACCCCACATACATGAAATCATTAACATACATGGGATTTTGGGTGGAGAACTCGCAATGAAGGGATTTGAAGGTGGAGAACTCGCATTTTGCTTTCTCTGCAGGTTGCGAGGTTGATGGCGCTTTTCTGTTTATGGGTTTATGTATTTTCTCTGGTAGGTGCGATTCTGGGTGCCCTTCGATGTGAAGGGATAACGAGGTGTTGATGGCATCTGGTTGCGAAGACGGTGGAGTTTGACACTTTGTGTTTCTGATTTTGATCGCAGGTGGTGGAGATTGGACGGCGGTGCTACTCAATCGCAATGAAGAAGTTGTGATTGGGGTTGAAGCGAACCTGGATTTGGGTTTTGCGTTCTCCTATGGGTTTCCCTTTGCAAGTTCGGTGATGGTGGATGAAGAAGATGAATGGTGGCGCGCGATTTGGGCTGATGCGAGGGTTTTGCTACAGGTGATGGTGGCGCGTGGAGATGTGATGCGGCAGCCATGGAGGTTGGGCTACTGATTGTTAGACTGATTGTGGTGAAGAGGAGAGAGGAGAGAGAGAAGAGAGAAAAAGCTGGGAAAAGCAGATGAGAGAAGGGAAAAGTGTTCCACGTCAGACGAAGTTACCGTTACTGTCAACTTAACGGAGAGGACATTATTCATACAATTTTCATAAGATAGGGATCCAATGTCTTTATTTTTAAAACTAAGTACAAAATAAAAATTAAATCCCCAACTTACGGACTAAAAAGATATTTAAACCTTAATTAAATGAGTATTTTAGTTTGGGAGATCATGATATATATTAACAACGAAAATTTGATAACCTTTTCACAACGTCACGCATCAAAGAAATATTAGTTTATTTGAATGTTTTTTAAATGCTAAAAGCTGACATGGAATTGGAGATAAATTTTAAATGGGTTTTTGTATTTCAAAATTTCCCACGGTTTTGGAAAAGCTTCTTCATCAGTCTGTTCTCTCTTCTGCGGTGAGTTTTCCGACGATTCAACCTCTACCGGTGACACCTCTCTCGTTTCGTCTATCATCTTTGGCATTAAGATGTTGTCTTTCTTCGTTTGTAAAATGGAAAAATTTGGAGACTGTGATGATGAGAGCAAGGTATTTGTTCGTTGTTAGGAAATCCGTTTTTGTTTTTCCTTTCTCCTTTGGATATGTGCCACACTATGGTGGACAATTCTAGGTTAGGGCAAGGAGGTCCTAGATGAAGTAGGGTGAGTTTAAGAAAGGGGAATATTGTAGGTACGACGTCGTTTCAGAGGTATGATAATAGAGTAACATGGAGGGTGAAGTTAGATGGAAGAGAAGACACATATTTGGGTCAGCAGCGTAGCTAGGGCGAACCCACTGCCATGTTGGTGCATTTCAGCCACACAAAAGCTCACAATATGAGGAATACAAAAGAGAGAGAAAAAGATGAGCATATGGTAGGAAGGAAGAGCATAAGAGAGAGAAAAAAATAAAGATTTTTTTGCCATATCATCAAACATTTAACTCCGTTTATTTCAATTTAACATACGAGAGACTTGATTGGTGCAATTATATTAGATAGGGATGCAATTGAAGCACTTTTACAAGCACTTACTAACTAGACACTAAACGCTGAATTTAGAGACCAAGTAATCAATTAAACTAAAAACAAAAAAATAAGACTTAAATTCTTGGATCGTATTTGTGGGAATCTCAAGTGGGTTCTCTTGATGCTGACGTGTTTATGCTGATATGCACGGTTTGATTATGTGAAATTTTTATTTAAATTAAATGATTATGACATGGCAAAATTTAATTGGTTTATGTTAAAATAATAGATTAGGGATTGAAAAAGGGTCCAGGAAATAGTGAATTGAAAAGGGAATTAGGGATTTGGAATTCAAAGACCATTAACCACCCCACGTTCTTCATCCAGTCAGGCCATGGGCCTTGTCGCCGGCTGCCGGTCCTTGTCGGAGCTTTGTTGGTGCCAATCACTCCTCGACTCTTCATGTTCTTCATTGCCATGACTGGGTTTATTGTGATTATGTATTTATTGATGAGAAGCCAAGAATTTGCAAAACTGATATTCAAAATTTTTTCAAAATTTAATTTTAAATTTTTGAAATCCTTTTTCAATTTCTTATGAGTTTTATCTAATTTTTCTTATTCAACTATTAAAGCAGCATAAGTTTCATGCAATTCACTTTCACTAAATTGACTATAATTATCAGAATTGCTAAATGTACTTACTTGGCTTCCAGCGTCGTCATCTACCACTAAACAGATGTTTGCCTCCTCATCAGATTCGCTCAGATCAGAAATTGTTTCGTTTTCATAATATTACGAGCTTTTACATCGTTTTGAAACCTTTTCTTTTCTTCAGCAGTCCACTTAGTACGGGGTTGTGGTTCATGCAAATCGTCAGTAGGAATATGCGAACCAGAAGCAATGACATCCCAAATTTCACAATCAATAGACTCAATAAAAATTTGCATTCTAACCTTCCAGAATGCATAGTTTTCACCTGTGAATAGAGGTGGTCTATTGATAGAGGCACCGTCTGCAAAAGTTTGATATGATCCTGCCATTTAAATAACTATCAAATCAAGCTCTGATGCCAATTGTTAGAGCGACTGCAGCGGAATGGTTAGCGTGAAATAATAAACCAAGAGGGTTTTTAATATTAACGTGTGCCTTTTAATTTCTACTCAATTTATCTTACTACGCAAATAGTAAATATAAATAAAAAAGTAAGGTTGAGAGAAATTTGCACAGATGATTTCTATACTGGTTCGGATCTTACCAATCCTATGTCCAGTCGCTTATCTCAAACCAAGATAAATAGTTCACTAAGCACAAAACAATTACAAATTACAATCACAAAGAAACAATTTGTAAGAGTTTAGAAACCACCTCTCTTGATACCACAAGAGATGAACTTGCACCTCCTTTGAATCTTCACAAAGGATGAGACACCTCCTTCGAATACTTCACGAAGGATGACACATCCTCCGAATACTTCACGAAGGATGGTCCTCTTCCAAACACCTCCTTAGACGCACCAAGGATGAACCAACTATTCCTCCATCACTGTAGTAGCAATGTACCAGCACCATAGACAAGAGTTTCCTTAGCTGAGCAAGAGCACACACTTCTCAAAGAGTTCTGAGTGTTTTAGCACAAGGGAAGAGTTTCTGTAGATGGATAAAGAGAGCCTACATATAGACTCAAGCAAATACTCTTCCATTCTTCGAAACTGGTCATTTAACGCTTTTAATCGATTAATACAAGTGTTAATCGATTAAAATGAGTACAACGACTAGTTTTCAAAAGTAGAAAACTCCAACGGTCAGATTTAATCGATTCAAATGAATTTTAATCGATTAGCTAATAGATTAAAATGAATTTTAATATATTAAAACAGAAAAAGTTGTGTTTTCAGCTTTTACTCGTTTTAATCGATTAATACTACTTTTAATCGATTAAAACAGTGCGATTTTGACTCTTAACACTAATTACAATGTATGAAAGTACATGGAATCAAAACCAATGAAAATCTAAGTCCTATACAATAAACTACAATTATTACAAAAGCTTTCCATTGCAAAACAAGTGTTCAAAGGATCTTCTTGAATCTTCATTTCTCTGGACTTGATTTGGACATCATCAAAACTTCATCTTCATCATTTTGCTAACAATATCTTCACTAAAAATATTATAT
This sequence comes from Vigna reflexopilosa, assembly GCA_027742785.1. Taxonomy (NCBI): domain Eukaryota; kingdom Viridiplantae; phylum Streptophyta; class Magnoliopsida; order Fabales; family Fabaceae; genus Vigna; species Vigna reflexopilosa. The sequence continues at coordinate 23,790,969 of CM050929.1, read as the reverse complement.
TTCATTTTAGGTTCATACAAAGAGAAGGAATCGTTTGCATCAAAAAAAGATGAATGATTTAGTTTATGTGATGTATAACTCCAAGTTGAAAAGTAGACAAATTCGAAAAATTGTAGCTCTTCCATTTTATGACATTGAATCAGATGATGAATGGATAACTGAAGAGGCAGATGATGTTGTTGATATTAATCAAGTTGAAGGTGAAAATGATGGTGTTGGATGATGTTGTTGGCGCTCATGTTGGATGATCATGGAGAAAACACAATTAGCAGAGGGAAGAGGGTCAAGTAATAAGATTTGTGAGCGAACCATGGTAAATCGATCGTCGAGTCCTTTCAGAAAATGGATGATGAAGTCCTGTGAATGGTAGGTGCGAGCAGAGCAAGAACAAGGGGTTAGAGTTCGGTAGTTGTCCAGCTCTTCCCAGAGTGATTTTAGATGGGTGTAGAAGTCGGTGACGGAGAGCGCACCTTGTTTGAGAGAATAGATCTCTTCCTGTAACTCAGTGTCTCGAAGCAAATCGCCTTGAGAAAAACGCTCGCGAAGGTCAGTCCAGATATCAGTAGCTCGCTCGAAAAACACAACACTTTGAGCGATTGAAGGAGAAAGGGAATTGAGGATCCATGACATTAACAGAGTGTTACATCTTTCCCAAGAGGGGTATAAGGGATCGGTGGTTGTTGGGATGGGGATGTTGCCATTGAGGAAACCCATCTTGTTTTTAGAGATGAGGGCCATTCGGAAGGAACGAGGCCATGACTGGAAGTTATTGGCCGAAAGAGGTGGGGAAACCACAACAGATGAAGGGCTCTCACTTGAGTGTATGTAGAAGGGGATGGAAGGATTTTGGTTAGGATCAACAAATAGGAGGAAGTAGAATATTTTCGTCCTCATTTCCAGAGGAGCCTGAATCGGCCATGAAAGAGGTAAGCTAGAAAAAGCTTAAACCTTTAGAGGGCTCTTGATACCATAACAGAAACCATAACAGTAAATAGAAGAAAGGTAATCTGCATAAAATTCAGTCTATCATTCTCAAAATGATTACATCATATATATATATTATGTGCAAAAGGAATGAATGTGACCTAAAACCTTGGAGGATAAAAGCATATTCTGTACTACCTATTGACAACTCATTGTTGTTCTAGAATGTCCACTAAAACAGAAAAGATTCATCTGCTATGCTACCATTCTGTTATATTGATTATGTGGTATTCAAACCAGAATTATAAGGTTTTTCTATTAAGATGCTGAAAGAACCCACTTGATTGAATACAATATGAAGGCCTGCCAACTTTCAGGCTTTGACCCTCTACCCATGGAGATTTACAGTGTCTGATGAACATTGCCAATTAATGATATACTAGAAACTGTTTTCTAAAGAGCATATATAGAAGTCGAAGCTAGAAATCTTGCCTATGCCAAAGGTACATATTAACGTCGTCGTCTGTTAAAACTTAACAGAGAGGTCTTAATCGACTTAATTTTTAAAAAATTTGGATTCAATTGAAATACTTGAAAACAAGAGCATCCATTTGATATTTCTAACAAATACGAGGACGGGAGGATTTAAACCAAAAAATAATAATAATAAGACACTCATCGTATGTATTACCAGACTTCTGAATCACTTATTGTGCAATACTAAGTATCTTGAGTTTAACAATCATGAATTAAAATAGACTTTAATTAAAGATTCATATTTCTCATCTCTGAGCAAAAACATAAAAAACTACCAGAAATGGCTAATTAACCTAACAGGCTCCTTAAGAAAGCATGCAAGCTTCAAAGAAGCCTAATTTGTTTTATTTACTCTTTACTAACAAGTAAAAGGTCTGTTTGGATGGAAAGTAAAATGTTGATAGTTTCTCCACTGAAAAAACACTCAAAAACACTTGTACTTGGCCATAGGTGCATTCTACAGTTTGCGTAAAATGATGTGAGCCCCACGCTCAGGCTGCAGAGTAATAATAAAGGAGGGGGCATGAGTATAAGAGGGAGAAAACTCGAGGGAGAAACGCTGCAGGATCATTGACACTGCTACTTTTGCTTCTAACAGACCAAAGTTTTGTCCTATACAGAGTCTAGGACCCCATCCAAATGGCAAGTATGAAAGCTTCCCTTTTGTTGCTTTTGAAACACCTTCTGAGAATCTTTCTGGATTGAACTCTCCTGCATCATCGCCCCAATACTCCTTTTCCTGATGTAATATTGACACAGGCACTATAAGCTCCACTCCTGCAGGAATTGTCAGCTCTCCAAGTTTTGTATCTTTTCGAAGATACCGAGCGAACATAACCACTGGTGGATATAATCTCAGACTCTCCTGTAGAATCATCGACACCTATTCGATACAATACAGATAGTAAAAGATGTTATCTCTTAAAATATATCCATCAAATATTCATAATTATAAATAAGAAAAAGTTTTTTTAATAACTTCTTTTTCTATAATTTTTTTATAACGTATATGAAATGCTTTGTGATTAATCCGTTTTAAATATTTTTTTAAAATTAAATTAAAATGGTGATATATATATTTTTATCAAAAAAATTGTTAAAAAATAGTTAAAAGATTCTTACAAATAAATATAAATAGATTAAGAATATATCTTTAATCATATAATTTCTAAAATAAAAATTTTTGAAAATAAAAGAATTATAAATGTTTCTATTTTACTTCAAATGTTTTATATAGTTTAAAAGTTGAGATTTAAGATAGATTAAATATTTTTTTCATATCTCAAAATATTTTTAACATAAATTTATATTGACTAGGTTTTAAACTGTTTTAAGTTTCTGATTCTGAAATGATGTGATATTATTGAGTTTGATAGGAAGAATTGTAAAGAAACTTACAACTTTAAGTTGTCCAAGCCTTTCATAATCTGGTTTTTCATTACCAAAGACCTGAAAGACCTCTTCCCTGGCCTTTGCTTGCCAATCAGGATGCTTGCTTAATAATAAGAGAGTCCAGACTAGTAACTCTGCATTTGCTTCCTGTCCTGCTAAGTAGAATAGCTTCACTTCTTCGACTACTTCCCTTAAACTCATTCCTCCACCATTATTTTTTTCAGATTCTTTGTAATTTGATTCCAAGAGTATGCCTAACAAGTCATTGTTTGTAGGTTCCCCTGCTTTCATTGCTTTCAATCTTCGGTTGATGATTTTCATAAGTGATCCTCTTATTTCGTTGTCTATTGCTTTCATCCTCCTATTGGTATGCGTTGGCAGAAACCTATAACATGCGAACAAAATTTACACTCATTTAAACCTTTCCTTTCTTATTTTTTTAGAAAATGGTAGTTTGACACAGATCAATCTTTTACATTCATTTAATATTATTTTTTTTTATTTTCTTTTTTTTAGAAAAATACAAAAGTTTAAATGTTATTTTTGTAAAAAACAAAATAGACTTAAAAAAAGTGAATTTTTTTGTAGTTTTTCAAAAATGAAAAAATTCTTTTAACAACTATTTTTGATAATTTTTTGAGAAGGCATATGTGATAGGTTGATGACTTCGTTTCAAATATTTTTTTAACATAAATTCAAACAATTCTTTCAAAAAAAGAAGAAAATAAAAACAAGAAGTGTAGTGTGAAATGAATATAAAAAAAAAAAGTTATGCTTTTATGACTGTATGACGTGAAATGAAAGTGTCAGACAGTTCGTAGATGTAGTATTACCTGTAACCTGGGATGAAAGCAAACTTAAAAAGCGTCATTGTAAGTTGAAGCATTTCCCTTTGAAGTTCGAATACTCTTTTTCCTTCTTGGTAGCTGCTTCCAAAGCCTGCACGAGCAAGGACGTCGCTTGAAACGTTTTGGACGAAAGGCCATAAATCTAACTCAGACGATCCACTGGACGAAGATAACGCACTCTCCAATTGCATAATCATCTCATCACAACTCTCGCAAAATATCGGTACTAAAACCTGTTCAATTGTTCACCAATCAGAAACACAACCTTAACCTTCACATAACAATAATACAAGTGAACATAAACCAGAAACTAACCTTCAATTTCTCTACATTGAATGCCGGACTCACTATCTTTCTGTGTTTAGCCCACTTGTCACCGTCATAATTTGCAAATCCTGAAGCCAGGAGCTTGAAAAGTGGACTTGTGTCGGGCTTTTGAAAGTCATAGACTTTGGTAGCCATTTCTTTGAATTTTTCTGGATCCAAGACGAATACCCTTGGTCTTGGTCCAAGCCACATAAATGAATTCTTACCTGTAAAAAGTATGCATCACTTTATCAGTTTAACTTTCATTTTTGAGAGTTATAAGATTGTCGGAAAAAAAAAAAAAAAACAGATACGAGAATGGACCGTATTTAGCGATGGTGTGAACGACATAAGGCAATACACGAGGTGCAATGTCATTAGAGTGAGGATCCATGGGTTTGGATTTGACTTCCTTGATCATTTTAACCATATCTCTGATATCTCCGATGAAGGGACGGTAGGAATTGCCTTGGATACCTTGCTCCCTCAGACGTCTCTCTATTCTCTTAGGTCTCAGCCACACCCAGTTGAGCGCATTCCAGAACCACCATAACAGCACCGTCACAATGACAGTAACGATGGCAGATGTTGATGGATTCAAATTCAGAGATGATATTGCTGAAACTCCCATAGTCACCATTTGTGTGGTACTGAGTTTGTGTGTGGGAAGGTGAGAGATAATATAATGGAAAAGGGTGAAGTGTTTTGAGAAATAAAAACGTGAAAAAAATTCTCCCACGAGAACCTCGCATGTTATAATATAATGACAATAATGAAAACGAGGTCACTCTTTTTCAAAACCACTTATTAAAAAACACAAGAAAAGTATCCTCGCATTGAACATTATTATATAAGGGTGCCTCTCAAAATACCCTAATTTGATATAATTTTAATTCAAGAAGTTGTACTGTAATTGAGCTTAGGGTGTATGCTCTGAAAACAACTTACATATATTTACTTATATTTGTAACATTTTTAAAAATCACCTATTTTAGTAAATTTTATAAAACCAAGTTACCCGACTTTAATAAAGAAAAAAGCCAAATATATTATGATTTTACAATAAAAAAAATCCAAATTTTATAAATTTTTATAAATTTTATTATAATAAGTTAGTTACTTCAACTTACATTTATATTTATATATCATGTAATAATAATGACATATATTTATTTTTCGTATCATAATTTAATATTTAATTTTATTTTTTTTATAATAGATTTTTCTAGTTATTTGTTTGGACATATTATTGTAACAAAGTCTTTCCAGTTAGTTATAGATTTTTAAAGTTTTTATAAAAAATCTATAATTTATTAAATTATAGATTTTTCGACTAATATAGTTTAGATCAAATAAATAATTTAAAAATTAACAACAGAAATCTCAACAAAATAAAATTCTTTTTGTACCTTTTCCAGAATTTGTATCATGATAAACCATGAGACAAAGAGTAATTTTATGTATTTTAAAATCATTTTTGTTATAATTATACGGTGAAAAACACATCAATTTTTATCATTTGGGAATTATTTCATCCACATAATGTAGATTATAAAAATTGTAATCTTTTCTGGTTTTCTTCTTTATAAATTGATTAGTTCTCTATTAAATAGAAAAGGAAAAATTCACTTTATATTTATTTATATTTGTTTCAAAATTAAATTTTATACAAAAAATCAAATGTTGAATATAAAGTTAAGATAAATTTATAGTTTAACAAACATCTTCATACTAAATATTTTCATCTTGGCATACATGTTATAAATCGATTGAATTTTAACCTTTTATCAAATTTAATTTGACAGGAATATGTTCTTCTTAGCCATTAAGATTTCTAACCATATATATACTTTTTATTTGTAAAAAATAAAGTGTACAAAAAAAACTAATTAAAAGAATCTTCCCTTATTTAAATAAAGATAGAATAAACACGTAATATTTTCTGATTATATATAATTTTTTTTAAAAATATCATATTTTTTAATTATTGTTCCCACTAAATTAATTTTTTTTAAATATTATAACTCATAATTTAAATTACTTTTACTTATCGCCATATAATTTAATTTCAAATATATATAAAAATTTAAAATTTATTAAGATAAAGTTTGTTCTACAAATAAAATACAATTTATTGATTACCAATCTTTTTATTAAAATAAAATAGTTATTTATATATATATATATATATATATATATATAGATAGATATATATATATATATATATAGAGATAGATAGATATATAGTGTGTTTAAGTACCCTTAAATTCAATTAATTAATTTATTTTTGAATCTTAATTATTCCAACATATAAGAGAAAAATCTCATCTGACATAATCATGTATTTTTTCACAATCTACTACTCATTAATAATGTCATGTAAATTTTAGTCTCATTAAAAAAGAAGTGTGATTTTATACAAAGTTTCTACCAAATGGCAAACCTCAATTGTCCAATCACATCACATAGTTAAGTTAAGAAGAATTAAATTTATCAGTGAATGGTGAAACTAAACTTTCTTTCTTTTTGCTCATCATGTAACACAATAAAATAAAATAAATAAAATAAAAGTAATTTAAGTCTTATACTTTTGTTAAGTATAGGATTTTTGAGTAACATGGGTCACGTCAACACTTAAAATTCACCCAAAATAGATGTATATAAGAAATGGGTAATGATACTTTGATATCCAATTTTGACAAATTTTTGACACTAGATATGTGTCGTTCCTTTATTGGTCCATGTGGTAAATGTTTTAAAAAAATTGAAAATGAGGTGGAATTAAAGGGCTGCACGGGTTTGAAGTTTTTTTTTGGTTTTCTTCCTTCTTACACTTCTTCTTCGCACCCAACTAAACCAAACTCCCTCTCTCTCTCTCTCTCCTTCTTCCGGTGTTCAGGGGATCACGTCGGTGGTAATTCCTCCTGTTTCCCCCTTCACCTTTCAATTCGACTCTCTCGCTTTCACTTTTCTGATTCTCATTTTGCAAATGCTTCTCGTCGCTTGCTGGGGTTTCCTAATTCTCAAATCTGCTTCCCCTAAAGCACCATGTACCTTATCTTTCTACGATTAATCAACTTCGTAGTAAAACTCAATGGCCTTGTTTTTTAATTGAACAAACTTTTTTTTAACACTTATTGGACTTATTGGATATGGAAGTGATGTTCAACCATTGATGATCACAAGTACATGGATGTACATGGCCAAGGAAGAATTTTTGTTAAAACTCAATGTGCAGAAACAGACCTAGGAGCAAGAGCCAAATAAGTGGGGAGTTTAGGCAAACTTTCTGCACACGGGGGTTAACTGTGAAAATGACCTTGTTTTTTAATGGAACAAACTTTTTTTAAGACTTATTGAACTTATTGGATATATAAGTGATGTTCAACCATTGATGATCACAAGTATATGGATGTACATGGCCAAGGAAGAATTTTTGTTAAAACTCAATGTGCAGAAACAGACCTGGGAGTAAGGACCAAATAAGTGGGGAGTTTAGGCAAACTTTTTGCACACGGGGGTCAATTGTGAAAATGACCTTGCTTTTTTAATGAAATCAACTTTTTTTAAGTCTTATTGGACTTATTGAATATAAAACTGATGTTCAGCCATTGATGATCACAAGTATATGGATATACATGGTCAAGGAAGAATTCTTATTAAAACTCAATGTGCAGAAACAGACCTGGGAGCAAAGGCCAAATAAGTGGAGAGTTTAGGCAAACTTTCTGCACACGGGGTCAACTTTGAAAATGACCTTGTTTTTTAATGGAACCAACTTTTTTTATGACTTATTGAACTTATTAAAATTTTTAATTAATAACATTTATTATAAAATAAAAATATTAATTGTTTAAATTAAAGAGAGGAATCTTTTTACATACAAATATATTAAATATTATCTTTATCATGTCAACAACATTAATAATGAATATAAATTTTAAATATAAATTTTAAATATAAATTTATTATTGTTCAAAATACACTATGCCAAGCTTCAAAATATTATAATTTAATTAAACTATGAAAATGTACGCCTGAATTTATGAATTAAACTTATGAAAAAATTAAATTCCTTTAATAAGTCCAATAAGTCTTAAAAAAAGTTGGTTCCATTAAAAAACAAGGTCATTTTCACAGGTGACCCCGTATGCAGAAACTTTCCTTAAACTCCCCACTTATTTGACCTTTGCTTTCAGGTCTGTTTCTGCACATTGAGTTTTAACAAAAATTCTTCCTTGGCCATGTACATCCATGTACTTGTGATCATCAATGGCTAAACATCACTTCTATATCCAATAAGTCCAATAAGTGTTAAAAAAAGTTTGTTCAATTAAAAAATAAGGCCATTGAGTTTTACTACGAAGTTGATTAGTCGTAGAAAGACAAGGTACATGGTGCTTTAGGGGAAGCATATTTGAGAATTGGGAAACCCTAACAAGCGATGAGAGGCATTTGCAAAATGGGAATCAGAAAAGTGAAAGCGAGAGAATCAAATTGAAAGGTGAAAGGGGAAACAGGGGAGGGAATTACCACCGACGCGATCCCCTGGACACCAGAAGAAGGAGAGAGAGAGATGGAGTTTGGTTTAGTTGGGAGCGAAGAAGAAGTGTGAGAAGGAAGAAAACAAAAAAAAAAACTTCAAACCCCTACAGCCCTTTAATTCCACCTCTTTTTCAACTTTTTTTAAACATTTACCACATGGACCAATAAGGGAACGACACATATCTAGTTTCAAAAATTTGTCAAAATTGGGTGTCAATGTATCATTACCCATAAGAAATTGATCACATGGATCAAAATTTTGTCTTAGTTTGAGAATGGAGAATGGAGAATGGATCAAATGGAGAGAATTTCTTATAAGTAGTGATTATGTGTCATTCTAAAAATAGAGAAGATTATCTTATGTTAGTGATCACATGTCATCTTTTAATGGAAATGATTTTTACCTTGGTCTCCAAAATAGCCAAGTTAAGGGTTTTAGGGTTTATCTTCAACAATTTGGAGATATTCTTAAGATTATAAATAAAGGTGTATCTCCTATATAAATTTATTTTTAGAATTGTAATAAAATGCTACCAAATTATCGAACCATTTTAACTTATCTCTAAGTCATAACTAGAGCATCTATGTGGTTTCCTAACCATCTTTTTTAAGAATTGATCTCTCAAGAGCATCAAAAAACACCATACCTTCACTTAAAATGCCAAACCCAAACCTATCCTTAGCTATTCCCCCGTTGCTTTCATCCATCTTTTGATCACCATAGCTTATCTTCATGTCTTCATGTTTGGAGTTACCTAACTTGAGAAGAAGTTATTATCTTTACTCCCAATGAAACACTAAATGATTAATTATTCATAAAATTAAATTTACTTCTAAATTTTTTAATTCGTATATATATGTATGTATGTATGATGATCATGCATTAGACCAGCGAATGTTTAATTGACCCAGTGACTTTTTGGAATACCCAAAGCCTTCCAAACAGCTTCAGAGGCATCAATAACATTGTCGGAATATGGAGGTTGAAAATCATGTACATCATCACACCTTCTTCTGAAATCACATTCATCAACAAGTGCATGAACCCTTCTTCCATTGGCAAAAATGGCGATATTGTGATGACACCTTTTTTTGTTATTGAACCACCCAGTTGATAATGCAACAACTTGAGTGTTGTCTAAGTGAAACTTGTTATCACATTCAGAAGGGCCTCCTCCATCCCCACCTTCCTCAAAGTTATTCAGTGTTAGAATTGCCTTTGTATAGTGAGAAACAGGTGGAGAACACTTAAATGTGGGGGTAAAACCTTCCCCTTCTGCAACATTCAGACTCATTCTCTCTGTTGCATCTTCTTCGAGGAGCATTTTGTTGTATTAGCTACAATAAAAAAATAAAGATCACGAACAAAGGATTTCACTTCAAGAAAAATGTCATTTATATACGGATTATTACATACGGATTTTGATCTGTAGATAAAAACTCTGTTATATACAGATTTTATATACAAATTTCTCCGTATGTAATGATAAAAATATGTACATACGGATTTTCTGTATGTAAAATCCGTATATAATAGTACCCCCTTTTGACGTGAGCTTTCCTATGGATAAATCTGTATATAAAATCTGTATATAAGTAGATTTCTCCTTACATATGGATATTACATATGAATTTTAAAATAAATAATAAAAAAAAATTAAAAACTAAACTTAAGATAAAACCTAAGAGTCAGAATCACTGTAAAATTCTCCTAGAGCCCTACCTCTTCCCTTTCATCGAACCCTTGTTCTTCCTTTTCATCGAGCCATTGTTCTCCAATCTTTGTTCTGTAGCCTTCCCGTCATCAAGCCTTTCTTTTCGTCGAGCCATTTTCTTCGAGCCTTTCCTTTCCATGTCTGGAACCATCATCTTCATTCCTCGAACCATCATCTTTGTGTCTCGAACCCTAGGAGTCCCTACCTCCAATCGTGGACCCCTATCCTTGTGTGGTACCCGTGTTCTCCATCAACGAACCCTCGATTTCTCACAGTGGAGCCCTAGGACTCCTTTTCTCATTCTCTGAGGTCAATGCCACCTTCTTTCGGTCTCAGTGAGTCTGTGGTGAGTCCATGATGTTCTTCCTTTAATGTATAACTTTCTTTGTTTGATGTGTAGTCGTTTAATGTTGCGGTGCTTCACTGAGAAGCAGAAGTTTGGTTGTCTAGCCATCTCTCAGTGTTCGTTGTTGTAGATTTAGCCATCTCTCAGTGTTCATTGTTGTAGATTTGGTTAGAAGAAGAAGTTTGGTTGTCTAACCTCCACCGTACATCTCTCCCGTGTTGGCTTTCCCCTGAAACCCTACCCTAAAATTGAAAAATCAAAAAATTCTAACGTGTTTGAATGAGGGATTGAATGAGAAGTGGCATCGAGGTTGAAAACATGTTTTTTGTATGGTGGAACCAGAGTGGCTTCAACTATGTTAACCACTCTAAGGGAAATGGTAGGATAATACGAGTTTCATTTCCAAGTTCTTGCAAAATGCGACACCGAACCACTTTCAGGTACCAATGATTCGTAATCTTTTTCTATCCTTGTTCAGATTCTTCTCAATTTGAAACTCAATGTGAAGTTCTATTGTATTTATTAAGCAGTTTGTAGAATAAGAGGCAACGGATCAAGCCTTCCATTGAGGAAGGTCTCTGTCAAAATCAAGATGAGAAAGAAGATTCAGAGGTTTCATTCAATAACTAAGAAACTCCAAGAACTTGTTATCCAAACGAAAGAATTGAAGCTTAATTGAGGGAATTTGAATAGGTTTGCTAAGAAGGGAGCCTTAATGTATTTGAATATCAATCACGAGAAACATATATGGCCTAAAAAGAACAGAGTGAACATGATGTTATTTCGGCATTTCTTGGTCTTTTGTCTTTTGCAACAAGGTATTCACTTTTAATTGTAAATTACAATTTGAATATCTTTTACTTGTTGATGCATCTTTTATTTTTTATCTATAGTCCAGATTACATGTGATTCATATTGCAGCATAGATGGCACCAGTACCTAAGGTGCACTCATGTACCCTAATCCCCGTGTTTTATTCTTGTGAGTTGATTTTATGTTGTCCCTAGATTTTAATTATTACACCTATTGGAATCTTAAAGAGGCATGTCAGAAGCATCTTGATTTTCTTTAAAGAGAGGGAGTATTGGGTCTGAGTTCTATATTGAAATAAATTCTCAGACCTCCTTAAAATGTTGTCTCTTTATCTTTTTATTTTGTTTCCTCTTTTGTCAATTGTTGAAATCTTTTTTCAAAATTTAGTGTTTGGTTAAGAATTTTTTGTAATCTTGTATTTCTCATGCTTATTTGGATTGAAAGTTGTTGCAATTTCTAGTTCCTTGTTCTTTGACAATGGTCTTCATTTACCATTGTTTCTGAACTTGTTGAGTTTCGTTTCCTGATTAGATGGAAGTGTATTTGGTCTTGATAGAAATCAAGAACCATCGCTAAATTGAGAATCTAAGAGAAAATAGAAGAAAAGTTAGTGAGATATCTCACTTAGACTTTTAACAAAATTATAAGTTTCTGAGCACATGTCAACCGGCTGAGAGTTGAGCAAACTATACTCCATCTTACTATTCTCAAAGCAATTTAGCATGTATGATAAATACTATCCTACTGACCAGAATATTGCTTTTACAAGTTTGTACTTCTATAGATTATCTAGTATGAAATCAACTAGAAATAATGTCATCATCTGTGCGGAAGTTCAGGTGAATTAAGCATACAAGTGACCCTGTTCTTAAGTCTGTCTAGCATCTAGTGATGTTTAAATTAATTTATTTCATGAACAGGTTGGTGGGATGTTGTCAGTGGTCTAGGTAAAGCACTTCAAAAGAAAGGACACCTTGTTGAAATTGTGCTTCTCAAATATGATTGTATGCAATATGATTATGTTTGCAACTTACGGGTGTTAACTCTTTGGAAAACGTACCAAATCGTTTTAAGTAATAAATCGGTAAGACCAGATATCGTATCTCAAGAGACTCGTTTAACACTTTACAATCGTACAATTATCTAACTGATTTAGACTAAAGAATGATTCCCTTTTATGTGAATTGGTGCAATGAAAATAAACATAATGCATGAATAGTAAATTGAACTTCTTGGAGTTAAAACATTTAGAAATGAAATGGTTGAAAATGATATGGAATGAAGATGTTAGAGAATGATTTCACCTATTACACTCTCATGCAAATGCATATTACTTCTTCTTCATTAATATGCTAATGTCAACCTACTAAGTTACTCAAACTCAATCCCTTGGTGGAGAGAGCCTAGATTTACTCATTAAATCCCAATCCATTGGCAACCTAATAAATTCATCTGCATTAAGACTAAAGGTTTAAGACAACTAAAGGTCCTAGCTCTATCCCTAGACACTATTTCCTTTAGGTGTTTAGTCCAGTTTAAGGTTCACACAACATTTCCCAATATTAAGCAAACCCTAAAATCATGCTATGGTTGATCAAGTCACAACAAGCTTTAAGTAAAGGACATAAACACTAGCAAATAATGAAATAAGCTTATATTCATTCAAAACAAGTGCATTTACAAGAGAGTTTTATAGTTTACATCATTCCCCAACAAAATGAACTTAGCTCTCCATAGTCATGGAGAGCTTAAGCTTACAATGAAAGAAAATGGAAGAGATGGAGACCCAAGGAGGAAGAAATGAGAGTTCCCACAACTCAAAATCAGCTCCCAAAGGTCCAAAAGTGTGTTTTCGTGCTTCAGCCACCAAGAAGATGACACACTCGTTGCATGGGAGCCTTAAATAGGTCTAGGATGCCATGTCAGCAAAAGTCACTCCCAGCCCCCCTCTTCTGGGGCGCCCAGGTGCTAAGATTAAACAGAAAATGCGAAGCAAAGGGTGCCCAACCCCCTTTCTAGGGCACCATGCGCCAAGTTCTGGGTGAAACAGCGAAGCAAAGGGTGCCCAACCCCCTTCTAGGGCGCCATGCGCCAAGTTCTGGGTGAAACAGCAAAGCAAAGGGTGCCCAGCCCCCTTCTGGGGGGCCCGAGCCTGATTTTTCTGCACTGCATCTTTTTCTCTTTCTCTGCAGATTTGCTTACTCTTGTAGCTCTTCTTGGGCTCCCACTTTTGATAGTTTGGATGCTCTTCCAAAACACACAAATTTCCTACAAAACTTGAGGAATTAGTGATGAAAACTTCTATGTGTAACCTATGCTAAACCTATTCACAAAGTTAGATAAAAGAGAGGATTAAGCATGTTTCAAGCTTCAAAAAGGGTGATTTGGTAAGAAAATTGCACCACAGATAATGGTAAGAATTACCGTTATCAACGGGTATGCCATTTCATTAAGAAAATAATTGAACGTGTCGATACTATCATGGTAGATTGTATCCTGCACTACTTGAAATAATTTGATTATTCATTCAGGCTTTGAGCGTGCCTAGTGAATCATACTTTGATCACCAATTATACAAAAATAAAATCTGGGTTTGCAGCATTTCAGGTATTCATTCTATTAGATATTTTCATTTTAATTTATTGTCTTTTAGTCACTAATAGTATTGCATATTTGTTTCTTTACTAGGCTCCTCTGTACTGCGAGATATTTGTACATAAAGGATTAAATTCAGCTAGAATATGCTTTACATGCCACAACTTTGAGTATCAGGGGACTGCAACAGCTTCGGAGTTAGACTAATGCGGTCTTGTTAGCGAGAATATAAAAAAATCAGATAAAATACGGGACAACTCAGCACATGATAGAGTTAATTCTAAGGTAAGGTCATAAAATTATTACCAATCAAATTATATATCTCCAGTAAATATAAGTAATAGATTTTCCTTTCATGATCAGGATGGGATTGTTTTCTCAAACATTGTGACAAAAGTTTCACCTCTTTCACGACCTCACCTTATAATTTCTTTCAATTTGATACGGTTGTTGTAAATCAAATGAGTTACTACAAAATTTCATTAAATTTTAACAGTGGTTATGATGATTAATTTAATTTTATAATATTTATATATAAATTGAACAACACTACAATCTAAATCAAATAGAATTATTTATAATTAGTTAAAATAACCCCCATGTGAAAAAACATGAAAAAACAAACACACCAGGCTCCATGCCTTCTCACTCTTAAATGTTATTCAATGACCAAACATTTGATCCTTTTGTATTAAAAAACTTAACTTGAATTAAAAGTTCTTCTGACATAAGGAAAGATATTAGCATCACATTTCTTGACACTATTAATAATATTAGGTGAAAGTCATGTGAGCCTTCACTAAATATGTGAGTTCCAATGCCAGATTAGCATAACTGATTGGAAAAAAGGTTGTTAAGTTTATCATTGCATGAAAATATCAACTAGTAAGACAAAGTGTTTTGGAAATAAAGTGTCAAGAAAGTCTGTTACTAGTCACAAATGAGATTAAATGAAAATGAAAACAACATTTATTCTCACTCACCCTTTAACTTGAATCAATCATTCAGTGGTGTCATAGATATATAAATAACCAGCATATTGGGTGTTAGAAAAATTCAACTTTAATCACATTATGTGATCCTAACTTAGCTTATTGAATATTGTTGTAGATAACAATAGCCAGAAAGACAGTGACATTGCTATTGTCATACTTGATATTCACAAAACCATTGACAGAACAACATCAGAGTGTACTTTTACTCATTGCTATTGGAATCACATTGAAGATGTTGCCAGATAGGAAATTTAGCAGCAACAATAGGGTCTTAAATTATTCTCCAGGGGAACTCAGAGCAAAATCCACTAGAGATGAAGAGTTGGGGAATGTGCCAAATTCTGCATGGGAAAATGATGAAAGGAGGCTCTTGGTATAGCTTATTGTCTTCTAAATGAAAGTATTTTTTTTAAGTCATTATTTTTAAATTCACAATTTCTTTGTTATTTTCATGTCATGTGAAAGGAAAAAGAAAATAATTTGATGTATACAGGATAATTTCTTTGTTATTGTAAGTTTGCTAGTCTTTTGATACATGATAAGATATATACATGATAGTGCCACCATTTTATTTGTGCTAAACATTTATACTTGCCATGATATTTCACATGAGAATTATCGATTTTGACTACCCTAATAATGTAGATATCTACTTCCCTTCTTTGAGATAATTAGATAGTAGCATTCAAGTAAGTTATAAGATAACAATATATAGTATGTTAGGAAGATTAGGATGCAAATTTGTATTAATTTGAAAATTCTTTGTAAGTTTTATCAAATATATAAAACTTCTAGTTATTGGATGCAGATATGGAATTATTTAATTTTTTTTATAAAGCTATAAAGTTATATACGGATTTTTCCGTATATAATTATATATGGATTTTACATACGGATTTTCCGTATATAATTATATACATATATTATATACGGATTTTTCCGTATATAATTATATACGGATATTACATACGGATTATCCGTATGTAATTTATATACGGATTATCCGTATATAAATTATATACAGATATATTCGTATATAACCTTATCTACACCCCTATTATATATGGATTTTGGAGGTACTGAAAGTAGGGCCTTAAATGACTTATATGAGTTTACCTGGGAATTCACTACTGTGTTAGTAGGGCCTTCTTTTGTAGTCTACTCAGTATTTTTGGACAAATGGCTGAATTAAATGACTTTACCCTTGACCTATTAGTTGCCTATCTCTTCATGATATAAAGTCTGATTTCCTCCAACATTGTAATAATTGGTTTTGTCCTCGTGTGAACCAAAACATTATTAAACGCTTCTGACATGTTATTGACCAAGATATCACATTGAGTTGTGGTTGTGAACCTTGATCTGGACCAAAAACTTCAATGTAAAAATAAGTCATACAATTAGTATTTAAAATAATCACATAAAAAAAGAAATCTAAAGTGGGACAGTGGAATACCTTGGTGGAATAACTATCAAGTGGTGAAATGCGTCTTCGTTTACCTTTCTTATACTTCTCATTTCATTCTCCCATTTCTGTGGGTGGGTTGCCATTGTTGCCCTCCACATAAGCTTCTTAAGATTCTCTAGTGCGTAGGTTTTGATGCAATCCAAGATGTCTACTTTCTACCAAAATATTTTCCCGCCTCCTAGTTGAAATCAACCATCTTTTTGGGCATAGTGAATGTAACAAAATTTCCATATCCCTCTTCAACATCACTTTCTTCATCACTTTCTTCATCACTGATATCAGGAGAAGTTAACTCCTCAGTCTCTCATTCATCATTGAATAAGCTGCTATCACTAATGTCATGTTCTTCCAAATCTGTCTCAGAAAGAACACTGCAATCAACCTCCATATTAGCAGAACTATCTCTTTCTCTAAAGTCACACTGGATGTTTATGTCTAATAAACCATCCATACAATTCACTTCACCATCCATAATATTGACTTCACCAATATCATCATCTGATGAACTCCATTCATGGACTTCTGTTTTGTTAGCCTCAACATCATTTCCTTTTGTACTCTCATCATTTGCTTCATCAACTTGTATTGTCTCCTCAGCATGACCCTCAACATGTTGTTTTCCCTCACCCTCAACATGAACTTCTATTGTGTCCTCATCATGTTGTTTTCCTTCACCCTCAACATCAACTTGTATTGTGTCCTCATCATGTTGTTTTCCCTCCCCCTCACCAACATCAACTTCTATTCTGTCACCCTCACCAACATCACCACCTACCCCCTCATCCATCTGTTCTGTGCCATCACCAAACTGTACAGTTATACCACCATCATGTTCTTCTGTCCTTTCATCCAACTCTGCACACTCACCACCATCATGCATCTCAGGTAAAACTTCCTTAACTTCTTCATCAACATTATATTCAATCATCTCAGTGACATCAGGTTGAGACACAGTGTGCACAACATATAAATGCACCTGACCATTTAACCTAGCTAAATTGACCATATGCATAGCTCTTACGTCATCAAACAACGCTTCTAGCTTATCATCTAATACAAGACCACATCCAACAGAATACCACAAATCCTCAAATCCTTCATATCCAAGCACTTTTACTACACTCACCACAACAAAGTAACTCCACATGTCAGGGTCAAAATACATAGTATCACACTCCCCTTCATACTTCAGGCACCCTTCGTTTACCATCTTCCCCCCATGGTGAATAACAATTTCTATCACCCTCCATCACAAACAACACAATGAACAATATTCTACACCTATAAATAAACATAAAACGATAAAAAACAACAAATATTAAAACATTGATAATGACAGCAAACAAAGAAGTTTAACTTGGGGGACATGCGGGACCACAACCGCAATATGTATACAATCTTTTTTCGGACAACCCCAAGCCCACAATTTAAAAAGCATGGCCAGATAAGAACAAAAAGCATCGAATATTAAAGCACCGAATAGCTATCTGTAGTACACATACTAACCTCCCACGAAAATCCACATCAATCGCTTGCGATCCACGTTCAAGGACTTCGCGATTCACGTGCTAGAAACCCTTACTCCAATTCACGCCCTAATTTAGCAAATTCGACCTCTACTAATGACTTCACTTGTGCTTGCGAAACACTAAGCTTCAGATTTATCATCCAATTTTAATCCTAATTCAATTTTAAAATAACCCTAATTTTAAAATCTTTAAGAAAAACCACAATTTTTTAATTCTTTGTTTAAGATATTGCCACGTACATAATAAAACCCACGTAAAAGGTTCTGTGCACGCCACGTGACGATATTTATCCACCTCACCCTCACAGGTAAGCAAAAAGTTAACCCCGTTAACTTGATTTAACAGCAGGAGTCAAATTCATTCAATTTTCCAATCTTAAGGACCTAATTGGCAAAACTTAAAAGAAGGAGATATAAGTGGAACAAAAACACAAAAATAGGGACCTCCGAATGGGTTTAACCTAAATTTTATTATAATAAGTTAGTTACTTGATCTTACATTTATTTTTATATATCATGTAATAATGGAATATTGAATGATTTATTACTTTTGAAATTAAATTTACTTCAAAATTTTTTAATTCGAATAAGTTAAATTATTTTAACTTTTGTCATTTTCATTTTCTTATCAATAATATACATACATACATACATACATACATACATACATACATACATACATATATATATATATATATATATATATATATATATATATAGGATAATGATATTTAGACAACATTTTTTTTACAACATTTGAACATCATCTACGTGTCATTCCAGCCAAGCATGATTCACATACACTCTCAGGTATAGTAATTTTAGGCATTCCAGATACCATCTTCTTCTCCCCAAGGTGCTTCAGGTCTTTGAAGTTCAAATGACCAAACCTTAAATGTCATGTCCAACTTTCATCTTCTTTCAAAGCCGACATGCATTCCAAGTTTTCTACAACATCCATGTTAAATTGGAATGTTCTATTTTTAGAAATCTTGCTCCTCAAGATCAAATCTTTGTTGCTATCATACAACTGCAACTTGTCACGGTTTCCCAACACAGCCGTCAACCCTTTCTCCACCAACTGGCCAACACTCAGCAAGGTACATTTCATTTCTGGAACAAGCAATACATTTGTGATTATGGCCCGTGATCCATCTTTCAACCTGATAATCACATCTCCAATACCTTTTACCTTCCAGATACTGACATCTGCAACCTTCACCTTACTCTTCTTGGATTCATCAAGATTCACCAACCATCCTTTGTGATAGGTCATTTGATTCAAGCATCCCGAATCTAAATACCACGTCTTGTCTTGAGACTCAGGGATAGTCGTAAACATGGTTACCGTTAAGGTGAGAGGTTCTGAATCTAAGTCCTCTTGAGCTAGATGAGCCTCTTTGTTCTGCTGCGTTTTCTGTTTTCCTTTATTGGCATAGCAATCTTTCGCATAGTGTCCAAAATTGTGGCAATTGTGGCAATCTTCTTATATTTCTTCTTTTGATACTTCTCCCTACTGCCTTTATTCTCCATTGCATCCCAATCATCATTTTGATCGTCATTCGATCTATTGGGCTTCCAATTTCGCTTCTTTCGTTTCCATTTCTTCAGTTTCTTTTTTGCATCATTCTTACCATGATGAACCTTCAATGCTTGTTCATCAATCTTGACAAGATTTCTATCAACCATCCTTATCTCATATGCTTCTAGAGAGCTTTGCAACTCTTCTAATTTCATCTTTTCTAGCTCTCTTGATTCCTCTATAGCCACGACTATGTAGTCAAATCTCTGAGGTAAGGATCTCATGATCTTTTCAATCACCATTAGATCCGTGATCACCTCTCCACTCCCTTCGTTAGATTGGTTATGGCAACCACTTTATCAAAGTATTCTCTGACTCTATCACCCTCCAACATCTACAACAATTCATACTACCTTCTCAATGTTTGTAACTTGACCTTCTTTATTTTCTCTCCTCCAGTATGACATCTAACTAGAATGCTCCACGCTTCTCTCACTATCTTTGCATGTTGGATCTTTTCGAAGTGCACATCATACACGCATTGGTGGATTAAAAACAATGCTTTATCAACCTTCTTCCTATCCTCAACCTTTCTTTCATCTGCAGCACCCTTCGGCAGTTCTTAAAACTCCCCTTCGACCACCTCATTCACGTCTTGGTATCTGAATAATACCCTCATCTGAGTACTCCATCTACCCCAATTTTTCTCCATGAGAATTGGTAGATTAGCTGATGAGACGTCGTTGCTAGCCATCCTAAACACCCACAATCTTTAACCAAGAAAACACTATCTTGATCTTTTTCTTGCTTCAACCACCTTTCCGTCAGGCCTCTGCCAAGTCTTAATGGTTTCTGAAGCTCGCAAGTCTTCAACCTGAGCTCTGGATACCAGTTTTGTTGGACCAACAAATAAGAGTGGTGCACCGAGTGGCAGACGAACAATAGAGAACGAGAGCAGAGAGAAAAAAAATAAGTTGAATGATACTGTATTATTAAAATAAATGAGAGTTGCATGTTTATTATATACAACATACAAAGGACACATGTCATGTTGTGATATAAACAGTTGTACAAAAAAAAACTCTGACTTATTCAACCTAAAACGTCACACGCCCTTTTATGTGACACAAGTGTTCAGTGCTAAATTATGTCAACTCCGACACCTTATTGGGTCAGGCCATGTCTTTTCCGATATGTCTAGAAACAGGGTCATGTCTGATCCAAAGAAATGTGTACTACACGGAGTCATGCATTCCTTCGTTGCATGTCCGTATCTGAAACATGCTTCTGCGTGAAAACGACTTTCTGTTGTGTGACAGCTTCATAAGTGATTGCACAGTGAAGGTGCTAATGGAGAATGGGTATGAGTTTCGCAAAGGGCAAGATTTTATGACTTGTACTCTCTCACTGTTGTAATAATCCAACTTGTATATAATTTTCAAAATACAGTTAGGTAGTTAGCTTTAGCTTTCTACGTTCCTTATATATTGTTGTTGTATTACAGTAAAGAATAATATTCATTGAATGAGAATTAATTTCAGCTTTCTCAATTTTGTGTGCTCTCTGTCAATCTTTATTCCCTCTGCATAATTCATTCATCCTACACATTGCACTATCTACATACACCCTGCACTAATAGTGGAATCAGGAGCAACTGGTTATGAAACCTGGTGAAGAGTCGAAAATCCAAGAACTCGTTTTGAAGAAGAGTTTTCGTGGAGAAGTGATGGCAGTGATAATTCAAAGCAACTTGCCGGTGTTTGATGGTAAAGATTATGACGATTTGTGTGTGAAGATGGATGCCATTCTTGGTTTTCAAGAAGTGGATGAAGTTGTCAAGAAAGGTTTTAAAGAACCTTCGAAGGGGGATTCAGAAGAAGTGAAGAAATTATATAAAGAAAACAAGAAACTGGATTACAAAGCGCGAATGTTGTTGCACCAGTGCGTCTCTGCGAAAATCTTCCATAAAGTGTTAAAGGTCGCCACAACTAAGAAAGTGTGGGAGATACTGCAAGAGGGATATGAAAATTCTAAAAAAGTGAAAAAGATCATATTACAATCTCTGCAGAGGTAGTATGAGCTCCTGAGTATGGGAGAGCAAGAAACGATTGAGGACTACGTTGGAAGAATCCAAGTCGTGGTAAATGCGATGTGAGCTTGTGACAAGATAGTAAAAGACAAGAAGATTGTCGAGAAGATACTCAGAATACTAACACCCCAGTATGATCACATCGTTGTAGCTATAGAAGAATGTAAAGATCTTGAATCAATGTGAGTGGAAGAACTGCAGAACTCCCTTGAAGCACATGAGCAGCGTTTAATCGAAAGAAAGATTAAAGAAAAAGTGTGATACAAGGCACGAATCAAGCATTACAGGCCAGAAATAATCAGAATTTCAAGTGTCGTGGAATTGGGAGAGGTAGAGGGAGATCACGCGGTGATCGAACTGGAGGTAGAGTGACAAATTCCTCTAAGCAATCCAAAGAAGATAGTGGCAACGAGCAAAGAGAGGGACACACAAGAGGTGGAAGAAAGTCAAGATGAAGAAGTAGAAACAATTACGATAAAAGAAATATCTAGTCCTTTACTTGCAGCAAGTTCGAGCGTTATTCATCTGAATGTTGGCACAATGAGACTACGAAGAAAGGGAAAAATGATGAAGTAAATTTTGCACAGGACGCGTGTGATTTAGACTCTGACCATGTCCTATTGATGAGCATTGTAAGGCACGATAAAGATGGATAAATCTGGAGATTTAGGTAAAACGGGTGTGATCAAGAAGCAAACGACACGCTGGACATGTGTGAAGAATTAGTAGACCACGTGTTGCTTGCCAGTTAAATGAGCCATGCAAAAGATGAGTAATCTTGGTACTTGGACACGAGGTGTTCCAATCATATGACGGGCAAGAGAGAGTGGCTACTGGACTTGGATACAAGCATAAAAAGCAGTATTCGTTTTCTAGACAATAGTGTTATCATGGCTGAGAAAGGATGGAAGATCTGCATACATGCATAATGTGTTGTATGTTCCAACGATGAAGAGTAATCTGTTGAGTCTTGGACAACTCTTGGAGAAAGGATATACGATGACAATGCAGCAAAGACACATCGAGGTGTGTGATGAAAGGCAGCGACTAGTGCTCAAAGCTCATCTTGCCCGGAATAGGACCTTCAAGGTAAATTTGAATGCCACTATTGTTCAATGTCTAGCTGCGACTGATACTGGAGAAGAAGGGTGGTTATGGCACTATCGCTATGGACATCTGAATTTCAGAAGCCGGGTCAATTGAGAGATAAAGATTTGGTGAAACGTGTTCCTGCAATTTCTGCACCAAACAAGGTCTGTGAAGGTTGTGCCATTGGAAAGCACGCCAAAAGAGAATTCAAGAAGGTCGTGGTCAAAGGATCTAAGCCACCTCTTAAAGTGGTCTACTCTGATGTCTGTGGACCCTTTGATGTGCAATCACTTGGAGGTAACAAATATTTCCTAATCTTTGTAAATGAATACACTAGAAAGATCTGGGTTTATTTGCTTAAAGAAAAGAAGGAAGTTTATTCACACTTTCTTAAATTTTGTGCCATGGTGGAGAGACAATCGACATTGCAGATTAAAATCTTTAGAACTGATGGTGGTGAAAGTTCAATTCTGGAGAGATGGACAGGTTTTGTGAAGACAAGGGAATTATGCATGAGGTGATAGCTTCATACACACCCTAGCACAATGGCCTAGTCGAGAGAAAAAATAGAACCTTGCTAGACATGACGAGATGCATGATCAAAGGGAAGAATTTGCCACATTGCCTATGGGGAGAGGCTGTCTCCACAGCAACATATCTGCTAAATAGAAGTCCAACAAGAGCACTGCAGAAGAGGCTTGGACAGGACTTAAGCCATCCGCAAGTCACTAGAGAATCTTTGGATCAGTGTGTTACAAGCATGTGCCAGATGAGAGAAGAAAGAAGTTGGATGATAAGAGTGAAATCTTCATCCTTGTTAGCTATCATCCAACAGGTGTGTATAGGTTGTATAATCCTGAGAAGAATCAAATTGTTGTTACCAGAGACGTCCTAGTTGATGAAGCTGCTACATTCAATTGGGTGGAAGCAGAGGCTGGCTTGAAACCGAATGTGTTTGTGTCTAGTTGGTGGAATGAGAAGAAATCTGATGATGTTGAATAGATTGATACAAATGTAGAGGTCAATAGCAGAAGATCTCAAAGAGCTAAGTTCCCCTCAACAAGGCTTGCAGGTCATGAAGTGTTTACAGACAATGAAGTTACAGCCTTTGGTGATCTGGTTCACCTTGCCTTCCTTGCTAATGCTAAAACACTTTCATGGGAACAAGCTATTGACATAAAAGAATGGAAGGAGGCCATGTTGGAGGAGCTGAAAGCAATTGAGAAGATTGAAACTTGGGAGATGGTAGAGCTGTCGCAGCATAAACGGGCCATTGAGGTTAAATGGGTGTTTAAAACGAAGTACAAATCAGATGACAGCATAGCAAAGTTGAAAGCTAGACTAGTAACAAAGTGTTTTCTACAGAAACCAGAGGTTGATTTTATTGATGTCTTTGCACCAGTTGCAAAAGACTGGAAAGCGTGAGACTAGTTGTTGCTGTGGCAAACCTGAGAGGCTGGAAAATCTACCAAATGGATGTAAAGTCAACATTTTTTAACGATCCACTAGAGGAGGAAGTGTATGTGAGACAACCACCAGGGTTGGAGAAGAAAGGTGAAGAACAGAAGGTATATAGGCTGCACAAAGCCTTATATGGGCTTAGATAGGCACCCCAGGCTTGGAACAACCACATAAAGGTGTTGCTTTTAAGACTGGGACTCTAGAAATGTCCTGTGGAATTTGGAGTGTATGTAAAATCACTTGGACAACAAAGTACATTGCTGATATGTCTGTATGTTGATGATCTTCTTATGACTGGAAATTTTGAAGAAGAAATCACAGAGTTTAAGAAATGAATGAAAGAAGAATTTGACATGACTGATCTTAGCCATTTGAGCTACTCCTTGGGCTGGAGTTCGTACAGACCACAGATGGAGTTTTGATTCACCAAAGAAGGTATGTCAATGAGGTTTTGAAGAGATTCAATATGTTAGACTGCAACAACACTTCAATTCCTATTATGGCAAACTTAAAGTTGTCTAATCTGGAAGAAGAGAGAAAACTGGATGCAACCTTGTTCAAGAAGATAGTAGGGTCACTCAGATTTGTGTGTAAGAGCAAACCAGACATCAGCTATGGAGTTGGATTAGTGAGCATATTTATGAGTGATCCAAGGCAAACTCACCTCATCACAGCCAAGCATATACTATGTTACTTGAAAGGAACAATAGATTTTGGCTTGTTCTTTCCTAAAGGGTCCGGTAGTATGGATGGAGTATTAGAGGCTTGGAGTGATTCAGATTGGTGTGGTGTTCAAGTATATGAGAGAACCAATTTCTTGGTGTTCTAAGAAGCAGAATGTGGTGTCGCTTTGTTCATGTGAAGCAGAATATGTTGCCTCTGCTGAAACAGCTTGTCAAAGTGCTTGGTTGGAAGCTATCCTTGATGAATTGAAGATCGAGTGCAAGAAACCACTACAACTCTTGGTGGACAATAAGTCTGCCATAAGCCTTTCAAAGAATCCACTCTTTCACGGCAAAAGAAAGCACATAGAGACTAAATTTCACTACCTAAGAGATCAAGTCAGCAAGGGGAAGTTGGAATTGGTGTATTGTTCAACTGAAGAGTAGGTTGCAGATATCTTTACCAAGGCAGTGAGACAAAGCAGATTTGTAAAGTTGAGAAATTTGATTGGTGTTAAGAGTTTGGAGAGTTTGGATTAAGGGGAAGTGTTGTAATAATTCAACTTGTATATAACTGTCAAAATACAATTAGTTAGTTATCTTTAGCTTTCTACGTTGCTTATATATTGTTGTTGTATTACGTTAAAGAATAATATTCATTGAATGAGAATTAATCTCAGTTCTCTCAACTCTGTGTGCTCTCTGTCAATCTCTATTACCTCTACATAATTCATTCATCTTACACACTACATTATTTGCATACACCCTGCACTAAAACTCACCACATGTCAATCACCTTCTGAATGTGATAACTAGTTTCACTTTGGCATTATCAACTGCTTCAATAACAAAAAAAATAAAAGATGTGATCACCCTCTTTAAAAAAAGGAAAATGCTTCATGCATTATCAATTGGTTTTAAAATTATATACGTAGATTGTCCAAGGCCTTATATGTTTTGAAGCAGGCATCAAGGGCTTGGTTTGATAAATTAAGAGACACGCTTCGGAATAGGGGTTTTCAAAGCACCAAAAGTGATTCTTCTTTATTCATTGTTAGAGATACAAATCATACCACATTCCTTCTCATTTATGTTGATGACATTATTGTAATAAAAAGCAACCGTCAATATTTAGAAACATTCATCAATCAATTGAATGTTGTTTTCTCACTTAAAAACTTAGGACATATACATTACTTTCTTGACATTGAAGTACAAAGGAATGACAATGAAATGTACCTAAGGCAAACCAAGTACATAAAAGATATTCTGAAGAAGTTCAACATTGAGACAATTTATGTTTGTCCTACATCAATGGTGGCTAGTAGTAGACAATTCACTACAAAAGGGGAACTAGTGACCAATGCTACTTTGTACAGACAAGCCATAGGTGCATTGCAATATTTGACCAACACAAGGCCAGGCATTGTTTTTGTTGTCAACAAACTTAGTTAATACATGAGTACACCTACCATGGATCACTAGCAAGAAATAAAAAGAATATTAAGATATTTTCAATGCACAATGTACTTATGTTTGCACATAAAACCTTCAAATGATATTGACATAATGGGGTATTTTGATGCTGATTGGGCAACTTGTACTAATGACATAAAATCAATGGTGGGATAGTGTGTGTTTCTTGGAGAAACTCTTGTTTCCTGGTCTTCAAGAAAACAAAAGGTAGTATCATGATCAAACACAGAATTAGAATACAAAGCCTTGGTTGATCTTGTTGTTGAAGTAGCTTGGATTAGATCTTTGTTGATAGAACTAAAACTACTAATGCTTAGAAAACCAATTATGTGGTGTGATAACCTAAGTGTCAAGTCAATTGCTTCTAATCTAGTCATGCATGCACGGTCTAAACTCATTGAGATAAATGTGTATTACATACATGATCAAGTCCACTAGTAGAAAAAGAGGTCTTGAACACGCTATATACGTTTCAGTTTTTACAAAACCGAAGCGTATCAAAATACGGTGGCATTTTCGTAGTTAACACGAAGTTATATGTCTCGGTTCATAAGGAACCGAAGCGTGAGAGATCTACTGTCTCGGTTAAGTCAGTAACCGAGGCATAAAGTAATGTCAACTCACCTTGCTATCACTGGTATAAGCTGACATACTTTTCGAAAATCACATACTACCTCGGTTACATTCAGAACTGAGGCGTAAACCCTGACACACACCCTCTGGTCCTCTGCAAATCAGTTCCACATCAGAAACGAACAGGGATACTGCCTTAGTTACTTTCAGAACCGAGGCATATACTCTGACACACACCCTCTGGCCCTCTGCAAATCAGCTACACATCAGAAACTTCACTGAAGGATAGGGATACTACCTCGATTATTCACAGAACCAAGGCATAAAGCACTTTGATATTCCAATTGCAGGGACGCTCTAATGCCTCTTATTGCATCGATTTTCTAGGAACCGAGTCAATATGGTCTTATAGCATCGGTTTAAGCACCAACCGAGGCATATAAGGTGAATATATTTTCAAAATTGCCATTATCTTTTTCATTTTTAATTATTTTCTAATAGTTTAGGCATCGGGTAAGCTAATAACCGAGGTAGTATGCCTATATTACCTTGGTTAAGTTTGGAACCAAGGCAGTATAGCTTAATATAGTCTCAGAATTTACCCTTCTGCACTACCCTTCTGCATTGTTCTTCACCTTCTCGTGCAAATTCTCTCCCTTGCTCTCACTGTTCTCCAATCGCCCTCAAAATCGTCGTCACCGCTCCGTCGCCACCACTTTGTCGTTGTTCTCACGGAGGATTCAACGTCGCGTTGCCTCGCGTGCCTTCTTCTCGCGCTACCACGTCGTTGCGTCGCCGCCGCGCTCCCTTCGCACCGTCGTCGGTGTGCTGCCTCTACATCATTATCGTCTCGCTCCCTCCGCACCGTCGTCGGCCTGTTGCCTCCACACCATTGTTGTCGTGTTGTCGTTGCACTATCGTCGTGGTCGCCATCAAACAACTGCGAAATCGGTAACTTTGATTGGGGTTCATCTTGATTTTGTGTTGTTGTTATGTTATAATCTAAAAAAAACGTATGTGTTTCTATTATTGAGAATAAGTTATGGGTGGATTGATTATGTGTTTGTATGAAAAATGGTGTTTGGGTTGTCATAAGGTTGGAGAAAAGTTGAGGTTTCTATGTTGATATTTTACTGTAAATCAAAGTGGTGATTATGTTTTACTGTTGGAGTATGATGTTAGAGTATGAAGTAAGATATATCATGATTGAAATTATTATTAGGCATTTGAACTACTTGGAACATTTAAAACGAGAATGAATATATTTTATGTCATGGGAGTTAAATTTGGAATTGTGTTAGGTTCGGTCATTAACAAGAATAATTAAGTTAGGTGTTGGAATGAAACTAAAATAATGAACTTAGTATAATTGTAGTTGTTGTTATTATTAAACCAAGAAAGGAACGTGTGTGATGGATTTAGTATTACAAACATGTTCTAGAATATGTTTCAATGTCACTCATTAATTTGTTGTTTGTTTTTGTCCAGATATTGTAATTTTGTTAGGAGATTTTATAGCTTCTAAAACGCCGACATTCTCCATTGTTGACCGGCTTTCACGCTCCCAGGTAAATATTCATAAAATTTCCTTTTAATATGAACATATAATTTATTGTTTACTTCAATATATAAGTGAAGTTTTTTAACTTTAAAGTTTCATTTATGATTTTAGTATATGACAATTAAGTTATTACCAATTTCAAGCGTCATTGGCAACTACTTGTGATCTCCACACCGGAGAACATTGTTGTATGGTTTTGTTCATTGCATAAGTCTCCTCGAGCCCTCTTAGACAAGTAGTAGATTGGTAAGAACCTCAATGTTTGAACTTTCTTTGTTATATAAATGTATGCTAAAGCAATCTTTTTTTAATAGTTCCCTTGCAGCACATATGATGTTGTCTGGGAGATCAACTGTTAAAGCTAAAAAGCTTGCATGGTTGGCCCTTAAGGTTTGGTATTTTAGTCCATACTTTGTTACATTTTGTACCATTCCAATTGTGTTACTTAACATTTTATAATTATGATGATATATTATAGTGTAATAGACAAAGTAGGTCATATGAGTGTGGTTATTACATCATGTATTGGATGATAACCATTATTCGTGCACATGTTACCAAGGATGGGAAATGGTAATATTTTGGTTTGAATTTTGTATTGAAATCATTGTGTTTTATGCAGAGATTCAATTTTACTACTTCAATTCCAGAGAAGTCACTTAAACACAAAAGGAAAGCACTTGCTAAATATGTAATTCAACTGTATAATAGTATGTAGATATTAGGATATAGTAAGTTCTACATTGGCATATTTATTATTAGTTTAACTTTGTACACTGGATTGATTTATACTTCTAAGTTGATTTATGGTTACATTGAATTAATGTATGCTTCTAAGAAGTTGATTTATGATTACATTGAATGATTTTATGTTTTAATATACTTTTTATTGAAAATATATGCTTATGAATTGTTCTGGACTATTCTGGGTTATTAAATATATACAAACATGTTTCTGTAGATGTGAATGTTGCAGAAATAGACATGTGTTCTTAAAAAAAATAGCGGAATACGTCTCGGTTGTGACCATAACTGAGGCAGAAAGTCTTCTATGGCATCGGTTCAGGTCACAACCAAGGTAGAAAAGTTGGCAAAAAAGCAAAAATAAAATAAAATAAAAAACACTTTACTGCCTCAGTTCAGGTCCCAACCGAGACAGTAGGGTCTCACATATTGCCTTGGTTCAACATAAACAAGGTGAAAAGCTGTCAAAAAGCAAAAACAAAAAAATAAAAAATACTCTACTCCCTCGATTCAAGTTCCAACCGAGGCAAAAAGTCTATCAAAAAAAATAAAAAAAAGGAAAAACTATATTGCTTCGGTTACCTATGAACCGAGGCAAAATCCTACCCCTTTTTGCCTTGCCTGTATATACCTCGGTTGTAGAACCACTATCTATAGGTGAAGATAATCGTTGTCGTTTCCCTTGACTGCACTAGTGGTCCTACCAAAAGAAGTAATTGTGGCCTATATTCCTACTAGTGATCAAATTGCATATTATTTGACTAAATCTCTCACTCATTCCAGATTCAACTTTTTAAGGGACAAACTTGGCATGACTACCTCACCACCAGTTTGAAGGGGGAATTAGACAGAATCAAATATTCTGTAAAATATTTTATCATTTATGACTTTTGATTTTGGTGATTCACAATATTAATTTTCTTTTATGGTGTAATATTACAATAATTACTGTAACTATTCATCAACGTCTTATTTAGGAAAGTATTTTTCTGTATTACTGTAATTATAGGATATTGATTGTACATTACTACTTGAATTTAAACAATACATGATCAATACAAATCCTCACCTTCAATACCATTTTCTATTTCTACCCTCCACAATTTACAATTCATGCATCAAACATTCACAAACAAAGGAAGATAGACAAGAAAAATGAAGGGTGGTTTCACAAAAACAACAGTGATGCATCAAAGATGCATCAAAGGCTACGTGGGGTTGGATTACATATTACTTGGTCTAATGCTTAGTGTGTGTCTTTATTTATGTTCTATGTATGTGTTTTGTGGAAAACTATGATTTGGTCATGTATATATTACTGACCATATGTTCATAAATTTACTATTTTGAAACCCTAATAGATTGTGTGGTTAAAACAAAACTTCGTAAGCTCTACTTTTGAGCTAGTTTTTCGAAAAGCTCAACATTTTTCTAAATTATTTCTACCTTGCCTTGTGTTAATCGCACAGCTATTCACACTTTTCAAAGAGTATCTTTGAGCTAAAATGTTTGGAATTTGTGATTGTTAATTGGATGTTGTGCCATGAAAGAATGTTTGACCGGAATATACAATCAACTGGTAAATATAGTGCGGCCATCATAGTTAACTCAATGAATTTTATGGTTGGGAATCAGCCATTGCCTGCATTTTCATGTACATATATATCTTACATTCTCTTTTGCACAAATTCTGCCCACAAAAGCATCTTTCGAATCTCATTCCCTGCCTAATAAGTTAAAAGTAAGATATACACTCTCTAAACTGAATTAAATCATATATTTCGAAGCATAAAACACATACACTAACACCGACCACATAGAAACTATAGCACTTCTTATTTCTAAAATATAATATGTATTGTATAGTATATGTATTGGTCGGTTCATACCTCCCAAACCGTCAGTTCAAGAATGAAAAAGCATGAAAGAAGTTGCAGGTTCAACTTTTTTCCGTAACATTTGAAAATTATAAAATTAGTTTAAAAGTTTTGAAGGAAAGATAAGAGTTTGTTCCATCATTATTATCAAAGGGGTGGACGGGTATATGGTGCATGGAGGGTTACGTAACGGTTCTATGGTTCAGGAATAGGTTGAATCCTATTCATTTTCTTCTACCGTTTATGGACTTTGTTTTTTTAAATTTTGGTTGTATGGCTAGAAGGTCAAACATCTGAATTGAATTTAATAACACAAGATTACATAAAATAGAGAAAAAAAAATCTTACCTTTGAATTCACAATTGTAATGCTATATACTACTTCAATATCGTTATGAATAGTTAATATATTAGTCATTATAGTTTTATAAATAGTTAATGCCTTAGTTTATTTATTTATTTTTTAGTATAAGGGTAAAAAATTTATTGTTTTTAACTGTGTTTCAGAATTAGCAGTTAGGAAGGCTTGAAAAAAAAGTCAAATGTGAGTCTATATTGTTTATTGTATAAAAAAGCCAACAACAAAGGTTAATCAGATTATTACATAATAAAGCTGTTTATCAACAACTCTAAGAGAGTTGGCTATCATTTGATATGATGAAGATACTTTATAGTTTTTTATAGAATTGATACATACTTTAAAATAGGAACAAAATGCAACTTTAGTAAAATAATAATTTAAAAATAATAAACACATTTAACCCAAATATGCCTTTATGCCGTATCGTATGGTTGAAAGAAAGACTATTGAATATCAAGCAAAGTGACAAAAGAGAGGCTTTTAGCTTCAAAGATGATGGATGAGTCACAACTTAGCTTGATAATTTCCATCTCATTGCAGCATTCATCTCAAACTTTGACTAAATATATGGTTGCTATAAGCAAGGAAACTTACTCTCCACGGCACTAAAAATTTTCTCACCACAGTTCAATATGAATGGAACCTTGCATTGAATGTTAGCACCATGGTGCTCCTTTTCTAGCAGAATCCAACACTTACTATGAACATCTCTTTCTATAAATTACCATCTAAAGCCACCCCTTTGGCCACCAAGCACCAAGCAAAAGAACACAGTGAAAAAGAGAAGATATAGAAAATGAATGTTTGTATCTCAACAGCATCTTTGGTTGTGCTGTTGATTCTGATATCAGCAAACAGCTTGTGTTGTGAAGCACAACAGTGTCGTCCAAGTGGGGGAATCATAGGGAAGAAACCACCAGCAGGAGAATGCAACCAAGAGAATGATTCAGAGTGTTGTGTGGAAGGGAAGAATTACACAACATACAAATGTTCTCCAAGAGTGTCAAGCAACACCAAGGCACAACTCACTCTCAACAGTTTTGAAAAGGGTGGAGATGGAGGAGGGCCTTCAGCCTGTGACAACAAGTACCATTCTGATGATACACCAGTGGTTGCACTTTCCACCGGATGGTTTAACAACATGAGTAGGTGCCTCCACAATGTTACCATCACTGCAAATGGCAAAAGTGTTATGGCCATGGTCGTTGACGAGTGTGACTCTACCATGGGATGTGATCAAGACCATGATTTTCAACCTCCTTGTCCCAACAACATTGTTGATGCCTCCAAGGCTGTCTGGAAAGCCTTAGGTGTCCCTCACAGTCAGTGGGGTGGATTGCAAATTACATGGGCTGATGCTTAATGTAATGCTTTAATACTAGTACATGCCTTCTGTCTATTGCTTTCTGTTGTGTTGTATTTTTCTATATTGTGTCATAGAAAAATAG
The DNA here is from genome assembly GCA_027742785.1 of Vigna reflexopilosa. Taxonomy (NCBI): domain Eukaryota; kingdom Viridiplantae; phylum Streptophyta; class Magnoliopsida; order Fabales; family Fabaceae; genus Vigna; species Vigna reflexopilosa. The sequence continues at coordinate 23,758,095 of CM050929.1, read as the reverse complement.
TTATATTCATTGTTTTATATATATGGATTAAATATGTTTTTAGTTCCTTAACTATCAAGTAATTTTAGTTTTAATCCTTCTTTCAAACTTTGGTACACTTTGATCTTTGTCCTTAAAGAAACTATAATTTTTCGTCCTCCAAAACTAACATAGTTAAATTTAATATGATGTAGCTAACAGTATGTCACATCATTTTTCTTTTCTTTTTTCTGAAACATGGCGATGCGTTCAGGCCATGAGACTTCTCTCTCTTATTCATCTCCATCATCTCTCTTATTCATAGAATTTATAGCTCGTAATGTTGTTGTATAGGTATGTTTACTTTTAACGCATTCAACACAAACAACAAGGTTTGTGAAGTGAATTTTACACTTAGTACCATACAATTTTGTATTTAAGAATTCAATATAAAAAGTCATCGTATCAAATATATATATATATATATATATATATATATATATATTATCATTAGCTAAAATTGAATTGGTTCAATAACATTTCAATTTAAAGACAATCTAAATTTATTATTTTCAAACGAACACAATTAATATATCCAAACAAAAAAAAAAACAAATTTTGCCTAAATGATGGTATAACTAAAGTATCTTTCAAATCCAAATAAAAAGCTAGTACACAATAATAATCTAAAATATCCTATAAATTTCATTTCTATCAATTTATCATTTCCAACATAGATCCATCTTTGAGAATCAATTGGCTTCTGATAATTTAGGCAACCCTTTGTTTGCACACCAGGCATGATGTTTTGAACAATCCTTCTTTATGTGTCAAAATTTAGTACAAAAGAAACACATATCAAACTTTTTTTTGTGTGTATGGTGGACCTTTAGCATTTCATTGTTAGGATTGTCAGTTTTCTTCGTTTAGCCCTTGTCATTAAGAGATATTGGCTAAGTAAGCACTTTCGGTCTTTTCTTGGTCTCTCATCTTCTTGTACACAATATAAAATGAGTTCATTAAGAGATCATTTCTCCTTTTGAAAATTATATGAAACCTTAAACTATCTAAATTGTAAAGGAAGAGAAATCAAAACTAAGTGTACAAGTAATTCTTTCAATAACTCAAGTTTCAATGCCTTCAATTTTGAAGCAATATTCAACATCTCTATTTCTTCCTTATCGCTTTTCGCAAAACGCTTTTTAGTCTCAACAAGGAAATCTTTAGCACTTGTAATTTTTTTAGATAAGGCACCTCTAAAGACCTTTGGAATTCCACACTTAACAATAATCAAACTCATACAATTTGAGCGGTCTCACTTATAATATTTTCTCTCATCAAAGGCACTTGAGTTCGTAAGAGAAGGAGGTTTATGAATCCTTAGTGCGAGATTGAGATTCATATAATCAAGAACCATCTCCATGTTCTTTTTCCAATCCTTGGTATTTGTACCATTGAGGATCGTAACTGAATTTATGTTTTTGAACAGTAATATTAACTGCTAAAGATATATTGATGCAATAATCAAACACTGATAATAAAAAATATCCAACAACAAACCTATTTTTAGATTGATTTATCATTGACATGCAAAACCTTATAATTATCACATATTTACCATCACAAGTGTATATACAATCCAACCAAATATTAATCTTTAGACTGACCAATATTTGCATTATAAATAAACAAAAACATTTAAAATTTCTTTATAAACTATCTAAATAAAAAAGATAGTAACTATTCATTATCTATTCAAACCCAAATTAATTATTTATTTTATTTTATTTCAAAAATTAAATTATTTTTTGTATTTTTTTATTCTGATTATGCAACCTAACACACACATGATGGGTCCTAATCCAAACTAGAAAGCAGCTACAAGAACCAACACCACAACAATGCTCAGCTTAACCTATAATAGCCCACTACGGTATGACACATATCCAACCACGACACGAGCACAACAGCAACAACATACTTGCTCCCACTGCAACACTGCCTACAGATAAAAAAAAAAACAAAAATATACACAGGTTCTTCCATATTTGTCACTACAGCCTTTCACATCTCACCATAACCAAAAACTATCCCTACGACACAAAAGCAGAATCACCATCGCACCAAAACTCATAAAATTATAAAACTATGAAATAACATCTTGCAACGTCTAAGCAAAGATATAATAGATAATAAAATAACATGTTTCAACCTCCGAACAAGGATATAATACATAAAACCTACATCAACCACTTAAAGCGCATCACTCGATCAACATAAAATTTTAACAAAAACTCAATTGAAAATATAAATTTATTAAATACTCAATTGACCAGAAATTTTTATTAAAGATTCGATTAGAATTAAAAGTTTTTAAATTTATTAGGAACTTAAACCCTTATTATTTTATATTTTCAACTATTTTTTTTATTTTTAAGTGCCTTTTTTCAGTTTCTACTAATTTTGTCAAATGTAACTACAAAAGTAATAATAGTAATGATGATAATGAATAATTTAATGACAAGTGATAGAAGAGATGATAAAGCATTAATAATTAATTAATAACAATAATCATTGCAATAATATGACAGTAATTGATTAGAAATTGGATCACATGAAAAATCACTTAAATATTAATTAATTTATTATTATGAGTTTCATAGAAATAAACAAAATGAACTATATATATATATATATATATATATATATATATATATATATATAATAACGTACAAACTTATCTTAAAATTTTTGAGAAAAAAAATATGCTTAATATTCTCCTGTTATTCCCTACACATTTTGGAGTTAACTCACTTTTGTGTTCCTTTAGATTGACCGGTAAAAAATATAGAAAGAAAGTTTCAGTTGATTGCAATACTTACAAAATTATGTACACTGACTGATCTTTTAGGTAAAACAAATTGAACCCAAAAATCATTTCAGTACTCTTAAAAGGACAATTTAGTTGCAGATATTTGACTTGACAGATTATTGAACAGAGACACGAGCCATTTAACCATGCATAGAACAAAAGTTCAAAACGCTGATTAACATGAAAACTACATTGGAGTTTACCACACACCAAGTATACATTTGCATGAACTGTGGGAACACTTGATGAACAAAACTAAGTGAGATCGCTCCAATGATTTTACAACCACTGCCAAAAATGAATGCCATATTGAACACACTGGCAGCAGCAGCAGCAAATAAGTTCTGAATGAACACACAAGATTGTCCATTTACAGCATGCTATCGGTTAGAGCAGGTAACCTGCGGAAGAAGTTAACCGGCGCCGGCGGCACCTTGCTCCGGAGCATGGGGTGCCTCATAAGGTAAAATCCGGTGAGAAGAATAGGCAGCTGGAAGGGTGTCACATACAACACAATAGCAGACACAAAACAGAATACCATGAACATGGTGGTGGCACGAGGATCACGCCAGTTCACAAGCGCTTGGATCCTCTCACCTTGAGTAGCTAAATCTCCAACAACACTCTGAATCCTCCCAGCCACGCTTCTCAAACGATCATACCGCCACCGAATGATGTCGGCCCCCTTGGAGGAGGGAAAGGTGTCAAATTCCTCATCAAGCTCATCTGGGCTCACAGCTTCTGCATAAGAGAGTCTGGTGTTCATGTGAGGAGGGCACCTAGGACGGAACCTCCAATTCCACATGCCTATAACAAACATGTATAGAAACACTGTTGGCAGAAGAAGTTCAGGGAAACACACAAGCATCAGAAAAAGAACATGCACCAGCACTGTTGTTATAGGATGCTTCCATGTGGAAACCTCCCCCAACCATCGCACAACCGAGAGAACTCCAGAAAACACTGTCATCAACCGGTAGAAGTTGGCCTTGCTGCGCCTCATACTCCAAAGATGAGAATCTGTGTCAGACATGTATTCAACTACCTCCTTTCTAAGAGGTGGCTCTGCCCTACTGAGTCGTGCAGCAACCACATTGACTGCTTGGTGTCGCAGCTTTTCCTGCTCCATGATGTTAAGGGGCCTTTTGTAGTGCATTTTTGGCAAGTGAGGCTTGAAATATAGCTGCATCAAGTCAACCATTGAGAAACAGGAGAATCTAATGGCCAAGTGCAACTCACCCATCTTCTTGACACCTGAAGGATGTAGCACTAGTAACGGGTATACATTTGTGTAAACACGGCCAGCTTCCAGGGTTGAGATCCGAATCCGAACTTTACCAACGATTAGATCTTTGTTACCATCTGGGTTACTGAGTTGTCCATTATCAAACACCCCCACAGTGAGAACTGTAGCTGGATCATAAACCTCCCAAGTGTACTGCTCATTGTATTTAGGACTTAGACTGTCACTGATGGTTCTAGTACGAACCCATTTATGCCCATATTTTGCCACACAGTATGTATCTGTTGTTCCCCTTCCATCCCTGGTTTTCATTGGATGAAGTCCATGAACACTTAAAATGCCAATTTCTAATACACCAATTGGCTTCTTCCAGAGCTGCTTTGATGTGGCTCTGAGATCACTACTATAATAAGTTGACCCATCAAAAACATGGTAACCACCATCAAGACAGACACTGAGGTGAATTCTACTAAAGAATTTATCTTTCTCCTTTTTCTCATGTTCCCCATCCATTGCAGATGACATTGATTCTTCAAGGTGATACCACCTGGAATGGATACCTCTATCATCAGCCCTCTTGTCAGCTTGGCTTAAAGGAATAGCAACAACTCCGATAGTCTCATCCTTGTCGGGACCAACCCGATTTTCAACTGATACAATCAGATGTTCATCAAAGGGTTCAGCAGCAACAAACATCAGCTCTTGATCCCAGCGTAGGGCCATGCTCCTTGATTGAACTGGTTTTGTCCTCAAAATCTGGTTACCAATCTGGAGCTTAACATAGGCATCATGTATTTGGGAGTTCTCTGATGCATGTAAGTCCTGTGCCTCGATCACTTTAACCCGTAAATACCATAATCTCGGTGAATGGTAAACCTTTGATCGCATATGAGCATATGCAGACGAAGAGAGCTCACTGGGAGTGAGAGCATCAGAATGCCAGGCATCAGGAAAAGCTTCATCAGCTTGTGTACCAAACCATACAGCTAGCATCAACTCCCCCTTCTTCTTGTCCTTACCCTTGTCAAGCCTATACCATTCAGGAGCCAATGGACTATTTGGTGGAACACGGGTAGGAACATCATGCAGATCAAACCTCACAGCGCCGACAACTCCATCTAGTAACATATTCTTGTCTTTGACTGCTGATTCTCCCTAGCAAAAGCAAACACCTGATTCCATTCAGGATCTTGAGTTTTCTCATAGTGCTTTGTCACTCCTTTGAAATTTCCAACCTTTACCTCCACGTATGGATCAAGGCCACCAGTCACACCTTTTGAAGGAAGGTCGCGAGCTTTTACAACTCGAACAAATAGATATTGCATTGGCTCAACAAGGTCATAGGAGCTGGCTGGCCCATATCCCCGTTTAACTCGCCCACCAACTACTTGACCTCCTCCAAGATAAGGGCTTGTCTCTTTGAGTGCATAATCCATTGGAGAGGACAAACCTGGATATGCATGGAAAACTCTAGGAGGAGGCTGTGCAGATTTAATCTCATGCTTCCCATGGTCTACTACACCAGCCTTTGAAGATTCTGAAGAAGAAGATTTATGCTGCTTTTCTTCATTTGAATTTGGAAGGTTGTGAAACGTGTGCCTTGTGTCATTCTTCTTACGTGAAAAAACATTCAGGATTGAACTTGTGAATGAGACTGGTGATTGATCTGGGGTTGAGCGTTGGACTGAGTCCGCAGAGGGTTCAACCTCATGAAGAGGGTGTGAGGATTTTACTGAGGGGTCATCAGTCACAAATACCTTCAAACCAAGCTCCCCTTTTATGCGGGAAAGCACGTTTTTCTTTTCCAGAGGGTAGTGAAGAACAACAGCATCAGAATATGGGACAAATGAGGGTCCAGTGAGGTGGACCTTACCAAGGAAGACTTTGGAATTATTGCTCTTGCTATAGTGATACACAAAGGCATCAAGAGTGAGAGTCTGCAATTTGTTAGGATCGGTAACATTGAAATAAAATTTCTCATTCCAAACAGGACTCAGATCTTTCTCTTTAGTCGAAGTCCGAAATTTCTGACCATCAAATTGAAGTTCGACATAAGTACTACAGGATCCCTGCCCATCTTTGGGCATGAGGTCATGAGCACCAACAACTTCCACACCTAGCTTCAGATTGCTCATTGCCAATAACTAATTAGATTCCAGAAAACCTTGATATGTTTCACCTGAAAAGGAAGGAAGAAACAAGGTTCATGCTTATTACTGTATCAGATATAGATTTCAATGTAATTATGTGATCTAAGTAACTTGGTCATGTCTTCTGTCTTATCATTGTCAATAGATAAAGAAATAGCAACATCATTGTTTTCGTAAGGATACATGGCACTATATGGTTTGCTTTTGATGTATAACTAGTTACCCTGACAGTGGATGAAAATCCAGAGCTTAAATAATGAAAGTTTAGCTTCAAATTCATAGACAGAAGAGAAGCATATCTTTAATCCATCAAAATTTTCATATTATTTATCAATGTTCAAAGATGCATTCTATCATACATCTAAGCTTCAAAATCTTACTCTCTAGGCAGACAAATTCTCGACAGAGAAAGCAAGACAGCATCTGTAAAGTGTAGACCTAACTGGCTACAACATTACCATATTGGCCAAGCTCAACTTTATTTGAAAACCTTTGAGTTCATATCATAATATTCAAAGTCAATAATGTGGAAATTCCCAAAAGATAAACATTACTTAAACAGAAACATTCTCTTTGACTGAATTATCAAAGAAAGGCAAGAAGCTTTATGTGGCATATTATTTATTTAATAATAAAAATTGACCAAGGATGTCAAATATAAATGAAATACTGCTAAATAGATACACTTTTTGTGTGTGCGTGTGTAAAGGAAAGGAACAGGATTTATTATTTTATTTTTATGCATGGTTTATAAATTATTACTCAGTTGGTTTCTGTCATAAATAAGACAAGGTATGACATGATTCACCCCGCTGATATGAAAAAAATGGAAAAATAAAATAAAATCCTTCAGAGAAATGAAAAGAAATGTAAGAAAAGATAGATATCAAATCATTATCAAAAATAAGTTATTCTTAAAACTCAAGCAAGAAAAAGAAAAATTCTAAAAGTTTCAACAACCACACCCACAATATCTTCTGCCACATAAAGAAGCAAGACTATAATCAAAACAAGGATTAAATTCTTTTTATTCCAACTTCCAAGTATAAAAATGTATTTCCAAGATTGCAAAAGAATAGAACACAGCAACATCATAGAACAGGAAAAAAGGTATGACTCCTTGTACCACAGTACATGAGACAGGAACCTTCTGAAGAAAATGAAAATGTCAAATGTAAAAAAAAAAAAATCATTGATCCGTGAATCATGAAACCGCGAGTGTTTATGTATACCCATTCAGGTTCTTATTATCAAAATTCAGGCTTTCAGCTGAAAAGCAACCATAAGACCTAATCATTTATCAAATATTTACAAAATTAAGAGCGAAAAAACAATTTTTTTTGACAGAAGAAAAGCTGATCTTCTGAGGAAGATTACCCGAATTTCCAATTAAAATAGAATTTTTCCAGGTAAGAAAAAAAGCACAAAAAGAGACCCGGATTTTCTGCTACAGGCTGGCCAAAATCCCAGAAGATTTCAACCCAAAAAAAAATTGAGTCCAAAGCAGTGAACTTAAAAAATAATAATAAAACCCCAAAAAACCTTTTAAAAATAAACCCCTTCCCTACAAAATCGAACAAAAAAAACATCAAAAACATTCCTCAGATACTCACAGAAAAACAAACACATCTAAATAAAACCAAAAACAAAACAAACCCATAACAAAGAAGAGGAAGAAACACACCTGAAATTTCAAGCTTTGAGACTTCCCTGTAAGACCCAGAACAGAAAAACTCAAAAAGAAGTGAGATTGAGGTGGCAACGGAGGAGTTACAATAGAAAGGGAGGGAAACTAGAAAGGAAAAGAAAATGGGGTTTCTGAGAAGGTTAAGATAGAGAAAAGGGTCAAGTCTCAAGTGGCACACATATATTGACGTTTTCGGATTGTTCAGTAGTTATAGGAGTGTTATTGTTGTGAAGTGTGCCATGGGGTGTCTGTCCAAGAACTCAAAACACGGTTTTGATACCGTGCTGTTGGGTTGGGTGAGTTTAGCTTTGGCCCCACTTTCCACTCACACCACTCGTCAATGGCTGCAATTCCAAACACTCTCTTTCTCTCTCTTCCTTTCACTGTCACAAGTTTATGTAAGTGTTCATGCTTTATTTGTTTAATCATTTTCTTCTTCAAACATACTCTAAAATTTTTTTATTTAGTTTTGTTGTATTTGTGATCTCTATCATTTTAAAAACTAATATGTTAAATGTTTTCTGTAAGATTGTCTGTGATGTCTTCAAAACAAAACAATGAATAATTCTTTTCAAGGATGTAAACTATCACACTCCATTAATTTCTCTCTTTATTAGAAAACAGATATCACGTTTTTGGAGTTCTCCCATGTTAGTGGGAGACAAAGTGGCAACTGCATTTAATTTCCCACCATAGTGAATAGTGTGGTGGCAGGAAGAGGGTGAGTTTCTAAAAAGTGGAAGACAAGTGACAAGCAGAGAGTGGACCAAGCGATTTTTATAGAGACTGTATATAAAGTGGAAATTCGAAAATGGTACCACTTTCTGCATGCAAACTCTTCGTCTTCAACCTCCAGAAACGCCATTTTCTCCTCCTTCTCTCTAGAACCTCCAAACTTCTCCCTAGATTTCTAACCATTTCTTCTCCTCGGATCATCAACCTCCTTCCACATTAATTGCTCTCGGTGTCAAGCTCTACAGTTTGCACCGATCAGAATTTCGTTTGGACAACTTTGGATTTTGAAGACTTAGAAGCTTAGTTGGGATTGTAAGGTAAGGGAAGCTTATAAATTTAATTATGAGTATTTTGTATGAATGATTTTATGAGTACATGTTTTGTTGAATGTATGTTCTTGCTGTTGAGAATTTGTATGTTTGATCTTTGGTATGAAATTAGTTTATAAGGTTATATAACTTAGTGGAAATACTGATTCTGGAATCGAAGGGTCATTAGGACCGTTCGGTTTCCCCTAAAAACGATCGGTCTAAATTGTATTCCATTTGTAGGAGTCAGTTTAAGACTGATCGGCCTTACACTATCACATTGAAACCTAAACACCTTGTTTGATTAGTCATTCAAAACGAATCCCCTATTTTAGAACGTTCGGTCTCATACCAAATGATCAATAACTCAAAATAATCGGTCATAGATCGAGTGCTCGGCCTGAGAAGGTACTCAGTCATAGACTAAGTACTCGATTTTATATTAATTCATTCCTTTGAATAAAGCGTTCGGTCTTTACACACTATAGTTATAGTTAAGTGCTTGGTCTTGAAGAGTACTCGGCCCTGGAAAAGTACTCGATCTTGAAGAGTACTCGGCCTTGAGAAGTGCTCGGTCATATACTAGCCTTCGGCTAATAAAGTGTTTGGTCTTAGACTAACACTTAACTTATGAAGCATTTGGTTTCAGATTCTTATTATTTATTGGAAGTGCGTTCGGTCATACACTGAGCGTTCGGTTTTACACCTTGATAATATTTCTTGAAAGTACTCGGTTTAAAATTAATATTTCTTATTTTAAAGAGTGTTCGATCTTATACTGACACTTAACTTACCCACTGAGTGTTCGGTCTGATACTGACACCCACTTTCTTGAAGAGAACCTTTGTTATTCTAAAGCATTCGACTTAAATTATAAAACGATCGGTATTCTTCTTTATTCGACCGTTCGATCACTTTTGAATTTCTTTAATGCTTGGTTTTCTTATCTTTGCTAAGCCAATTATTGAATTTCGAATGATTTTAAGAGTATTCTAGGGAGGAATACCTCATGAATTGGAAATTTATTTGGTAAAGTATGACTATGGTCAGACTCAGGTTCTGCTCTATCATGATATTCCGTGAGTACGCCTTCTTAGGTAGAGAAGGGTAATTCATGCGTGGGAATGACAGGAGGTCCTTTAGCCTCAGGGTATTTCTATACCGAGGTGGTTCCACTGGACTAACCTCGGGTGGCGGTCTGTTGAGTGTATCCCAGTCAGGTCCACCCGGGTGCAGAGAGCGGCGAGCTACATGGTTCATACCGTCCGGACAGTGTCTTGAGAGATTTGATTATAATGATGTTATCGTTCGGTTTTTATATGGATATATTTGATTTATGATTTATGGTTGAGATACTGATGTGCGTGATTTATGTGTACGTTTTAGAAGTATATGGAAAATGATTAATTAAATTTACATAAGCCTACCCTTATTTTCCTGTTTTGTCCATGTATGGTTCGGTCTTAACCGTTCGGTTGTTCTCTTCAATGCAATGATCATCCTTTGGGGTGTGAGCAGAGGGCGATCACGAAGATACCTTGAAGGATGCTCTGCAGGCCGAGCTACCTATAGACCCAATGTCGGAGAGCTGCGCAGGACCGTCCGGTCCTTAGATTAGATTTTCTTTCGTTTAGTATGGATAACCGTTCGGTTATGTTCCGTAAATTGTATCCGACTTCTATACCTTGTACAGTTTAAATTTTATATGTTATCTCTTGCCCCCTTCTCTTTATTTGTCCCTTTCTCCAGTGTTCTTTATGATTATTTATGTTAACTCCTTAAATAAATTATAGCTCTTGTTATATATTTATTGGGATGTTAATATCCAATCATTTACTTGAGTAAAATTAATTGTTTTTTAATAAAATTTCAAATTTAACATTTTAGCTACAAATGTAATGGAAAAGAGAAAATATAAATATAGAGATTCTTTAATAAAGATTAGGCACCAATAAAGTCTATTGATTGTTTAAATTGAAAATTCAGTAAAAAGATACTGAATACTCAATTAATAATCACAAGTGATATGGATAGTGAATTAATTAATCATATCAATTTCACTATATTATCCAATTATAATTAGCAAGGTTTTTCATCTCATTGGATATGAAAATTTATATTTTCTAATATGTTTCATCCTTCCTTGCATTTTGTATCATGTTTCTCTCATTATTTAAGTTTATTCGTTTTGTTGTAAGGTTATATAAGTATAAATTATCTATGGATTTCTTTTAATAATTAATTTATATTAGAGAGTTCAATTTTAATTTAATTGTGCAAACTAAGTCAAATAATCAGTATAATCTTGAAAAAAACTGGGGGTTACACCTTTTATGACTAATTTATTCTAAGACTCAAATGAAACCTAAATTTTGGTGTACATAATTTGGAGTCATGCATTTATTTTATATTTTATTTATCACATACTCATGTTTTAGTGAAATACTATATATTATAATTTTTTTATACCAAAAATTTAAAGAGAGAGAGAGAGAAAATATATTGTGATTTTTTTATTCGTGCATCCTCTTTACATGCATTAACTTTGTTAAAACTTATCCTAAGGGACAAATGACAAATGTGACTTTAAAAAATGATTAAAAATAATAATAATTACATGCTTTGAAAATATGCATCTTTAAATTTACATTTTTTTTTTCTGAATTACCGTCATGTCATAACACGAAACAATCTTATATGTCAATGCTCTTACAACTAGTTTAAAAAATAAGAGAAATAATGATATTTATAAGAAAGAAAATATTTTTTAACAATTTTTTTCCAATGTATATGATGGTTTATAATTGATTTGGTTGAAATATTTTTTTAAAAATTAATTCAAACGGATTAATAAAACAGTAACATATGATTTATTATAAAAAAATTGTTAAAAAAATATTATGATATCAGAATCATTAGTGCTTTATTTTCTATTGTCATATGGAATAAATTAAAAACTATTGTATAAAATGAAATATAATTGATAGGTAATTAAAAATATTGATGACTAATAATATTATAAGTAAGCTTCATTTAAGTCACTAGTATTTAGATCAACTTTATGTATATATCAATGATTTAAAAATATTAAAAATCGTGGAAGGTGAACAGATCAAATAAGTATAAAATAAATTTAGTATATCTCAAAATTATAAAAAAAATTCTTCAACATGTGTTTTTCTTCAAACATCTAAATATTTTTTTGTCATCTTTTTATTTCACTAGAACCATTTTATATCATATAATCAATTACTTATCATTAGATATAATTAGGTCATTTTTAATCAAAGTTTTTCCAAAATTACTCACTTAATATTAATATTAGATCATTGAATCTAACACATTCCAATAAACTATCACAATAAAAAAAGTATGAAGCAATTAATTTTATTTTGTCTACTTAGACTCAATATTGTTGTTTTTATCATTATTATTTTTATTATCATTTCAGATTTTGCTTTCAATTGGAAAAACACACGCATTTCGGGACCCTCCTTGCTTATTTTCTTTTTCAAGAATAATCGCGTGCTGTATTAAGGTTATATTTCCACAATTATCATTTTGACCTTTTCTCAACCAAAAACTTTTAATAAAATATAAAATTGGAATTTTCTACCTTTCTTCGTCTTCTTTGGTTTGAAGTCATGGGTAAGAGAAAAGAGGTATATCATATTCATTTGGAAACATATTCCAAATAAAATTATATAAACAAATTTGATTTTTCTAAAACAAAAAAAAAATTAAATCATAAATGTAGGTTTTAAAAAATTATTCTTTTTTAAAATAATTTCAATTTTATAGATTTTACAGAATATATATATATATATATATATATATATATATATATATATACTTCAAGGAACTAAAATATTTTTTGAATATTATTATTCATATTTATGTAATATCCAATATAAATTATAGAATTAAATATGTATGTGTTCTTCAATTATAACTCAAAATTGAAGTAGATCCTGTTCGAAAATTTGATTATATTTAGTTTTCTATAACTTTAGAAATGATCGATTCCGAATTTTTTTCTTTAGAAAACTCTTTTATTTCAAACATTAATGCTATGTTCATTTGAAGAAAAATTACTATTTATGTGAATAAGCGACAATAAATTTGGGAGAGCAGCGTTGTTCGCTTTCGATGATTTTCTCAGATAGAAAAGTATTAATTTGTGAGAATTCACTATTTAGATCATCTCGCTAATTTGAGACGATTTGCACTGATTTAGTAGAGAAAGACTTATATGTCCTGTACGGATATTAAAATTTCAAGATTGTGCTTCCATACATGAACTGGAATATTAACGTTAGAAACATTATTCGATTCTGATGTTTAATAATCGATTCCAAGCATATGAAACATAATAAAAAAAAGCCATGCACTTTGCTAAGTTTGAAGAGGTTTACTTTAAGCAGTTTTGTGTGAGTCTGTGTGCTGAAGTATTGGGTTGAGAATGACCAGCTGTGGAGTAGAGGTAATATTTCTTTCCATTTTGATGTGGTTATTGCAGGTAGAAGCTCTGTGATTTAGTTGAAGAGGAAGACAGTCGTTAATGGAGGAGCAAGAACGCTATTGATGATGATGAGCGAGTGGATGAAAATGACCAAACTTGGAAGTAGGGGTTGAAGAAGTGATGTTGATGGTTGTGTATTCGGTTCCAAGAAGAGAGTATTCGGTTTGAGCTTTTGGAAGGAGTTGCAAAGCAGGCGTATTCAGTTACAAGGTTGGCGTATCCGGTTCCAGCTTCTCCAACAACTTCCAAGGGAGGCGTATTCAGTTACACAGTCCCGTATCCGATTTCAGGCAAGGTCTTCCATTGTGCGCTTTATTCGGTTCTACTGGCGTCGTATTCGGCGCTGATGTTGTGTCACCCTGGTCATGGCCATGATTGAAAATAGAGTCCTGACTTCTGTCGATCCAAGTGGAAAAAATGGGGAAGAGGAGAAAGAAGACTCACACATTTTTGGAAGGTAAAGAAGAAGGTGGTGTCGGTGGTGCTGATGATGCCGCCGACACCAAAAACGTAACGCAATGGCTTCTGCCCGGTGGAGGATGATCGAAGGTTGGTGTTGCTCCATGACTGCCTCGCGTGGAAATAGAAGGTGAAGAAGGGTGGAGGTGGTCCTACATGGGCTCATCAACCCTATTTCCCCTTTTGATTTAAAATTAAAAATTCATATCATATATTAAATATACTAGAGTCCTATTTAAATAATATTAATAAAAAATTAAATTTAAGAAAATTACAATTTAATTAAATAAAAATAATATTAAAACTGAAGTGAAAATATTCAAAAAAAAAATAAAGACTAAATTAATATTTAAATATAAGGGAAAGAATAAAATTTATAATATATAAACATTTTTACAATTAAATATAACATTAATAAATAACATTTTATATTACTTAATAATTAGGGGCATTTTGGTAATCTTTAATTTCTACCAATTAAATTAATTTTTTAAATTTGTCACATCAATCAAATCCTAAACTAATTCTCACAAACTTTACTTCCAAATCCACTCTCAATTACCCACAAATCCACTCAAAAAAACAATAAAAAAATTACTCTCAAATCCATTCAAATCATCTCCCCCAAATCACCTCAAAAGAACAAAGCATAATTCTCCTTAATCATCTTCCTTTTGTTTCCAAATCTCTAACACATCTATACTTTTTTTTAAGATCCAACACCACATGAGTGATGTATGCGAAGAACACTTTCAAAGGTCTTAGTCAATCTCTCTTTTAGGTGAGTTTGAATTTATGTTTTTCTATCTATAGAATACTTTTTTTTATCATATGTAAGTTTTCTTTTGATTGTATCTTGTCTTTCTTCATTCTTGATGAAACTTCCTCTAGTTGAGATCCTAAAATTGTATCCTAATTGTTATTTGGGCCTTTTGTTATGTAGATAGAGTGATTTTAGGGGTGAAAGTCATTTAAGGGAAAATAACATTGCTAGGAAAAATCTATATGGTAAGGAAAGCTGGTCATTTATAAATAAAATTGATGTTTTTGCATGTTTCTTTTGAAAAAAATTAAATTTGTTAAGAGGATTCTTTAAACCATTGTTCAACTTTATAGTAAGGGTGATTTTCTTGAATGGGTTCTGTGAAATTAATGATGAAATGTTATTGTTGAAATATGATAATGTTGAGAATTTATATTGAATTTCAATGATGTTGTGAATTATGATAGAAAGGTATTGAAATGGTTATCTGTTGGGTCTATTGAGGAGGAGGTTCATCGAGGAGACACAAACACCAATGACATCTAAGCCCAACCATATAAGGGATTGACATCACTCTTTACCCAAAATCTTAAGGCAATGAGTTAATGGGTCTTTCATCTTTATATAATGCTCTACTTTTTCATTTCTATCCAATGTGAGACTTGGACTCAAACTTGGATTTCCAATAATCTCCCCCTCAAGGGTGAGTCCCTTCCACATAAGTATACTCCCCCTCTAGCGACTCCACATAGGTACATTTCCCCCCAGCGGAAGCATTCCCAACCAACCACAACCACGAGTAGCCTTTTCCAACCACCATTCATGTTAACGGAACTCGCTTACCTGAATACCCTTTGCCAGGAAGACTTTCGGTATAGGGACCATTATACTTGTCTTAGCTGGTCACTAAGACAAACCATCGGCTCTGATACCACTGTTGGGTCTATCAAGGAGAGGGTTTATCGAAGAGACACAAACACGAATGACATCTGAGCCCAACCATATAAGGGATTGACACCACTCTTCCCAAAACCTTAAGGCAATGGGTTAATGGGTCTTTCATCTTTATATAGTGCTCTACTTTCTCATTTTTATCCAATGTGGGACTTGGACTCATACTTGGATTTCCAACATTATGTTAGGTTTACATATTATGTGATTTTAGTTATTAGTTTGATTGGTATAATTGAATTGAATTTGTGAATCATGAAAATGTGTTTTGAAGTGATAAGAAGTTTTAGCCTGATTTGGATAACTTATAATAGTAATATGAAAGATAGTATTATGTTGAGATTGAATGAACCAGTGTAATTGAATTAAGATAGAATAAGGGTATTGGATTGATGCTTTGAGTTATGATTGGTATTGATGTGGATTGATTATATGAGCTTTGTGATCATTAGAATCCATTTGGTTGATATAGTCATGAATGGGGTATAGTGTTTGTATAATAGAATGTTAATGCATGGGTAAAATGTTGTAAATTGTAGATGAGAATGAGAAACATCTAAAGTTATGTGAAAACCTTTTAAATTGCATTAAATTGGTGTGTTTATTGCATTACCATTGAGCATCAAATAATCATCGTTAGGTGCCAGTACATAAATTGGAAAAGAGATGTTTATTACTTAAGTGTCGTCTAGTGGTGAAGCCCTTAGAACACCATCTTTACCAATTGTTGGAAGTCCCACATCGACTAGAGATAAGGCCAAATTATAATATATAAGTGAGGTACAAACCTCACCTTACAAGCCAGTTTTGTGGGATTGAGTTAGGCTTAAAAGTCCACTTCTAACATGATATCAAAGTCATGGTTGAAGCCTATCCTAATGATATTTCTTGTTTCTTGGACATTTCTATTCCACCGTTGTCAGACCGCTATTAGACCACCCAATTTCTACTATCACGCACGAGATGTCTATACCTCAAAGGAGGTGTGTTGGAAGTCCCACATCGACTAGAGATAAGGCCAAATTATAATATATAAGTGAGGTGCAAACACATCAATTTAATGCAATTTAAGAGGTTTTCACATAGCTTTAAATGTTTCTCATTCTAAATATCATAATGATGAAGAAGGGAAAAATGGAAGAGAAGGTGAATGACAGTGAAGATGATAATTAGAGAAGTGGAAGTAAATGATAACGAAGATGACATTGAAGAAATAGAAGTAAATGGTGGTGACTCTTATTTCATTATTTAAAAATAAAGAAAAAAAAGAAGGTCGTCATGTATACAAAATATATAAAAAGTATACATGACATTTGGATACGTTATAAAAAATTTAATGTCATTGAATAGGAAAAATCATATCCAATAATGTTAAGAAGTAGACTTTAAACCTAACTCAACCCCACAAGCTTGTAAGGTGAGGTTTTTGATAGTGGGTGAGACTCTGGTACCATATCAAGAAGTAACCTAACTCAAAATTCCACAAAACTGGCTTGTAAAATGAAGTTTGCATCCATTTATATATTATAAATTAACCTTATTTTTAATCGATGTAAGACTTTCAACAAATAATTTTTAAAATAAAATTAAGAAATCAATCAGAATCAAAATTTCAATGAAGATAAGAAAATATATTTAACTTTAAATTTTATTGCCACAAAATTTCTTTTCATGTAATTCAGAAAAAATAGCTAAATTTGCATAGAAAGAAACCTAATTTCCATAGAGAAACTGGAATAACCACTTTTAATAAAATTTTATTTATTTTTAATTACCTACAAATATTAGTACCACTGAAATTGACAACTTGTTAGTATAAACAAAACTGGCGACGGGAATACAAAAACATATGGCCATTCGAACAAAATTAAATTAACCCAAAATAGTGCTGAATAAATTGATTTACATAAAAGAAATTGGATTATTTTAAAAGGTAACTGAGTTAAATCATATTCTAATTTAGGTTTACTAAAATGGAATTACTTGTTTGAATAAATTCATTAGCAAATAATTTAAGCAATTTAGATAACTTAAACTGGTTCTTCCATTAGAAGAAAAAGACAAACATTTCTTACTAGAGAATAATGCAAACACGACCAAACAAACAGTATAGTTGTTTTAGGATATGATATTTTGATAATTTTTTTAACAATTTTTAACAATAAAACACGTGTTATTATTTTACTAGTCTATTTAAATTTATATTTAAAAAAATATGTAAAACAGATCAATAACAAATTGTGACATCATCACATATGTGTTGTTAAAAAATTGTTAAAAAAATTTTCTTAAAACAATTTTTTGCATTGTTTTATAAGGCCATGTGTCCTTCTTGAATGCTATTTTATGTGAATAAAAAACTAGCAAAGTTTTAAAACATGCTTATCAGATAGACACGTACGTAGATGTGACAAGAAGGTTTTTGCTTCTGTAACACGTTTAAGCTTATTTTGTATAAAGTAATTAGCATTACGCATCTTGACCACATCATTATTTTATGCTATGATTAATATAATGCAACCTGAAAGTAGTTTTATTAAATGCTACAATTAACAAGGCCATTTTCGACATATCAAAATACTATAATTTTTTAACTTTCATCATTAGTATGGTTTTGTCACGACAAATAATACTTTTTGAACTTTCATAATTTTTGTCCTGCACTTTTATCAATATAAAAAGTCTTTTGCTATTTTTAGATTTTGTAGTATCAAAGTCATAATGAATTTCCAATTATGTTATCTGAAATTTATAAATGACTTTTAGTTATTTATAATTTGGAATGATAATTTGTTGGGTAAAGCTTTCTGCATCCCTCAAATTTCTCTTTCCATCCCATAAAAAGCTTCCAGAAAATATTTTCCAAAATTATTTATTATGTTCCGGAAAAATAAATTCAGGAGAAAATAGGAGAAGAATTAAGGTGTATGGAGAAAATTATAGGATGCAGGAAGCAATTGCCTAATTTGTTTTGCACTTCATAAAGAGTTTGAGCCCATTCATACATTGCACAGTGATCCTTTCAGGCCCAATTACATTTAGCATTCGACCATCACTAGGTTATTTATTTTACTTGCAAGATGTAATAACACCTACATTTGTACATAAATTACCTATTTTTATTCACAATTTCATCAATATTATATATATTTATAAGATTTTATTTTATTATTTACTTAATATAAATAATAAATCGTTAATTTTTTATATTAAATCTTATTTAAGATACTTAAAATAAAATAAAAAATTAAATTATAAAAAACTTGTTAATGTGATGTATTTTTTTTTAATATGTAATAGGTTCAACCACCTTGGCATATTTAATATGTTAATATGAAAACTAAAATGACCAATAAATTATATTTTCTCTATCAATTTTTTCCTTTCTTTTAAAATGATATATATTAACACTCTAAGAAATAAAAATAATTGTTTTATAAACTTATAGAAAGAGAATGATATATTAATTCTTTAAACTTTTGATATTAGCTAGACCAAACATGGTCGTGTTAAGCCAAGGCATTGCACTTTATATTTATGTAATATTCTAAATTTACAAGATCCAACTAAAATTTTTGAAGAAATTGACAAAAAAAAATGCTCTTTTAATCAAAATAATGAAACTCATTTTGACAAGTTGAATTTGTTACACTAATAAGCTATTGACACTCTTTTTCTTCACTTGTTCGATTAGATTTTCCTTTTCTTGTAGAAATTGTTTGAGAGTTTGGGGTGTATGAGGAGAAGGCATTGCACATGGAGGTGTATCACTTGGTGAATTCACCATGGACTCTTCCATGAAACTTTTTTGTAAACCTTGCACAGGACATGCCATACTTTCAGAACAAATCTCAATAGCTCCTTCTGGTATGGTTGGCTTGTATTTCAAGAGCTTTGCATAATCATTTAACAAATGAAACATGTAATCATACACATACTTCATCTTTAAATTCTCTAATATGTAGTCAGTCCCTCCATTACCAATCACCTGTGCCTGCAACATTTCAAATTCAAAACATCAATTAGTATACACAATATCAATTAAACATGAGTTTAATGAATTGAAAGATAATACTGATAAGACTTTAATCTGACGTACATAAAATATTCATATTATTTTCAATCTAAAACCTTAAAACAATAAATTTATAATCTTTAATGTTTGATTTAGACTTATTTTCAACATCCAACATTAACGAATAATAGAGGAAGAAAGTGATTACATTTTGAAGGTGAGAATTCCCCCAATCCACAGCATACTTAATGTCTTCACACATGTTTCTAGGGTTGATGGGCCAATAGTGTTGCAAAGGTACCATATTTCTTGTAAAGAAGTCATAATACGTAGGCTCTACTAACAAGGTCATTGAGTCACACAATATTATATACTTTTCACTCACAGACCATGCAGCTCCTTCTATATAGATCTTATATCTTTCATCACAAAAATTTCGAAAGTTAGTAAGTAGCATATATGTATCAATGGATTCAAAAGAAAGCACAGAATATTTACCTATGAGTACACTGATTTTCTAGTTTTGCATTCGCATAATTACTTGCTTTCTCCCTGTTCCATTGCTGAAAAGGGAAAGAAAAAGGTTAATTTGAATTTGACATCACTAGGGAAGTATCAACCTAAATCAAGAATCATGGTTAAAGTTATATATTTACTATGCTTTCTATTCTTGCGTTCCAATCCTGTTGCTTTGTAGGGTTGCACTTCATGAGTTCTCTCCTAATATTAGCCACTGCTGGGTTTCCCTTCCAAAAAGCATAGGGTACCCTATCTATCCATTTGGTCTTCTTGTTGCCTTCTAGTATATTGTGTAATGTTGTTTCCCATGGTCCTATGTTGATCTCAGGCCTAGTAACAGAAACCAAAATATATGAAATCATGTTATATCTTCAAAAGTGAACTTTAAGAAACATGTAATTGATAAAAAGAGACTCAATAACAATAAGACACCAGTCTATCCATATAAATAATTAACATCACTTTTAATTCTAAAATAATAAGTTTATAGCTACTGTTTTTTCATAAAGTATTTATCTTTTTTGTTAGGAATTCAAACGAGAATCTAAATCTCACATTGAATAAAAAGATAAAATTGAACACCATATAAAAAAAATATTCATAAACTCATTGTCTTAAGATTTTAAATTGAAGATAATGTCAATGTATGAGTTAGACTCATGTTTTAATGGTATTACATCTTCTCATATTTATGGGACGAGTAAGAGTAGCATGACAAACATTAACATTCATTTGACATATCTGACAAGGATAAGATAGTCTTAAAAGAGTGAATTTTTATAGTTTTTCAAAAATAAAAAAAATAAAATATAAAGAAAGATAGTGTCAAATGAATGTAAAAGAATTATGTACGTGAAAGTACTCTTTTTTTTTATGTACTTAAAGTAATAGTTGATAGTATAAGAAAATTAGAAGAGATAAAAGGAATATGACTAAAGGGAATAGAAATTTTACCAACCCCAGAAGGACCAATCAGGGAAGACAATGTCATTTGAAATTTCATCTCCACAGTAATGGAAGACAGGAGGGGGTGACAAGGCTTGTGGTCCTTGGAAATTTTTTTTCAGTATAACAGTCTTGTCTCCACACTGAAACATTATATCCAAATCTGGTATCTTTCCAGGGTACAACCTCAGAAGTTGTAAAATTCCCCATATTGTGAATACATCCCTTGTCTGATACACTTTGCCCAATTTCTGTACATAAACTTTTTCATTTACAATTACAAGCCTAAAATGTGAAACATTTTTGCCTCTTTCAACCATGTCCCTTGTGATTCCTGTGCTCTTCCAAGGTTTCAGATCTTCATGGATCCATCTAAAGTAATCTGGACATGATGTAGTTGAATCACCATCAAACTCCAATGTTGTTGGGTAGTATGATGAACATGTTGCTGCTGTGTTTTTATCAGTGCAGTTAAGTGGAAATTGGAGTTGTGGCTTATTGAATATTATAATTGTCTTCAGAAAAGTAGTGCTTGTTATTCTTGACTGCAAAAACACAAGAGATATGCATCTACATCAATCAAGAAAAAGAGAAAGGACAAGAAAAATTCAAATCATAAACTAATTATACAAAAATCTCTGAATTTTTATTTTTAAAATTTTACATAAAATAATTTTAATTTATGCAAAAATTTATTGTTTTTTTCTTAGAATGTCCTATGAAGTGTGCCCATATATATATTCAAACAAAAAACAAAAAAAAATATTGAAAACTTATACTCTTTTTTATCAATAACATAAAAAATCATTAGTTGGTACTCCAACCTTTTACATTCATACGAGTGTATATCTTAAGTTTATAAAACATATAGTGTATAATAAAATATTTCAATCAATAACATATAATTTATAATTAAACTCTATATGTCATGAAAAATCATTCTATTTGGGGAAGGAGACAAACCAATCGATTAAAAGAAATTGATAAGAAATGAATATGAAGGAGAGACAAATTTTAAAAACACATATACAAAATTTGTTTTAATCTAGACATAGATCAAAGTATAAAGGATAACAAAAACTACTTACAAAATCAGCTTCCAAGAAGAAAGAGCTTGCAACAAAAACAATCAAGATGATGATGGAGAAGAAAATCCATTTGATCATCTTGCTAAATCAAATGGGAGGAGTTAGCCTTAGAATTTTATAAGATTTTGTTGCTGACTATTAATACTAAAACTCATTGCACCTTCTTAAGAATACTTGGTTAATTATAATTAAAGTCATTGATTCATAATTAATTATATTAACCACTCAAGACTTTTTTTAATTGCTTTCTCAACATTAGGTATATATCTATCTTTTTATTATGGAGTATAATGTTCTTAATGAAGAATTTAATGCTTTTAGGTAAAAATCGTGTAGCATACCGTATATATAAGGGTAAGACCTTAAGCATCTAGCAAAGTTACTGTTAAAAACATTTTTAAAAAAATTGGTTAAAAATCCTTATTTATTTTTACAATATTTTAGTCTTTTGATTTAAAACAAACACTTTTTTTTATCAAATTCTCAATTTATACACGTGGTTTATTTTTTTTTCACTTTTATTCAAATTAAATCTAAACCTAATATATTCATTTAAGTTATTCAAGAAATAATTTAACTAATTAAAATGTAAAAAAGAAATAAATATTAGACTAAAATTATGGATATTTGAAAATATAGTGACTAAAATAAATAAAATCCAAACTTACAAACTAAAAGGGACCAAATACAACTTGGGCTTAAAGTTTTTAGAGAACGTAATTTGAAAAATAAATGTTCGGTTTAACAAGTGCATTAAGGGAATAACTGTGTAATCAACAATAATATACTTTATTGAAAGTCTTTAATTATTTTGAAAAACTATTCGTTAAATTAAGTAGTTTAGGTTTTTTAATATAATAAAAATGTTAATTTTCCTTGTAAGTGTCATAAAACACTATTTAGCATTTCTCTTTTAAAAATAACATAAATAAATATTTACATTAATAGGGTACAAATTTAACAATTCATCTGTAGTGAGTTATTTATTTATTTATTTATTTGCGATGATGTCAGTTAAGAAAAATTAAAAGGATAGAGTTAATAAAATACACATCCTTTTAATGAATAATTTAACAATTTTAAGAAAATAAATTCTTCAAAAATTATTAGCAAATTTGATTAATTAATTGAGCTGATGTCGGAATTCCAAACCAAAAACTGTGTTTGCTTTTAAAAGAAAATAAATCATTTTTATAATTATGTGAGAGAATTTAAATTAATAAATTGTCATGTTTTCAAAATTAATCTTAGAGTTCGGTCATTAGGAGAGAAATATAAAAATAATTTGTTTACATTTTCCTAAAAGAAAATTAGTATATGCACAAGTTAAAAATACTAAGGAAATTATATGAAAAAATATTTATAAATTAGCTCATGAAATAAGTTATTTTATTTTTTTCTCTTCAGAAAAAAATATAGAGAAGTTCGTCTATACACGTTTTGATGTATATTTAAACAAAACTCTTCAAAAGAACTTCTAAAAGAGAAAAGTAAAGATTGTTTTTAATTTTGATATAAATATAAATGTTGATTTGGAAAAACCTAATACAAAATTATTTTTATAAACTAGTTTATATATAAATTAACATTAAATTAAAAATTACATCTATATATAAAAAATTAATGCCAATAGGTCTCAATTTCTTTGAAACAGGTAATTAAGTGCGTAACTTTGAAATACATAAACTTAAATAATTCGTGCTTTAACGTTTGGCTGCCTATAATCGTATACCTAGGTTAGGCTGGTTTTCTAGAAAAGAAAGAAACAATTATGATGGGATAAAAGGGAATGAAAATTAAAAAATTGTAGAACATAAAAAAAGAAATAATGAGAGAAATTAAAGAAATGAGAAATAAAATAGAAAAGTATGTATTAATAAACCATATATATCCTACCTGTTCTTAACTGAATAAACAGTATTATTTTCACTAATATTTACTTGAAAGTCAACATTAAAAGCTATTTTTTATTTTTTTAGATTCTGAGAGACAGAATTTGGCTAAAAGATATTGAATTTTATTACATATAGTTGAAAAATATAATTATTTAGGCTCTATTTTTTTCGTTTTTTTTTTCTATCTCTCTCGCATCTTCATTAATTATACTCATTAGTTATTTCATGAATTTAAACATGGATTCATAATTACACACCAACCAAGTCAAATTTCAATATTATTTTAATACAAAAGTTATTACGTGGGAGTGACTTTAATCTCTTTTTTTACGTAATCCATTTTAATTCTGTCGCCCTAAACCTACTCTAACCCTACCTTTTCATTCATCTTTCTCTCTCAATTAAAAAAAAAAGTTATAAAAGAAATATTCACCCTTTTTAGGAATTTATATATTTTCATTTTTCAAAATTAATATATTTACTTAATATGAAGAAGTAAAAAAGTAAAAATGTAATTTCAAGACCACTAAAAATAAAATAATAATAATAATAATAACAATTCAAATTGAAGTCAAATTCAGTTTATAAATCATCAATAACGCAGCACCCTTTAGCTTGATGCAAAGGGATATTGAATCATTCATGAAGAACCCAGTTGATTAAGTTCATAATATTAAGTTCAAAGAAGTTAATCAGAAACAGAAACAAAGAAATTAACACTAATTAAGAAGATGAATGTTGATTAAGATGAGATTACTTACAAGATCAACCCAGTTGACAAAGAAATTGGTTGTAGCAAAGAAGAAGAGGAAGGAGAGGGAGAAGAAGCCATAGGTTGAAACCCATTTTCTTTCTTTGCTCAATGATTGATTCTTAGCCATCATCAATGGAGTTCTTCAACTCCTGCAAATTTTGTCATGGTGTATCACTACATATATGCACCAACTACCTCAAATATTGGATCTTAATCATATTTTTATTTATTCAAGGTTCAAACCTTGCTTAACAATAAAATATACAACATATTTTTATCTAGTCAAGGTTCAACCATCTATAAACAATGGTATCTATAGCTTTTAACAAATCACAAGGACCATATAATATAACTTTAATAAATCACTAGTTGTGTTTGTGCTTTAAGCATAAGTTGTTGTAGTCTAACATAAGTGCTTCTTAACTTTAGCTTCTCAAAAAATAAACTTAATTAAATTAATCGTATCATGAATGTTTGGTTTATGAAAATAAGGTGTTATTTTGTTGGGAAAATCTTCTGCTGTAAAAGAATAGTGCAGCCACCCGTATATTAAATTAAGTAAATAAATTTTCTTCTTGTTAATATTTTGAAATATTATAAGCAAGTTTTTTTTTTTCCTTTTAGAGATTATGTAAATGATTAACTTATGAAATTTGTGTAGAAAATAGTTAATTTTGGGTATTTTAGAATTGTTAGGAAGATTGGGATTTATTATGTTTGATTGATAAATGTTTGGATTTTCTTATATTTTTTTAAATTTGGTATGATAGGTTTAAATTGGGCAATCCTTGATTTTGCTTTTAAGTGGTATCGACTTGTGTAATTCAGTTTAGTATGGTTACTTTTGGCTATATTGATATGAATTTGGAAACAGTGTTTTATAGTTGATATTAGTTATTGAGTATTTGATATGTAAGAAATCAATTCAATCAATTTCACTGTAAAGTATCTATAAAAAAATAAAAGATGGAAATAAAGAAACTCACTTACGAGGAAGAACAAGAAAGAATCAATCACAAATTAATGTGATTGAAGTGAAGTGATAACAAGTTTCAACCTATGTATACAAATTCATAGTTTATTTCAGAACAAATTCTCAATCAAATACAACTTAAACTTAGTTTCTAATAATGATATAAAAGTCCTATTTATATAATAATAATATGGTAATTATCACATGTGAAGATTAACGTTTTGTAAAAATAACTTTTTATAACTATTTTTTATATCAGTTATAATTTATCTATTAAAAAAAATTATACGATGACAAAATTATAAATATGATAACACTTTTCATACCGGTTATATTTTATATCTATTATAGTTTTAATCGGTATATAAAAAATGGACACAATGATATTTTTATAATAAAGAAGAAAATTTTTTGTACCGGTTCTAGCTATAGTCAATACAAAAAGTTGTATGGTGACATTTTTGGAATAAAGAAAAAAACTTTCAATACTGATTCTATAATTAGTATGAAAAAATAGTTTTTGATATTTTTTTTAATTTAAAAAATAAATACTATACTAGTTGGAACTTTTAACTAGTATAGTACGTTTAATTTTGCACTTCCTTCCTTTGCTTATCAGTTTCACTTCATTTCCAATTAAGGGTAGCAAAATGGACCAACCTGACTTGTTTAAGTCCGGCCCGATACGGGATCTTGTCAAGTGGAGGATCTCGACCCACTCGAACGGGAGCACTGACTTATGCTAGAGTGGTTGGGCACCATCTTCAACACTAAGCAACTGCTAAACCTTGAGTACCAGCCACTATAAGAAAATAGTTATTTACCTACAAATTATTACATGCAATTCAAATCAGTATGTAAGGGACCTCTTACATACAAATATTAAAATTGAATTACATACGAATTTTTCTGTATATAATGGGAAAGATGTATACCTACAAAATTTTCGTATGTAAATTTTGCATGTAATGGTAGCGTCTTTGAGCGGGAGCTTTGCCAATGATATATTTGTATATAAAATTTGTATGTAAGTGAATAAAACTTTATCTACTACTGATTTCATACGGACTTTAAAAAAAATTAATAATTAAATATTTAAAATAATTTATTTTCCTAACCTAACATTCTCTCAAAATCACTCGCACTTTTCCCTCTTTCTAGAAAATCACTTTCGTTTTTCCCTCTTCCTCACATACTCTTTTATTGTTTTCCTCTTTGGCACATCTTTCCTTACTATCCCTGACTTGTTGTTGTTTTGTAGAAACTCATATTGCAATACCAAAGAAGGACTTGGCCAAACGCTTGAAATAAATTCAGGGTTCCCAAACATCAGGCGTTTCCCCCTCTACTCAATAAAGAGATGTCAAGGACATTATATCTCTTCATTTGAATGATGAGACGATCGTGTTGGATCGACAGTTGAAAAGATGCAAATTAAATAAGGAAAGAAGGTCGTCGTAGCGTAAGATGAGGCAATCATTCCAAGTTTGACACTTGTCCCTCTTTGGCTTAATACCTCATTGAGGAGAATATAAGCCTTCCACCTCGAAGCTTTTGAGAACCTGCCTTCCAGTACACAACTCACAATTTATCTCATAATCTTTTAGAAGGAGATCTTAAGTTGTTATCGGGCCAGAGCGTGACTAATCTTAAAGAGAATGTTAATGGGTTTGGGTTTCTCCATAAAGCGGAGGCGTCAATATTCCTGATATGCGATAAGATGAAAGACCTTGCTCTGGCTGATGAAGCAAATGTTGAGATTGTTGACAACACAAACTCTATATCAATCTAGTTTTTTATGATGACAACACTATGCTTAATACCAGTACACATGTTGTTGTATTACATGTTCTTATTCTGAACTGATTGTTATATCTGCTGAACATGTTTTGATGTACTGTGATGTATGTTCCTATGTTAATTGTTTGATATATTTGTGGAACATGCTTATATGATTATGTGCAATATGAACTGCTGTATCAAAAATATTTTACTGCACATTCTGGAAAGTGAAAAATCACAAGCACTTTTATAAACTTATAATTGTGTGACAAAGTTCTAGTCCAGTCGAATACATCTGTAATGGATTCGAATATTCTAAAACCTTTGTACAGATTTTGAGAATCAGTGCTCTGTGATGTTGTGAATTGAAAAGAATTTCAAAATGTTTTTCCATGTGTCAGTCGACTATGTCCAGAGTACATTCGACTGTATTATTGATCTGTTTTGGAATTCTGTTATGCTTACACGCTCCAACGGCTATATTTTTAAAAGTTAGTTAAGCATTGATGACTTGGTCAACTGTATTAAATGTGTGTTGATTTTCGTTGACTGAGAGCTACTATGTTGACTGTCTGTTATAACTGTAATAATGCAGTCGACTGAATTAGTAGTTTATTCGATTGAGAAACAATCTGACTGACAGAAATCTATAAATTGACTGAACACGATTTGTTCAAAGACTTTTGATGCTCTAACATTTTCATTTCTTTTTTCAGATTGAATTCTCTGTGTGAATAGCTCCAAGAATTCTCCAAGAAGATGGTGGTGATCTATCTTGAGAGAGATTCAAAGGGAGAAGGCTTATGTGCTGACTGTGTGATCAGAAACTGCACAAAGAAGGTGCTTCTTGATTGATCAATAAAGGCTTGACATCCTGTGAAGACTGCTGCATTGTTTGAAGGCTTGGCAACCTGTGAAGAGTGTTATAATTGACCTGTTGTGATATAGGGGTTACACGTTGAGGATTGTTTGACGTGGGTTCAGATTGCAGAAGAGGGGATTCTTGCTGCAAGTCTGGTTTTGGTTATTGGAGCTATATTTTGGTTTTGGGTTAGAGAGGAGATTTATATTTTTGACGTGAGGTCTTCTATAAATTCCTTGTTGTAAAAACCGCAACCTATATAGTGCATTTGCTTCCTGGGATGGAAGGACACTAGATGTAGGCATTGTTGGCCGAACCAGTATAAATGTTTGCTTTTCTCTATCCCTGCACTCTTTATTTCAGTCGACTATATCTGTTATGCAGTCAACTACGTTTTTCCACTGCATAGAAATTTTCATTACTTCCATTTCAAGAAAGATAAAAAAGCTTTATACCTTTGTTTAAAGATTGCGAAAAGATTTTGATTTTGAAACAACACCAATTCACCCCCCCCCTCTTGGTGTAAAACTGAAGCCTACCTGTTTCCCAACAACAAACTCAAAGGCATTGGTGACTGCTCAACAAAAGATCATTCGCCTGAAGGACCTAGCTCTAGCTGATTTGTGTTTATTTCCTTGGGAATTTTTCTGCTTTTACCCCAAATACGCACATTTCTAGGTTGGGTTCAAGTGGTACTTTTTAATAGTTAAAAATAGCTCCTCACACACTTATACTTTCTTCCCCAACAATGGTTGTAGGATTATGTCTATCAACCTATATTAAGTAGGACCAACGTTTTTGTAGGCCGAAGGGCATAACTTGATAGCAGTAATTTGATGCCTCTCCCAAGAAGGTCATTTTATCTTCGTCCATTGGATACATACAAATTTGATTATATCTCGAATATGCATCCATGAAACTGAACAAACTGCGACTAAATGTGTTGTCTACCATTGCATCGATGTTAGGTAAAAGGTACGAATCCTTTGGGTAGGCATTATTCAAATCAATAATGTCTAAGCACATCCTCCATTTTCTATTAGCCTTTCTCACCATTACTATGTTAGATTACCACTTGTGGTATTGGATCTCCTTAATGTTCTTGGCCATGAGTAACTTTCACTTGTCTTTCTTGACTACCTCTAACTTCTCAAGTGTCATCTTCATCCTTCGTTGCATTCTTACCTTGGCTTTAGGATCCACGTTCAACCTATGGCTTATGAAGTTTGGGTAGATATTGACTATGTCAGTCGAACTCCACTCAAAGGTTTATGTTTTAAATCTTAGGACATCAGTTAGTTATCGTTCCATGGAAAGGGTCAATTCACTGCCCACCTTGATGTTCTTGCCTTCTCTAATATACTTCTATAATATTGCCTATGGTTTGTGGCCTTTTAGTCTTCATACATGACCCACAAGTCCATCTCTAAGATACCTAGACTAACCAAGGTTGTTGTATTATAAGTGATCATTCTCATTGTCAAGCTTTTCTCGTGGCAATTCATAGTTGTCCCCTGGTCTATCCCTATAGTGATGACCATGCCTTTGGCAGTAGGAAACTTCATTTTCAGGTGGATTGTTGAAACCACGACTTCCAATTTACTTAGTGATGGTTGACCTAGCAACAAGTTGTAAAAAGATTGAGTGTTCACCATTATGTAACGAATCACTATGGTCTTTGTCGCTCTTTCATTGGTGAAGGTGATTCTTAGGTCCACATAACTTTTGACTTCCACATGTTCACCATAAAAGACCATCAACACATTGTCGAAAGGTTGGAATTGGTCGCACAAAACTTAGAGGCCCACAAATGTATCCCAAAACATGACATCAACGAATCTTACCTGGTCTATGAGCACATGATGGATATTTCTACCCATCATGATAACAGATAGCACAATCAGGTCATCCTCGTGGGGGAGGACATCTGAGTTGTCTATGTTTGTGAAGACAAGGTCAGGGTTCAACCTTTGTTATTTAGCAAGTCAGTTGTCATTACACTTCGACAATATCATTCTTTTTCTCAAATGTCGTGGCACTTCCTCTAGCAATACCCTCACGCGATGGTGTTTAAGTCTCCCGATGGTTTCTTGAACCTATTTAGACTTTCTTCACCTTCTAGGCGAGTTCTATATGTTTTCTCATCGAGCATCTTTTCCGATGATATATTTTTTTAGTAGACTTTTTTCTTTCAACCAGGATAGCTAACTGATAAGGGTGAGACATTGTTTGTTGTCATGCATGTACATGCGGTGGAAGTCGCACCATGCTTGTAAATCTCCTCCCATGAACTGAAACGTTTCCACTTAGTGGTTTAGATACCTGACCACCTCTTTGTCTGCCAGGATTTTCGCCTTTGAAGCATTTAGAAGGTGAATGGTATTGTACTATCCCTCACTCTCTCTTGTCGGTCTACGGTTGTTACTTTTTTGTGCGACATACGGTGCAAACCTACATTCAAACCGCTTGTTGACTTTTGCTTCCTCCCTACCATGTTTAGCATCCTTGGCCCTGACCTTGGGCCCATGATGTTTTTCCTTCCGTTTCTTTTGCCTCATCACCTCATCGGGAGGGTAGAAACACGAGAATGGTGTTCCCGAGAGAATGATGGTAATTTTGGGATGATGAAGTGTGATGGCACCTCCTCCCCTATGATTTCTCATGAAAATGGGTGTCCCACTTTCTTGGCTCCAGTTTTACTCATCGGATATCTTGATCACAAGCATCCCTATCTCGTATTTGTCGATGTAGTTCCTTGTTGGCCTTTTGCAACGCTTCTTGCTCACGAAGTGTGTTTTCCATTTGTTGTCACACCTCCTCGGTCTCCTTTTGAATGTTTTCTTGCTCTACTTCGACGGTGTTCATTCGGGCATGAGCTTCCTCCGCCCATTGGTAGACGAATTCATTCTACTAACATTACTCACAAATTTACTGCATAACTTCTTGTATTTTCAACTCATCGTGATTTCTCATATCAATGTGGTTGCTTGAATATCTTTCGAGGCTCCTCATAGTACCTTGATTATATGCAATAGGGCCTAGGATCGAGTTTTACTAGGTCCCATCATGTATGCCAATTTGTTCTTGTGAACTAATTAAAATTGACTCATAGAAAAATAAATATCAGTCATGAAACAAGTTATAAGAGAAATAACTATGTCAATTTGACTCAATAAGTGTGATTTACAAAACCGTCAATAATATTTGTCGACGGTGATTTTTTCGACGATTTTTCTAACCGTGAGAAATATATTTATCAGGAGTTAAAACTGTCAGCAATACAAATAAAAATCCTTGATAAAATTCTATATTTTTGTAATGAGTATTAAGTTAAAGTATTAAACATTTTCTCTTAAATCAATATTAAGAATGAAAGTTGTATCTACATAATAATTTTATCTAATTGAACAAAATTATTCTCGGTAAAAAAAAATTTTAGTCCCAAAAAATGTGGAGTAATATTTTTTTAATTATGTAATTGAATGCTATCATCTATTTTACATCTTCATTTATTGTATAAAGATAATGATGAAGTCAACATTACTCGAATTATAGAGTATATGAAAATTACTGACAGTTTTTTGGGCTACAAGATTTCATTTCTTAAAACCCAATCTAATCATCTATAAAATTGTTTGTCAAAACATCAAAAATTTGTTTTTTTAAATTTTTTTGAATTTATATTTATTAAATTAATAATATTTACAAAAATTAAAATAACGTGATTAAATATTAAAATGTTATATTTTTAACTTTGTCATTGCTTGCATTTTAAGTTTCATTGTCTCCTTTAAATTATCATCAAAATGATATGGTTGGTGTCTAATACATATAAATTCTTATTTTGAAGGTAATGCATTTTTACGTATCAATTTTTTCCAATTTTATATGTGTGGTATTAATGTAATTTATTTTCTTATAACTCAAGAAACTGTGTGTGAGATCCGTCTTAGTGCAATGAAACTGGGGTTTCATTGAAGACATTTTTCTTATTTTATTTTTATCAATATTATTTTTCCACCAACCAAGTCCTAAGAAATGGAAAGCCCAAGAGTCTATGTTAATCATGGTTTGACTAATCACATTTTAATTTCGTCATAAACAAAATATTAAATTAATTTCGTTACTTAGAAGAGAAACAATTAACTCTCTTAGCACATGGCATGAAACAATTATTATTAAACATTTATAAACGAAATTCGTCTTGTTCTAGTCGTTAACAATGTCACTTTTTCATGGTAGCATTTTTTTTTTAAATTTTATTCGAAAAAAATCACCAGTTTTATTTTATCGTTCTTTTTACGTGTTTTTCAAAATAATGAAATCTGATAAGATATGTTTAATTGTTTTGAAAAAACTTATCGGTTCTAGATATAACAAATTTACTTAAATAATGTTTAAATAACACACTAAAATAATTTATATAGGTGCTTATTTCCTTATAAAAAAGCAAAATTTTGATGGATATATATATATATATATATATATATATATATATATATATATATATATATATACCAAATCATGTTTTTTTTTACCAATCCTCTAATTGGGTTAAAATAATATCCAAGAGAAGCAAACAATATCAAGATATTTTCCTTTACTATATTTATCTCTCTTAAACATTACAAAATATGGTGTCATACCTAAGTTTTATTCAATTTTAATTATAACAATATGCAACTATACCTAATCTTTATTAATTTCTCTTCAGGTTAAATGGTTGATCCTAACACTTCTTAAAAATTATAAATTTTCTTACATTAATCAAGAATTAAAACATAATAATGGCTAAATGAAGAGTACTTTGAGAATGATATGATTAAATAGAAGAAGCTATATTCAATATGATTAAAATGAATTTTTGTTTCACATATTTCATTCCTAATATAAAATTACAAAAAGAAAATGGTCTTTTAAAGAATATTGAATCAACTTTTGATAGGTTGAATTTACACTACAACTATCTGATAATGTGACATGCATTAAGAATGTTGCATTTGTGCAACAACTACATCTACATATAGAGTACAACACAATCAAGCGACCTTCCTTTATTCCTTTATATTTATCGTCCTTGTCTTCACTTGATTCAACAGATTTTGCTTCTGTTGCAGAAACTCTTCCAAAGATTGTGGTGTATAAGGAGGAGGTATTGTACATGGAGGTGTCTCACTTGGTGAAGTTACAATGGACTCAACAAAAAGACGTTTCTTTAAACCACGCACAGAACAAACCATACTTTCAGCACAAGTTTCAACAGCTTCTGTAGGTATAATTGGTTTGAATTTCATGAGCTTTGCATACTCACTTAACAGATGAAACATGTAATCATACACAAATTTCATCTTTAAATTCTCTACAACGTAGTTAGTTCCTCTCTGGCCAATCGCCTCTGCCTGCAATTAATTAAAATTGACAGTTTTTTTAGAACATATCAGACAAGAACTTTAAGTGTTAATGGTAAAAGTTGTTAGAAATTTAAGCATGACTTGAAAGTGTAATGAATAAAAACAATAAAATTGAGTGATATATGTTGGAAGTCCCACGTTGACTAGTAAAATTCTTTTTGAGAATTCTATTTCTTGTTTTACTATAAAACCTAATACTATAGATATTTGGCACTCTAGACTATGATATCTTCTTTTTATTATATCAAATTACGCACTATGTATGCCACTTTACCTTATACCATATTAAGAAGAGGGTTTTAAACCTAACTCAACTCCACAAAACTGACTTGTAAGATGAAGTTTGCATTCACTTATATATTATAATTTGACCTTATCTCTAATCAACGTGAGATTTTCAACATTATATATGAAATTAGCATACTTTCAACTGAAGAGTAATTTGTTTAAAGCATAGAAATCATTTAAAAACGAATTAAGGAAGAGAGTGATTACAATGTGAAGGTGAGAATTTCCCCAATCCACTGCATACTTAATCTCTTCACACATGTTTCTGATGCTGATAGGCCAATAGTGTTGTAAAGGTAACATGTTTCTTGTAAAGAAGTCATAATACTTAGGCTCTATGAACATGGTCATTGAGTCACATGCTATTATGTACTTTTCACTCACAGACCATGTAGCCCCTTCTGTATAGATCTTGTATCTAAACAGTAAAAAATCCAATATGAACAAAGTTTAAAATTTAGAAAAGAAAAACTAAAGAAGATTACATGCAACAGATTCAAAAGGCAAAGTAAACCTGACTATAACATATTTATATAGTGTTTGAAAACATTAGTACCTAAAGGTACATTGATTTTCTAGTTTTGCGTTCTCGAAATGGCTTGCTTTCTCGTTCTGCCATTGCTGAAAAGAAGAGAAAAACGTTAGTTTCGTCTTGAAGTAATCACTGCATTAGTATACCTAATTGACACAAAAACTTAGGGTTTGAATTATTTACTATGCCATATATTCTTGCATTCCAATCATGGTTTTCTGTGGCATTGCACTTGCCTAGTTCTCCCCTGACATAGGACACTTTGGGGTTGCCCTTCCAAAAAGCATAGGGTATCCTATCCTTCCATTTCACTATTTTGTTGCCTTCTTGTATATTACGTAATGTTGTTTCCCATGATCTTATGTTAAGCTCAGCCCTAGTAAGAAAAAAAGAAGATAAAATTATGACATTTTCCCCCCTTTTCTTTCGTTTTCTTTAAAGAAAAAAGTAATCAAGCCATGCCATCAGACATGATATCCATGATAAAACTTTCTAGAGGAAGCAAAATTTATGAAAAGTTGGAATTAAAAAGGTTTTCACCCACATTTAGGTTAAACAAAATTAATAAATATATAAAATTGATGAATTTGTCAAGAAAGACTTATAGAGAAGACACTGCACTAATAAAATCAAAGTCCTGACACATGAAAAATTAACATAACTTTCAATAAAAAACTTTAAAATAGTAAATTTTGAAGTCTTTTACTTTATATAAAGTATTCAACTTTATCATGTATCTTATAAACTCAGCTCTAATAAAAATAAAACTATGACATTTTTCCCTTTTTATTTTCTATAAAGAAAAAGTTTATAGAAGAAACAAATTTATGAAAAGTTGGAATGAAAAAGGTCTCCACCTACATTTAGGCCTTTCTAGAAAAAAAAAAATAATGGGTGCATAAAATTGATAGGTTTCTCAATAGAGATTTATAAAAGAAACACTATGATAAATGAGACCAGAATTTAATACATATAATTAATTAACATAAGCTTGAACTCAAAACTTTAAAACAATGTAATTATAGATTTTTTTAAGATATTGAACTTTTTCATCTTTATTTAATATGGAATTTAGATTTAGATTTTTAACATTTTTTCCTTATTGATAGTCCTGTAAAAACAAATATATTTGTAAGTGTATATCATTGAGAAGACAGTAGAAACTTTACCAGCCCCAGAAGGTCCAGTCAGGGAAGACAATATCATATGAATGTTCATTTCCACAGTAATGGAACACAGGTGGAGGTGAAATTTGTGGTTCTTGGAAATCTTTTTTGTTCACCACAGTTTTGTCTCCACATTGAAGCATTATCTCCAAATCTGGTATTTTTCCAGGATACAACCTTAGGAGTTGCAAAATTCCCCATATAGTGAACATATCTCTTGTTTGAAACACTTTGCCATGTTTTTCTATGTAAGCTTTTCCATTTACAATTACAAGCCTAATATGTGAAATGTTTTTGCCTCTTTCAACCATTTCCCTTGTGATTCCTGTATTCTTCCATGGTTTTAGATCTTCATGAATCCATCTAAAGTATTCTGGACATGATGTTGTTGGTGAATCATCTTCAAACTCAATGTTTGTTGGATAGTACGATGAACATGTTTCTGTTGAGTTCCCATCAGAGCAACTGATTGAGAATTCATTTGGTTGGTTATTGAATATAATAATTCTCCTAAGAGTACTGCCACCAATTCTAGACTGAAAAACAAAAGGTAAAACGATTATTATTTATATAAAAGTTTCATTATTTATATTAAGTGCTATATAAATATATCTTTGATCCACCAATACACATTTTACCCTTGTATAAATTTTGTACTTCATACAAAGTAAGAGAAAAAAGAAAGATCATCGAGAAAAAGAAAGAAATAGATTGATAAAGAAGAAATTAGCACTTACAAGATCGATTTCGAGGATAAAAGAGCTTGCAACAAAAAGAACCAAGACGATGATGGAGACGAAAATCCATTTGATCATTGTGGTAAACAACCATAGCCACCGTGAATGAAATGGGAGATATTAGCCCTAGAAATCTACACAAGCTGTTGTTGTTTACTATTAGTAATAACTAACTGCACCTTATTCAAGGAATGCTGTGCCAATTGCATGACGCAACTATACTTTGCTCATTGCCTTTCGGATGGAACACTAATTTTAAGGGGTATACACTATATATAGTATATTTGGTTAGCTTAAGCAAGCAGATTAATTAAGACACTCAAATTATCTTAATTAACTTTTATTTAAAATTATTTAATTGGAGAGTATTTATTACAAATGGGACGTTCATGGTTTGTGAATATGAATGCAATGATTTCAATCTCTAAAATGAATTCTAATGTATGAATTCATCAAATATATTAACAAATGATAATTAACCTATTCTGAACTTTGAAACTGCCTAAAACAATGCAGAGATGCTAAAAACTCAAAGTGTTTGATGAAATGCTTAAGAGAAAACTGAATATGCACAAGGTGTTTAACAAAATGCCTAAGAGAACTAACAATGTGAATTATGAAAAATTAATGGTTGAAACAAATTTAAATAACTAAAATAATGGATGAAATGAATGCAGAACTTGAAAATAATGCAGAATTCACTAAATCACATTTAAAATCGAATCTAGCAACAAAAACTCTTAAACAAAAATAATGGTTAACACTTGATAAATAAAAATTTATCAGCTTGATAACTAAACATGTTAAATGAATAATAATATATATCTTCATTAATATATAGTGTGTTTTTTTCATCAAAACTACTTAGAAATCTCGTCTGTTGATATGTTTTGTATCTTATGTTTTGTTCTCTCTTATCTAAGTTTTTCTAGTCTAACACATTTGTGAAAGGATGTATAAATATCTTACCATTATCTATCTCAAATCTTAGACCGCAACTTATATATTCCTTAGGAAGTTTATGTTTAAATTTAACATAATTCACATTGAAAATATAAGAAATGAACTAAATATAACAAAAAAATAATATTAATTTAAAGAAAACTTTTTAAAAATTTACGACTTAATTAAGCCTTTTATTCTTTTTTTTCTTCTTCAATTTTTTTTCATCCATTTCTTCCCAAACTTTTTCATTTATCTTTTCTCTCTTTCAATTATTAACTCATTTCTCATTATTATTTTTCTCAAAAAAATTCTACTGTTTATAAGATACATTTTAAAATAAGTTTCTTAATTTTTATATTCAAATATCTCGAAATATTGTCAATCCTATTAATTAATAAATATATCATTAATAAATATATCATTAATTATTTTAGTTTTTTTATTTTATTTTCATTTCTCTTTTACTACACAAATAACTAATATATATATATATATATATATATATATATTAAAAGCATGTTATTTTTTAATATTTTTTCAAGTTCTTTTTATTATATTATTTAGGTTGAGTTACAAATTTTTTTTATAATAATAAGATGATATATTTACGTTCATTTAACATTATTTTTATAATATAAAAATAAAAAGTAATATTAAATAAGTTTAAAAGTGTGTCAAATTATATTTTCGAATTTTATTTTACTTTGGAACATGTGATAAAAATATTTCTCATATAGAAACATAGGACTTTATTTTGGTAAGAAACTACTAGCAGAATACCTATATTTCATAATTTAAAAGACAGGGACATTATTGGAAATACAAAATTTTGAAGGGTTAAAATGTGATTACAACAAAGTGATCTCACTAAACCGCTTGGCCTCCGACTCATTCCTTTTCAGTTCTGAGAGGCAGAGAGACTCAGAAAACGAAGATGGCTTTGAAGAAGATGTTGGCTGCAGCGATCAATCAAGGAGTGCCGGAAGCACGAGCAAGGATCTTCGGCCACCAATTGAATCCCTCTGGCAAGAAATCTCCACACAAGATTCTCCGCATGAAGCTCTTCGGTGAAAAAGTCGCTCAGTGGTACCCTCACGACATCAATAAAGACGACCCTGATGTCATGGCTCGTCAAGAACAAGAGTATTCTCTCTCACAACTCTGTCTCACTTTGTTGTCCATCGTAATTTGCTTGCACGCGCCCCCACGGGAATGCCCACCATCTGTTTGTGTTTATGCCTCTCTGATGGTGTTCTTTTGTTCTGGTTTTTTTCTTGAGTTTTTTTGTAGCATGTGAGGGTTTATGGGGTTTTCTTATCTTGATTAATGAATGAAATGCTATTATCAAGTTTTTCTTTTTCTGTGGACGGGTTTGGTTTGCAGTTTTTGTCTTTCTGTGTTTCCTTTAATCGAGAAGATGTGAAAATGTCTGTGTTGGCCAAAACCCCGTTGGCACGATTGGCGTGTGTGGACGGCATTATCAACGTTGGTTGTTCTGCACTTAGTATGAATTCCAAAATTTGTTGACACATGAGAAATGCTTACAATACTTTTATTACTAGCTGAAATTGATTAAGAAGTATAAAGTTATGTAGGTTTCGCACTTTAGTTAATGAGTCTTCACTTGTTGTTTGTAACATTTTTATTAACAATGAAATGTTAGAAGGGATGATTTATGGAGTGTCTTGTCAACACCCCTCTTCCCTGAATAGGTGGATTGTCTATTGTTTTGTTGGTGGGATTGTTTCCACACTGAAGGGTGAATTCTACCCTTTAAAATTTTGTCCATTTTGTATATATGTTTGTCATCCCTGTCTATTGTATGCCTTTGAGCTTGGTTTACAGCTTTTCAAAATAGAAATGTAGAAAGTGCAGGTCTGATGCAAACTATATTCTGTTTAAGCAACCTTAGAAATAAACTTTATACTGAAGATGGTGGCTGATGGCTATGTCTGTTAAGTTTGAGTGAGTTAGTAGAATATGACTATGTTTAAAATCAGGTGATGTTTGTTTTTTATTTTCGCTGTGAATATGCCTATGTTGTCTTGCATCAAGTGGTATATTATGTCTTCTATGTCCAGTCAGAATCTTCACAAGTTATCTTACATGGACTTCCATTGATTCAACACCATTTGTTATCTTGTTTTTTCTAGACGTCTATCCAAGCTTGAAATGTTGAAGCGGCGAGGAAAAGGACCACCAAAGAAGGGCCAAGGAAGGCGTGCTGCCAAACGCAACAAATAAATGAAACTTTCACCACTGACTGGAATCTTGTTGTGGACACTCTTTTGAGTTAAAGACAACTAGTAGTTCATGTGATAACGCCATGAGTTTAACTTTTGTTACAGATTGTAAACCCAAGCATTTGAGAATTGAAACCTAATTTTGTTGAAGTCTGTGTCCTCTATTTGCAATTAAATTTTCTGGAATTGCTTGCAAGCTGGAATGCAACCATAAGATTACATAGTAGCCATTTTCTTATTGACTTTGATATTATATCCTATCTCATCTTTATCGCATTTTATGAGTTGTGAGAAATTCACTGAAACATCTTCTTCCACTTTTTAAAACTTAATCTACTAATACATTTAGAAGTAATTTATAAATTCAATTAACAAGTATAATTTAATTAAATAATATAAGATTAAATATGTTTTTATTTTTTAAACTTGAATATAAATTTATAATTTGTTATTGTGCTAAACTTTAATACATTTTGGTTCAATAAACTTTAAAAATAAATATATATAGTCTATTCAACTCAAAATTATTAAATTTTTTATATTAAAAAGAAATATATT
Organism: Vigna reflexopilosa; assembly: GCA_027742785.1. NCBI lineage: Eukaryota > Viridiplantae > Streptophyta > Magnoliopsida > Fabales > Fabaceae > Vigna > Vigna reflexopilosa. The sequence goes on along the minus strand of CM050929.1, from coordinate 23,717,734 downwards.
ATTGTTAAATAGATATAGTCTATTCAACTCAAAATTATTAAATATTTTTACATTGAAAAGAAATATATTATTATTAGAATACAAAAATTATATTTATTTTTAAATTTTAAAGATCAAATTATATTAAAATATTAAAATTTCGAAAAGAATAAATTTTAATTTAGTTTTAAACTTTAGAAAATAAAAACATATTTAACTCAATAATATATAAAAATTAAAAAAAAAGTAAAAAATATATAAAATAAAAATTATGTTATATTATAATTTTATTTATAATTTTAAAAATGTTGTTTTATTATTATTATTATTTAAATTAGTTAACTATTAAACTTAATTTTTATACTTAAGTTATTTAATCTAAAAAGTAAAATTGATTATATTGACTTTACATAAATTTAAAATATTTATTTATTTTATATATATATAACATCTCATTTAATAGTATGAATTACTAAATAAAACATCATCTTAAATTGCACTCTAACCTTTTTTTCTAAGACTTGTCAGATACAGGACAACTCTACCTTGAAGATGATTGGGCATGCTAATGTTTACAAAGGCCTTTACTATCTACAATCTTTCTCTGTTTTTAGTCAGAAATATGTTCCTAAATCTGTATTTTCTTGTAAACAAGTTAATGATTATTTGTGGCATTACAGACTGGGTCACCCTGGCCACAAAATCATAAAACAAATCTGTAAGAATTTTCCTTATGTTCAAATGTCATCCAAAATTGTTTGTAACATTTGTCATTATGCTAAAAAACATAAAATTCCTTTTTTTTCAAAAGCACTACTGCTTCTACTAACTGTTTTGATTGATACATTGTGATATATGGGGTCCTATCTATATCCCTTCTATTCATGGGCATAAATATTTTCTTACAATTGTTGATGAGTACAGGAGACACACTTGGGCTTTCTTGATGCACAATAAAGGTCAAACTAGGGAACTTTTACATCATTTTATTCTAAAGATTAAGAATCAATTTGGCAAAATTGTTAAGACTATTAGATTTGACAATGGTCCTGAATTTAACTGTGTTGCTATGTATGATTCCTATGGTATTAAACATAAAAAAATTTGTGTTGAGACTCCCCAACAGAATTCTATTGTTGAACGTAAGCACCAACATATTCTAGATAAAATTCGTAGTCTCCTTTTTCAATCCAATATACCTACTGTCTATTAGCCTTATGCTATATCTAATGCCATTTATTTGATAAATAGATTACTCACATATGTTCTAAATGGTAAGACTCCTTATGATTTAATATATGACAATCCTCCCACCTATTTGAATTTAAAAACCTTTGGTTGCCTATGTTTTGCTTCCTCTTTAGAGCACAACAAACATAAACTCGATTCTAGAGCCAGGAAAGGTGTTTTCTTAGGTTATAAAAATGGTGTTAAAGGATATGTTATACTAGATGTTAGTACTAGGGAGATATGTTTAAGCAGAAATGTTAGGGAACACTTAGCACTACGTTTGGTGCTCAGCACCAAAGGTCTTGCATTTTCTCTCAATGTAAGAAACCTCTCGCTTAATGAAATTATCATGAATTAAGTTCCAGACTTGTATATGTAACTGATGCTCATTGGTGTCTTGTCATCGCTCATCGTTATATCAACGTTGCTCAGTGCCATAAAAAACAAATACACTTTGTTCTATGATTTTGGAGAAACAAGAACCTCTTCAGATGACTAAATTGGTATTCTTGACTTAGAATTTGGTTCAAAAACAAATTTCAATGTCAGATTTTGCATCCCAATTTATTCAAATGGCCAGATTCTCATTTCTTCAATTCAATATCAAGTCAAGCAATTGTAATTCAAATACAACCAATTCAATCAAACTAAATTCAACAAGTTTAACCACCAATATCACAATTTTAGCCAATCTCAGACAAATTAAATATGCAATTCAAACTTTCAAAAACATCATAACTTAAAACTAGATAACTAGGTTCCCCTACTTGGTAAATTTCTTAGACGCACATGTGAACAACACACACATGATCAAGAAACAAAACTAAGACCATTAATCAACATGGATTCTTAGATCAAGTACGAAAGCCACATACAAGCTGATCAAGAGCTATATGCACGAGAAAGGATTAACTAACCAAGAAATGAGTACAGAATCAATTTACTCAACTAGAGAAACTAATCGAATGATCTTATACAATTCACCGTCAGAAGAGATCTTACCATTTCTGACCTTCAAAAGGATGAGCAATTGGTAAAATATCTTAAAAAAAATAAAAAAAAATATATAAAAAGAATATATGTTTTAAAATAATAAAATGAAATTTTTTTTTATACTTAAAATTTTTAATATTAAAATAATCAAATCTCATTATTCTAATAAGTATGTTAATTCTAAATAATAAAATATTTTAAACAATTTATAAATTTATTACTATTATTTTTGTTTTCCTAAAATTCTTTTTATCCCTGTGCACGAGCTAGCAGTCTTAAATAGAGAGAAAAAAAATTCTAGTATAATTTTTAAAATATGGAATCTGTCTATAATTTATTGGCTTAATTACCTTTTTAGTCCCCAAGTTGGGGGCTGAATTTCCGTTTGATACCCGCTTTTAAAAGTGATTTAATTAGGTTCCCAGGTTATTGATTTTGCTTTCAATAGGTCCCTTTCGTTAAGTAGCTTGTAACGGCGTTAAATGTTAAGTGATCTGTCAATTGAATTATCCTGCGTGGCAAAAACAGTTTTTTTACCAATGACATATATGAAAATAATTTGTAAAATGGAAAAAGGAAAAACCAAATGGATTTGGCTTAACATATTAAAGTGGAAGCAACTTACCTGACCTTAGTTGAAGGACCTAAAGTGGAGGGGGTGTGTTGAGGTGATCTCCAACGAGCTAAAGGACCTATTGTGGAGGAGGTCATTTGAAGCAGGTGAGGTCATATTTCTCATTTGCCCTAAAGATCTTCTTTGTAACACATTCTGAAAATGGTTGTTTTTGAAGATTGATTTTGGGTGCCCTAAGTTGGGTATTTGGGATTGGGGTTGTTTTGTAGGTGTGGATGAAGCATTATTGCATCCTTCCTCCACCCAATGTCAATGAATCAATGTTCGTCTTGCTCATGGGGGACCTCGCGTGGTGGTTCATCAAGAGGAATGAGTGGCAGCCATGTGTGCTATTGTGGAGAGGTTGCCATATTAAGAGTGGCAAAAACTGCTAAGAATGAGGGCAGATCTTTTTGGGGCTGCCCTAATTACAAGGTAACATTCCTTCGTTGTGTTTTAATTTTGGGGGGGATTACTTTGGTGTATCCTGACATGGTTTTGGTTGGATGTTTGGAACAACGTACTCGAAACGAAGAAGTGCGAGGATGTGATTACTTCAAATGGGCACTGAAGATTATATGGATGAAAGGGATAGTACAATTGGATGGCAAAGGAGAAAGATTCTTACTTTGGAAAAATCAATTTTAGTTTATCAGAAAAGGGAGAAGGTGTTGTTGGGGTTTATATTTTTCATGGGGTTTATGAACATCATGTTTGTATGTCTTTTGTTTTAATGCAGAATATTATTGTAATGAAGAATATAGTTGTAATGAAATAATATTTAATGAAGAAGTTGTTACTGGTATATAGTGTTTGTGTTATTATGAGATTGTGGTTGTGGTTTCATGAACTTTGAGACATTATATGTGATGAACTTTGACATCAGACAAGGCAAAGTAATATGCCTATGACACACCAATTATAACATTATATAACCAATAGAACAGAACAGAGAATTCAGTGATGCTGTGATAGTTGATTCCTGTTGGCATAGTGGCACAAAAATTGACCCATAACCTCTCAATTTTGTCAGATTTCTCATCATTCACACCACCAAAGCTTAGAACAAAGCTGAAACAGTAAAATGGAAACCAGAAATGAAATTCTGCAGCAGAATTGCAAACGGAATTGACAACATAATTAGAAGGAGAAGATAACAATTTCATATATTGGTCTTGCAAAATACATCACATTAAATTACATATTCAAAATACATATACCTTGAGTCATACATATCCAAAATGCAACAGATTTGTGACCAATATCTAAACTGGTGTTGAAGTGTCATCTTGAGTAATTTGACTTCCTTGAGTGGCATGTGGTGTAGGTTAGTCGTCTTCTTGTTGACTTCCTTGAGTGGCATGTGGTGTAGGTTGTTGGTCTTGTTGTTCACTTCCTTCAGTGGGGTTTGTTGTAGCTTGGTGGTGTTGATGTTGACTTGCTTGAGGGCAATTAGTTCTTCTATGCCCTAATTGCCTACAAATGCCACATCTCTTTGGGATTCCAGCTTGGGATTCCAGCTTGTCCAAGCTGAGTATCATCCCTCATTTGCTCCCAACTCTCCAGTCTTCTATTTTTTCTTGGTCTACCTGACAAGACCCTATTAGGAGGAGGCAAAATATCAAGATATGATGTTCTTTGCCATAGCTCAGGTCCATTCATAGGGAAAATTATTGGATTGTAAGTTTCTTCATAAGTGGAGGTTCTAAACCAATTTGGTATGAAGTCTTTTGGATTCATGTTTAAAAACCTCATAGTTGTGAGTGCATGGCAGCAAGGTATCCCTGTGAGAATCCACTTCTTGCAGCTACAATCTCTTTTGTCTACATCAACCACATATTTTTCTGCAATATTGGATGTATGTCGGATCTAAAATACTTGCAGCCCTGACCAACTGCCAAAGCATCATAAAGAAGCAAAGAACTTTATAACACGAAGCAAAAAAGTATGAAATCATGTGTGTATGTTAAATTTACTTACTTAGGTATCCAATATTGTGTCTTTGTAGCTCCTTATGAAGTCTCTTTTGAATTTTGGGGCAAATGGGACCTTCATACTTAGTTATCTTCTGCCTGTTGGATGCCCACCTCTTCATTAGGTAGCTGCGAATCTCTTCCAACATTGTTATAATAGGTTTCCCCCTTCCATCTACAAAGACGCTGTTAAAAGCTTCATTAATGTTATTCACATGTGTGTCACATGAAGGTCTTCCTGAAAACCTTGACCTAGACCAAAACCTGCAACACGTTCAAGATAAGTAGTTGTTAAATAAAGAAACCTTCAAGTGTTTAAAGGATTGATGCACTTACCTTGGTGCAATACTTATCAAGTGTTTAAAGGTGTCTTCGTTGACATCCTTGATTTGTCTCATGACTGATTCCCATGCTTGGGGGTGTGAAGCTGTTGTTGCCTTCCACACTAATTGTCTCAGAATTATGCCAGGAAATTTCTTTCGAAAATTAGAATACAAGTGCCTTACACAGAAACGTTAGTCCACACTAGGCAACAATTGCTGGAAAGCTTGCATAAGTCCCTATGACAGTAATGAATGTAACCATGAGTGTTAAATTAGCATGCTGAAGAAAGCAATGAACGAAATGAATAAATTTACTTACTTTCTGTTGATCTGACATAAATGTGCACCTTGAATAAAATCCTCCTCCTCCAAGATCATCAATTAACAATTCTTAAAACCAAGTCCATGTTTCCTTATTTTCTACTTCAACAACAGCATAGGCCAATGGACACATCTGATCATTACCATCTCTTGCAACAACAGTTAAAAGCTCACCTCCATACTTGCCTTTTAAAAAATAGTCATCCAAATGTATGATAGGCCAACAACAGACACAGTTGTCTTTACATGCTTTGAAACACACATAAATTCTGTTGAATATAACATTATCCCCATTTCATCCCACTTTTACTTTGACTGTTGAACCAAGGTTTGATCTCAGTAATTCATGTGCATAATCATATAATCTTTCATACTGCAGTTTGAAACAACCTTCAATGTTGGCGGTAGCCATGGCTTTTGCCTTGGTTGTTGTAGACCTAGACACACCAATATTCCATTTTTTTGAAAACTTACTATGCAGATTTTTCAGATTTATTTCTAGATTTGCCTTCATGATCTTCTCTAATTTCCCACTAAACCTTTTCTTGGTGACTAGACCAATGTTGAATTCCCTACTACATGTATGTTTATCTATGATCTTCCTTAGTTGCCATGTAGTTTGGGGTACTCCTATAGGCACAATATGCGTACCAATGACACTTGCCTTGTGATCCACAACATTTAACACATATTCTTCTCTTGTCATTTTTAGAAATCTTCAACTTCCTACCATTATGTATTCCATAAGTCCTAATTGCATCAATGAAATCATTTTTTTCAGGGAAGTATGTCCCCAGTACCCATTTATATTCTTTCATATTAACCGGCTCTGAGAATACCCCAAAATCTCCATATCGGGGTGTTTCATTCCTTGAGTCATCATCACTTTCATCAATACTACCACATTCATCAGATTCCCACTCACTATCTGATAAGCCCCTAGCCTGTGCATGCAACTTTGACCTCCTACTTCCACTTCTTGTACCTATTTCAAAGTCCTCCTCTTCAACTTCTTCATCTGCATGCACACCAACATTCACCATCTCATCTTCACTATCAACATCCTCCTCTTCGACTTCTTCATCTGCATGCACAACAACATCCACCAAATCATCTTCACTATCAAACTCTTCCTGCAAATCACCACCATCATCAGCAACTACATCTTCAACATCTTCACCACCATCATCAACAACTACATCTTCAACATCTTCACCACCATCATCAGTAACTACATCTTCCTCTACACCACAACCAACTTCACCTTTCACCACCAACTTCACCTTTCACCACCAACTTCAGCTTCTTCGCCACCATCAGCTTCACCATATTGTCCACCATCCTCCTCGACATTTTGTTCACCACCAACTTCAGCTTCTTCACCACCATCAGCTTCACCATCACCAGAACCAACTACAGAATCTTGACCACCATCACCCTCATCACAATGTTCACCTAATTCTGCATCTTCATTGACATGTTCTTCTACCTCAACACCTTCTTCTTCACCCACTTGTCCAATTTTACCTATTTCTTCACCATCCTCACCATGTTCACCAACATCATTTTGCAACTCAAGAATATAATCAGGATCGGACACCATGTGAACCACAAACAAATGAGTTGACCCATTCAATAACGCAATGCTCACCACATGCATTGCTCCCTTATCATCACTTAACAACTCTAACCTTTCTTCTAATACACGACCACCCAGGGAATACCATAACTCCGTAACATTTTTATATCCCATCTCCTTCAGTATGGCCAAGATTTCAAAATAACTCCATCTATCTGTGTCTATGACCAAGGTACTTGTCTGACCTCCATGGTATCTCAATGACCCATCATTCCAAAACTTTCCCCCATGGTGAAACACCACCTCTACACCACAGTTTGACATTTTCTATAATTCTCAACTATTTATAAGCCTACACACAAAAGTAAGTGTCATACTACATTCACATACATTTCCTATCATAATTTAATGTCCTTCACATGCATATTCATTGTAAACATGCCACGTTACTAATAATTATTACACGTGTAGGCAAACAAAATTTAACTTTATCACACGCAATAACTCTTTCACCTACACCCACAACATTCCATTTTGTCTTAAAATCTTAAATGAATGTGCATGACCCATAGCTTAAAAAACAACCACACATTGCACAAAAGAAAAGACAAAATAGTACTTACTAAGGGGACCAAAACCATACAAACAGTAAGCACAACAAAAATAAAAGCATTAAACAAAGGGAACAGTCCAAAATGAAAGCATTAAACAGTACGCAGAACACAAAAAAGGGGGACCACAACACAACATAGTAGGGGGACAAGAAGACAACTAAACATGCGCACCTTTTCGCCCTTTTTACTTCGAACAAATACCACCTCCAAGCCTTTTCCCTCACAAGTATCCTTCACGAACCCTATTCGCTCCACAATCTGGATCGAGAACGCCAATCCTGGAAACCCATACTCGAACCTTCCACAGCCACACTCTCTAATAAAACACCCAAATGTCAAATCCCCAAATTCTGATTAAAAAACCCTAATTTTTAATTGGCTTAATTTCTTAAAAACACGTCAATAATTGGTTTATTCATTGGTTGCCATGTTCAATAAAATGGCCCACCTCATTGCCACTACACATATATGAGTTGACAGATCACTTAACATTTAACGCCATTACAAGCTACTTAACGGAAGAGACCTATTGAAAGCAAAATCAATAACCTGGGGACCTAATTAAATCACTTTTAAAAGCGGGTATCAAACGGAAATTCAGCCCCCAACTTGGGGACTAAAAATGTAATTAAGCCTAATTTATTTCCTCACGCATTGGTATCTGAAAAGGAAAAATCTAGAAATGGAATCAGTTTGTAATTATACAGAAAATACTATTAAAATAAATTTAAAATTTCATTTATTTATAAATTTTTTTTCTTAAACTCTTTGACACTTAACTATAATTTAAACATGTTCGATCACGATATGAAACTATAGATTTTGGAAACTCATGTAACTCCATGATAGTCTTGATAAAAACTAGAGCAACTGATTACTTCTGTTTGAAAGTTAAATTTGATCAAACAATTGCATCTGTTTGGATTTCTATATTTTCATTTAAGCATAATTTTCACCCAAGTGAAAATAGACGAGAGATTTAAAACATTTTTCTTGGTCTTCTTTTCGCTCAAGCAAAAACAAAATTAAAAATCAAGAGTGCTTTTAACCTTATTTTTTCTTAAGAAAAAAAAAACCACTTAAGAAAATAATAACAGTCTCAAAACCGTTATTTTCATGCATAAATTTGATATTAAATCACACCCTTTGTAGCTTAAAGTGAGCTTAGAATCAAGTAAAACTCTTAAGTTGTGTCACATGAGAGTTAAAAGTTGTTTCTAGAGATATTATGCTTGTTTTGCATTGTTTTGCAGGGCTTTTGATGAAAATTGAAGATGGCAATGAAGTAGGAAGGTCATAGACTCAAGAATGAAGGAGAAAAAGGAAGAAAAGAAGAGTCTGTAAACCGCTCAGCGGTAAATTCCACCACTGAGTGTCCTAGTTCGAGGAAAAGTACTGTCTGGCGCCCAAGCGGTGACGCTGAGCGTCTAGAGCGACAAGAGACAAACCGCTCAGCAATCATTTTAGGCGCCTGGGCGGTGGCGTGTGTTGAGGCAAACCGTTGAGCAGCCAATTTTGGCGCCTGGGCGGTTGTCTGTTTTTATATTTTGGATTTTGAGATCTTTCTATTATCTTTTTGGCTTATATATAGTCCTAGTGCGAATCCAAATGTAATTCTTTTGGCAGAGAACAACGTCCACAACAGCTTTACACCTTTGGAGGAGATTTCTTGGATTCTTAGGCTCCACTTTATCAAATCTAGGGTTTGCTTTTCCATTCTTCCATTATATTTCATCTAGTTTCATCATGACTATGGTGAACTAAACCCTTTGTTGTTGGGGAATAATGTAATCTTTTGAAACTCTCATATATCCAAATTCTTGTTTACTTTATATGCTTGCATATGCTTGATTTATCAATTGTTGGGTTCTTTACCTGTATTTAATGCTTTTACCGTTTAACTCATCTGGTAGATGTTGTTTGTCTTTATTGATACGGGGACGTACAGTAATGTCATGAACTGGGGAGAATTCCTTGATTATGTTAATACCGCCTAGGGATAGGGGTAGGACGATCAATTGTATTTTGCTTCTGCTTATCATGCATTATTAATTACTAGGGGAGGCTAGGGATAGCAAGCCGGTAATTAGTAATAGGCTCTTTTCACCAAGGGATTAGGTTAAGGGTAGACCAAGAAAATTTGCATGGCAATATGATAAATAAGCAAAGTAAATAAGAAGAGTAGATATATGAGGGTGGATAAGATGAAATTGTAAACCCCAACAACCTCATTCATTCATAGTTTCTCTTAGTCAATTGAATTCCTGCATTTGAATGTTTATTTCTGTTTTGCATTCAAACCATTTAAACTAATTTTCTTTTACTCAAGTCTTAAACAATTTGTTTACACGAAAGATGAGGCCTTAAGAGTCCTCTGGGAAGAACGATATTGGGATTACCGATTTTTATTACTTGATACGATCTGGTACACTTGCCAGGGTCTTAACAGATACATACATTTTTTTTCTTTTTAAAGTTAATGTATCATTATTTGACCTGGTAAACCTAATATGGTTTGTTTTATTTTCGTGTTTTGTGTTTGGTTTTCTATAACCTAAACCTTGTTTGTTGGATGGATGCCTATTTTCTCTCAACAGACGATTTAACCTAGCATTCCCTTCAAGAGTTCTACTTAGTATTTCAGTGAGGGTATCATTTTCATGCCTAAGGGATTCTACATGTTTTACGTTCTTGACTACTATTATGTCTTCAATAAGCTTTTTTTTTTAATTTTCTAGCCTAGTTTCTTCCTTATCCTATTCTGAGACACTCAACTCTCTCCTAATATTACTAACCTTTTGTTGCAATGTCTTCACATTATCTCTATATGTACTAGACAATTTAGATGAATATGATAGCAATTTATAGTATGCGTTTCTAATTGAGTGTAGGTCAGAAAAATTTACCACATCATTAGAGTTGTCTGATATACTCTTAGCATTCCCTACTACCAAGCACACTTTGACATCCTCGTCCTCGTCATATATGTCTAAGTCTTCCCAGGTGCTCATCAACATCTTTTTCTTTTCATATCTGAGTCTGGTGTTGTCAAAATGGGTTAGAACCCACGAGTTAACCCGACCCACCACGGGTTCAGGTCGAGTTGGGTTTGAAAAAAATGAAATTATTTTATATGGGCCAAATGTCAACCCGGCTCACTTAGAACCCGGCTCACCCAGGTTAAACACGTGGTGAGCGGTTTGGCTCACCAACCCACCTAGTTTAATTTAATTAGTTATTATTTTGTGTTTCATATTATTAGTTAACACTTTTTTATTGTATTGTAAATGAGAATAAAGAAAAAGATGTTTCAAAAGAGTCAAACTATTATAAATTTATCCATCCAAGACTTTAATCTTATAAATGGATAAATGACATAAAAATTATCAATAATATAAACTTATTTATTTACTTTTTTCTTTTGGATTACATTTGAGTTGTATGTTAATTTTTTTATTTTGAATTGTTTTTGGAGTTTAACATCATTTGAGTAAAATTATTTAAATTTGAATTACAAAAAAATTGTAATATTTTTTAGATTTAAAAAACTTATAATTAAGTGAGCCAGTGAGCCAATCCGTTTAACCCACCAGTCGTGGTGGGTCGGGCTGGGTAGCCTGTTTTGACAGAACTATTTGGGCTCGACTGACTTTTTCTTCATCTTTTCAATCTCGGGACATTCTGATCTGAAATGTCAAGGTTTATTGCACTAAAAAATGATAGTTGTATCTTCTAGTCGTCTATCTTTCACATTGTTCTTAGAGCCAGATCCAAAGCGTCTGCTCTTGAACATCGTGCCTCTCATTTTCCTCCACATAGATTAAAGCTTTCTTGGAATGAATGAGAGTTCCTCTTCATCGTTCTCATTCATGGAGTCTTGTTCATAGTATGACTTCTCGAAGGATTCATCTGTTTTGAAACCTTTGGTAGGTGTCACTAGTGGAAAAATGTTGTTTAACGTCACCCATATGACGTCGGTTAGCGCGTAGCCCGACGTATATGAGTGCACGGTGGCATTAGCGTAAATAAGTGGTAACCTAGACGTCGGTTTGAAGGGGACTCGACGTCTATTATATAATACATGTCAGCTCTGACGTAAACCGACGTCCAATATATGGAGGTAGGCGAGAAGACAGACTTCTCCTGGCCATTGACGTCACTTATGCTCGGGGACCGACGTCTACTAGGGGTGCAATTAATGCTCGCCACCTGATTCCCAGATGCTTAGACGTCGCGTGGTCAATCACCGACATCTATATCCTGTCCGGAAGGCGGGAAGACAGAAATTTCTACAAAATAGACGTCGCATTTCTAGGTGCGCGACGTCTATGTGCCTGTACTTAATTATGTTCACCAAAATCCGAGGCACGTCGACGTCCGGTAGCAGTGACAGACGTCTATAGTATTATAGACGTCGGCGCCCTTTGTCAACCTTCGTCTACTTCCCTGACAGGAAATGAAACGTCAATCGGTTCAGCGCACTAGACGTCGGCCCCCCTGGACACCGACGTCTAATGGCATTCAAAAAGTCACTTTAAATGTTATCTTGGACGTCGAATTAGTTAGATAAACGATGTCTCGGTGACTATAGACGTCGGTGTCCACGGGGAACCGATGCCCCATTTCATTTTAAATAAATTGCAGACCCTTCACGGCATTGCAGTTCCTGATATCGTCTTCGTCTTCTCCTTTTTCTCTTGCGGCACCTCTTCTTTTTCTCGCTTGCGGCACCTCTTCTTTTTCTCTCTTGCGGCATTCTATTGTTGTTTCTGATATCTTTATCGTCTTCCTCCTCTCCTTTTTCTCTCTTGCGGCATTACATCCTAGGTGCGTGGTTTTTGTTTATGCTTACCATTTAAACTTTGTTTAGTCTTTCATCGATTATCTTCTGGTTCAACTGATTAAAATTTTCTTTCTTTATGTTGTGTTTTAGTGTAGTTTTGTTCCTTTCTTGGGGTAACGTAGTAACACATTCTCCATTTGCTAGCTGCCTCTCAGAAAAAGCGGCATCTTGTGAATTTCTTTTGGTCGTTTCAACCCAAAAACGACCCTGGGTTGCCTAGTTATCGTTTCACAGTGATTTTTCCCTCTTGCGGATGAAAATGGAACTAAGCAACAACCCAGGTTCGGTTTTTGGTTGAAGGGACCCATAAGAAATACAAAAGACGCAAGCTTTTTTTTGGGGGGGAAACTAGCAAAAGGAGATTGTGCTACTAGGCTATCCAAAGACGGGAACAAAACTGCACTAAATCACAACCACTGGATTAGACGTCGGTTAATGTGTACACCGACGTCTATAGTACCTTTTAGACGTCAGCCAGTGTCAATTTCAAAGTCTTTAGTGCATCTTCGACGTCGGTTATTACGCAGACCGACGTCTATATAATGTCTTTAGACGTCCAGTTAGTCCTACTCCGACGTTTAGTGACGTCGGACATGTCAGTGATTGACGTCACTATAGACGTCGGTTATATGCTTGTCCGACGTCCCATTGACGTCACCGGAATAGACGTCGTTTGTTTTGTAGACGTTAAAAGCCCAAAATAACCGACGTTAAACAGCGTTTTTGCACTAGTGTGTCTTCTTTGTCAAAGCGGCTGCAGCGGAATGGTTAGCGTGGAATAACAAACCAAGAGGGTTTTTAATTCAAACGTGTGCCTTTTAATTTCTACTCAATTTATCTTACTACGCAAATAATAAATATAAATAAAAGGTTGAGAGAAATTTGCACAGATGATTTTTATACTGGTTCGGATCTTACCAATCCTACGTCCAGTCGCTTATCTCAAACCAAGATAAACAGTTCACTAATCACAAAACAATTACAAATTACAATCACAAAGAAATAATTTGTAAGAGTTTCGAAACCACCTCTCTTGATACCACAAGAGATGAACATGCACCTTCTTTGAGTCTTCACAAAGGATGAGACACGTCCTCCGAATACTCCACGAAGGATGAAACACCTCCTCCAAATACTTCACGAAGGATGATCCTCTTCCACACACCTCCTCAAACGCACCAAGGATGAACCGACTCCACAGACGAGAGTTTATCAAGCCGAACAAGAACACACAATTAAGTTTTATTTCTGAGTTCTAAAGCGAAAGGGAAGAGTTGTTGTAGATGGATAAAGAGAGCTTATTTATAGACTCAAGCAGAAACTATTCCGTTCTTCGAAACTGGCCATTTAACGCTTTTAATCGATTAATATTACTGTTAATCTATTAAATTGAGTGCAACGGCTAGTTTTCAAAAACCAGAAAACTCCAACGGCTAGTTTAATCGATTATTCCCATGATTAATCGATTAGCTAATCGATTAAAAAAGGTATTAATCGATTATTCCCTTTTCCAGTTGAGTTTTCAGCATCTTTAACATTTTAATCGATTAATACTTGATTTAATCGATTAAAATCATGCGTTTCTGATTCTGAACAGCAAATATAAATTATGAGAGTACAATAATCAAAACCTATTACAAATCTAAGTCCTAAACATCAAACTACAATTATTACAAAACCTTTTCATAACAAAAACAAGTCTTCAAAGGATCTTCATGAATCTTGATAAATCTTGACTTGATTTGGGCATCATCAAAACTTCATCTTTATCATTTTGCTAACATTCTTAGCAACTTTGAGCGCGATACTTTTCTCCTTCTTGATAGAACTATCTTGAAGAAGTTCGAGCTCATGAACCTTTAGTATCCCTACCAACTCTGCTAGACTCATTCTGTCTAGGTTCTTTGATGTTCGTAAAGTTGTGACCTAAGGTCTCCATTGTTTGGGAAGACTTCGTAAGATCTTATTAATATGATCGAAGTTATCATAGGACTTTCCCAGGGATTTAAAGTGGTTAAGGATCATTTGAAATCTGCTAAACATGCTCTAAATGTTTTCATTTTCAAACATAGAAAACACTTCATATTGTCTGGTCAACAAGCTCAACTTACTCTTTTGACTTCGCTTGATCCTTCATAGGTGACAACCAAGGTGACCCACATCTCTTTAGCTCCTTGGTAAGCGTGAACCTTCATGTACTCTTCTTCAGAGAGAGCGCACACCAGAGAGTTAAGAGCTTTGGAATTTAATAGGTAGCACTGCTTCTACTCGTCAATCCACTTGCTTTTTGAAAGTGGCTCTCCGTCTTCATCTACATGAATGTAGTTATCGTGCTTTACAACGTCCCATGTGTCAATATGACATGATTCAAAGAATGCAGTCATTCTTTGCTTCTAGTAGTCGAACTTTTCACCCTCGAATATGGGAGGACGATTGACGGCGTATCCTTCGTTTTCCATTTTCCAAGATCGTTTCCTTGAGTTAATGAAAAAATTCTTTTCGCAACCCTTCTAATATAGCACATTGTAGAGCTTTATGATTTTCTTTTAAGTGCTCAGACACTCTACCTAATAGAAGATTGTTTCAAGAAATGCCTTTGTCCTGTCATTTAGAATGTACACTGCAGAGTTTATATAACTTCCTTTATTTAATAATAATTGTTTAGCTTGGGAAGTTTGTGCATTTTGAAAATAAAAACTCAAAAACAGGTTTTGTAAGAGAAACGTTAAGACAAGAAAGGAAATAATTGCACATATATTTTATACTGGTTCACTCCAACTAAGCTATGTCTAGTCTCCTTCGCAGGGGGTTCCACTATAATCTCCACAAGATTACACTGAGTATTTGTATCACTCCTAGTTTCCACAATCAGCGAGTAAACACTTGTTACCCTATACTCTGATGAGTATTCTCACCACTCTTGATCTCCACAGTCAACGAATAACAACCTATTACCCTAAACTTCAAGGAGTATTCACACCAATCCTAGTCTTCAGAATTGCAATCGAAGATTACTTACAAGTTGTTCAGACTATTACTCTCGCAGAGATGATGTAATTAAAAATACAATGTTGTCTAAACACTCACAGGTGTTTCTCTTTTTTCTTTCTCTCTTTCTTACAAACAGTAAGCAATATGACAATGAAGCTCTAGAGTATTTCTTTTTCTTGAGCTCTTTTCTTTTCTTGAGCTATTTTCTTGATGTATTTTTTTTCTTGAGCTCTTTTCTTTTCTTTTTAAACGCTTCTCAGGCTAAATATTTCGTTGTATGCTTTTCTCTTGATGTCCTCTTGATTCTTTATTTGAAAGTTTTTTATTTATAAGCTTTTGGATAAATGTTCGTTAGATAAAGCTTTTGGCCTTAATTCTTGTGTTTTCTCTTTCTTCACATACAATAGCCATTGGATAAAGTCAACTTGTCACAGTAAGCATGGTTTCTCAGGCCTTTGCTCGAAGTAAGTTGTACGTTCTTTTAGACATGGCTTCAAGTGAAGAACATTCTGTGAATATCTCTTTTGTCTCTAACATCCACTTTTGATATTTTGATTTGAAGCTTTGTGGATGCGTGTAGCATAGCTCATCTGCAAAGAATAGAGTAGATTGTGCATGCAACAAATATGTCTTTTCTTATCACTTTTGTTGGTTTTGAATGTTGAGCATTTAATGTCATTTAATGCTTGCTTAGAACAACAGAGTGGTTTTTTATTTCCTACCGTTGAGGTAGCGTTTGACAATTAAGTTTTTCTTCTAAAGATACCAAACATTGATTAAGGACTTCATCGTCTGACGAAGTAACTTTTTAGCTTATGGTATCGTTTAGGCAGAGTACATGCTTTTGCTATTTTGCCTTTACAGACAATGTTTAGCTTTTTTTGTGTTTTAACTTTTAGTCTTTTAGTGTGTTTTGTTAATGTCATCGTCTTTGACATTGTTTTGTTTTCCCAAGAGCTAATCTAAGTACCTTTTAGGTATGATAAGCTTTACACTTTTAACTTCAACTCTCTTAGACTATTTTACTTCTTTTATCATTGCTTATGGGTGTTTGTCTTAGGTGTTTTTTTGTTTCCAAAAATCCTAAGTGTTTTCCTAAGGTTTTTTGTTTTATAGATTTTGGTTTTAAGTCTTTATATTTTCATCCTATGTTGTTTTCAAATTATTATTTTGTTTAATGTTGTTTGGTTAAACTTCAAAAAATGAGAAATGTTTAGATGCATAGACGATTTTGTCTTAACATGATGGTGGTGTAGCTATGGATTTTCCTAGTTTGATTAAATGATGTGTTGGTATTTTTAGAGAAAGTCGGGTGAATATGTGGATAGTTTTTCAGCTTTTTTAAGACTACAAACTTCTATTTATGATGAGTTTATGTAGACCATTTATGCGTTGGAGCATACTTGGAAGGAGGAGTTTCAAAGGCTTTGGTTGAAAAGTGATTCTTCTTTAGTCTATCATGATTTTTTGGATCAACAAGTCGTTCCTTGGAGTTTTAAATGGAAATGAAATCAATGCTTGCATTTTTGTACGCATATGTAGTTTAACGTTTCTAGTGTTTTTTAGAAGGAAATCATTGTGTTGATAAGTTAGCTATTTTTAGCTTTCTTCATAGAAAACAATATATCATAGAAAACAATATAGGCGGTTTAATATTTTACCTCAATGTATTTAGGATTAAATATACTTTTAGTCCTGAACTTTGACGCATAATTGGAATTTGTACTTGTCTAAATACATTTTAGTCCTCAAATTTTAAAAATGAATAGATATAATCATTTTAACCCAATTACATTAATTTTTTTTTTGTCAAACATATTTTCCAGTTAACATTAAAATAGAAATATGTCAAACAATGTAAATAACTCAAATGCTAACATAAAACTGACACGTAAAAAAAAAACATAATTGAATTAAATGGATTATATCCATTCATTTTTAAATTGAAGAACCAAAATATATAATAATTTTGAACTAATATTACGATTAAATTTAGATAACAAAAATATATTTAACCATATATCTATTTATATAATCTTTATAATAAATATAGTTTGTCTTTGTTTCTGAAATATAAATTTAATCACAAGTTTGATATTTGTTTTATATTATTTTATTTTCTCTTTGTTTTAATAATATTTTTATGTAATAATAAATTATTAATGAATTTTGATATATAAGTTGAAATATAAATTCATAATAATGTATAACGTAATCTTGAACATAAAAAAAACTATAAAGTTAAATCACCACTTCCAAGAACAAATTAGTCTTTTGTTGCAACGCTTAAAATAACTATAACGTGTTATCATTTTGATGAAAAAATTAAAAATTAAACGTTTAATAAACATTAATTAAATGTATAAAAAGCAATAAATATTGTATTTAATGAACATTCAATATAAAAAAATATAATTAATGAAATTTAATGTAAACAATCTTTAACTATTCTAACGTTACTATTACTTTTAAAATATTTTTATATTTAAACTTATGCACTATCTCCAATAAACATAACTTAAATAAGTTTATTAAAAGTAATTTAGAAATATGTTTAATGAAATTTGGAACGTTAAGCAAACTTTCCTAACATTTTCCGTTAGTGTGAAAATGTAATATATAATTTTAATTATATTTGTAATATATTATACTTTTGATTGAATAATAGATTGGAAATAGTCAAATAGAAGATAAAGAAAATGAAGAGATTTCTCAGAGAAAACGCTCCTTATTTCATAAAGTATTAAATATCTCTGAATATTTATGTTTTCTAGTAATAGAATATCATGAGCATTTGTATTTTGTATATACAAAATTCAGTTTTTATTAAGTTCTAATTCTCTATTTTTAATTAAGTTTTTATTATATTCTTTTATTGAGAATTCAAAATTTCATATATTTTAATTAAATTCTTGCCGTTTAATTACTCCGTCAACATAATTGTCCTATTGTCTTATTATTTTACTTATTTTCTTTCCTGTGTTAAAAAATATAAAATATGAGATTATATAAATAATATAAAATGATATTATTTATTTAAAATAATACATGAATTTTATTATTTTCATTGAAAATTGATTGGATAATAAAAAATTGTTAACATCACTTAAATACATGTAGTTATTCTAACTAATCACTTAAAAGTCTCACTCTAGAATATAATGATTTATTATTCAACATTATTTTATAATAAAAATATATATAAAATCAATATAAAAATTTACACAGAAAAATGCATTTAATCATAAAATTTCTAACTTAAAAATATTTTAAATTAAAATTTATTGACTCATATGATCAATGTTTATGTAACTTATAAAAATCATTATTTTTATTTGATTTGAAAACAAAAAACATAAATAAATATAAATCTCAATCATAATAAAAAAAAATTACTCTATCTAAATTCATAATTCATTAATTATAACTTTATAAAAAATTTATTTTCACATTTTAAATGAGATAAATTTAACTTCAATTATATAAATAAACATTAAAATATAAAAAATAATTTATATAAGTAATTTTTTTTAAACACATATTGCTTTACATGTCCAATAAATCAAATTACCACAAATCTTATTTAAATAAAAAATATAAACACAAAAACTCAATTAAAAATCTAAAATTAAAACTTAATCAGAACATGAATATGAATTCATCAATTACCAACATAATTTGGTATGATTTTTTGTCTTAAATAATTACTTTAATAAAAATAACTACTTATATAATAAAAGAATTATTGGTAATAAAATAATAAAATTTATTTAATTTTATAATTACTTTTTATAAAATTCATCTTATAATTTAATATTATATTTTATTGTAATAATTATTATAATATTAATTTCTTTTGTTAAGATAGAGTAAGCATTAATGATATATAAAGTGACATATTTATTAAATATGTATTACATTTATGAAAGTAATAAATTACTTTTAATGAATATAAGAGATTTTTTAATTGTACATAATATCAATAAATGCAATCAGTTATATATATTTATATAAAAGTAGAGTATTTTAAAAAAATTGTATTACATTTAAAAATAATAAATATATTTCATTAATGAATATAATAGTTTTTAGAAGAAATTTAATTATATATTATATTTACTAAGTATAATTATATATACTATATTATAATTATATTTTCAAAATATTCCTTTTTTTGTGTAACATTTTAATAAACATGCCCTTTGAATGTAAAGGATAATTTTTTGTATCAAATAAATCTTGAGATAATTATAACATGTAATAAATATACTATATATAAAAGTCTCTATTAATATAACACAAAACAAATCAGTTTTGCAGGGAGGGCCATGCACAGTTAGTTTCTTATAAAGTAAATAATTACTCTATTATGGCAGTTTATTTTGTTTTGTAATAAAATAAATATTTATTTTGAGGATTGCATTGAATATAATTGAATTGGAGGCATGAAAAAGGAATGGGGAACTTTGGAGAATAAAAGCAAGAACAGGGACCTTAAAATAATAGTTGGAAAATAAATAAACGAAGAGTTGGTATACCATAGAAAAAAGAAGAGGGAACTAAGAAGGAAATTGGAGGTTTCTTCTGCATTCATTATTTTTCTGAGTTTCTGTGTTTTGTTCTCTTCTTCTCTTCCTTTCTACCTTAACCCTTCCAAGCCAAGATATAAATAAGACAAATTCTCTCTTCTTTTCTCTCTGCGGGTTGAACACCAAGAACCTTACAAAACCCTCTTTCTTTCTAGATCTGTAGGAATTCCCAACCCTTTCGGCTCCGATTTTCATTTCACCGGACAAGACCAAACCCTAACCCTTTCTTGCTGTATGATATCAGATTGAGACGTAGTTTTCGTGTTAATTTGTAAATTCTTTCGATAGTTTAGGTTAGATTGAGTTTCTTGGGTTTTGAATCGGAGAGATGAACCATCACCACAACAACAGAGCGAGGTACCCTCCCGGAATGGGGCTTGGGCGAGGAGGTTTCCATCCGAACCCTGGCCACAACCCCAACCTCAACCAGAACCCCGGCCTGAACCAGAATCAGGGGTTTCAGCCTCGGCCATCTTACCAGCAACAACCACATTACGTGCAGAGGCATTTGATGCAACAGCCACAGCAGCAGCAGCAGTGGCTGAGAAGAGACGCCAATGCCGTCGACGAGGTCGAAAAGACCGTGCAGTCTGAAGCCGTGGATTCGAGGTTCGTATGTTGTCATTTTTGTTATTTGTTATTTGTTGTGTTGTAATTAGGGTTCGAGTTGAGGTGTTATCTTTGTTGTTTCTTGTTGGTTCTTCATGGTTTATTGTGGTTTTTCTGCAATGTGTTTGCTTGATGATGTTTGCTGTTCCAATGGTGGCCTGAATTGTTACCATAGTGCATTGTTCTGTACTGTTAAATAGCCACTATAGTGCTATTGTTTTGTTGAGTTTCGGGAACCATGAATGTGGCTGTTGTGTTTGCAGCATACGTCCTGCATCCTCTTGTCATCTTCAACAAGGCTTTGGCCTGTGAAACTTTTGAGTAATATTATTTCAATTTTATTTGCATGCAACATTAGTTTGATTTTTATTTTCTATACAAACATAATTGTGTGTGTGTGTGTGTATTATTTCAAGCACTAAGTGAATGTGACTTGTGTTATTTGCCCACTTTGTGTGGTGGATTATTGGTTTTCTGCAATATTATGCATTTGATAACAATGGTATTGCTGGAATTTGTATTCTTTTAGTGTGTCTAGATCAGAGATCCCTGTGTCTGTTCAGCCTGATCATGAAGTTTTGTTCCCAGCCTTCTTTCCATGTTTCTGCCTGTGTTCTTTTCATAACTGAATTGTTCACCATTTTTACTTTGTTTTGCATGATTCATTGTCTGTTCGGTCAACCCTCTGAATTTTTTTACTAGAGTGAACAACTCATCATAAGAGGAATTGACATCAATGATCTATTTTTATTTGGTAAGGCAATTTTGTTGCCTTTGGAAGTTGTCACCACTTTCCTTTTTCTATAGGCAATTGGTGTACTTCTTATTCATCTATGCTTGTTAGATACTTGTTTTCATATTTAGCTTTTTCATTAACTTTCAGCATTATCACTGATGAATGTGTCCTAAACTTTATTATTGAATCCTGAAAATTGACTAAGAAAAAGCAGTGACTGCACAAACTTAGCCCTATGTATGGTCCCTCACCAAAAAGAGATACAGCCATTTTCTATTTCAAATGTGGTCTGAATTGTTGTCCTAGAATTGAATCAAACGACATAATCTGTTATACAATTTATACAATTTTAATAATGATATTTGGAACATGTATTATTGTTTATATGTTTTATGGTAAAAATCATTTAAACCGTTAGTATATTAATTACAGAGTTATTTCGGTGATATTATGGGTCTACAATAGGTTATCACAATGTGTGATTATTTTCTTTTACTACTAGATGAAATTATTTTCTTTTTTGGGTTCTGTTATTCCAAAAGAAAAGTGTGTTCTCATGTTACCATCATTTGCTTTTTTCTTTTCCTGTTAGTTCTCAAGATTGGAAAGCAAGACTCAAGATTCCACCAGCTGATACACGCTATAAGACTGAGGTAAGGTCATGGAATACCATCATGTTATACCTCAAGTTATTGGTTATGTATATTTTGCATGAATCACATCTTTGAGATCCTTGGTAACACCTTGGTTGTGATAATTCTAATTCTTACTTTTTGTTTCTGCATATTCTTGTTAGTATGGAGCTTTTTTTCATACATTAATATATTATAAATGATTGATGAAAATCATCCTTTTTCTATAGACATTAATATATTCATGTTTTTTCTTAGTGCCTTGTGATCTATTAGACATTTGGTAATTTACTGAGTTATTTAGAATACAATAGTACCTGTAAAATTTACAAACTACTTGAATCTTTTATATCTCGTGTAGAGATTGAGATGTATACCCTTAATGTTATATTTCTGAGTGTTATGTTATTAGATTTTACATATATTTCACTTTATATTTCTTATACTCGAAAGGTATAGTAAAATTATACCATTCACAGATCAGTCATTTTAGCTACTATGATTGTGGGGTTTGTCTTTATTAACTTTTGTTACATATTTACATGCTAGTCTTGATCTGCTTCATTTTTTTCTCTCCAGGATGTAACAGCAACAAAGGGAAATGAATTTGAGGATTACTTTTTGAAGCGTGAGCTGCTCATGGGAATATATGAGAAGGGTTTTGAAAGGCCTTCTCCCATCCAAGAAGAAAGCATTCCAATTGCTCTTACTGGCAGTGACATTCTTGCTAGGGCTAAAAATGGAACTGGCAAAACTGCTGCATTTTGCATTCCTGCGTTGGAAAAAATTGACCAAGATAATAATGTTATTCAAGGTTTGATCTGTTCCTCCAGTCCTCGATTCTCATAACCTTGTAGAAAGAACTGTATATTTCGATGTTTCAATTCAATAAGCATGTCCAGTAGCCTGTAGCTGATTGTAAGCAGTGTTCTACTAAAAAAGGAAAATGGGATTTGGTACTGGTAAGGTTCAGCTAGAGTCGCATTAACAAGCTGGGCAAGGGTGCATCGAGTTTGAACATTGTTAAAATAAGAATTTATTACTATTCTCTTTATTCTCTACTGGACATCTGGTTTTAACAAAAGCTCTATGTTTATAAACACAAGATTTTGGAATTTCAACTAAACTAATGGATACCCTGTTTTGCCAAGTTGATTCCCTTGAAAAGTTATTTTATATGAAGGACACAATTTGATTTTATTGCTATAGTTGAAAATAGTTGTGATATATGATTGTGGCATTGCTGAATCATGGTTTAATTGTGCATTATCTTTAGCTATTTCATGGTTGTTGACTATTTGAAGAAGCATGATGATTGGCTTTACATGTTCTGAATGTTTTCTTTGTATTTTTATGTCCTGCAGTTGTTATACTGGTCCCAACCCGAGAACTGGCTTTGCAGACTTCTCAAGTGTGTAAAGAACTTGGAAAACACTTGAAAATTCAAGTTATGGTTACAACAGGTGGTACCAGCCTGAAAGATGATATAATGCGCTTATATCAACCAGTTCATTTACTAGTTGGAACTCCAGGAAGAATATTAGATCTTGCTAAGAAAGGAGTTTGTATTATGAAAGATTGCTCTATGCTTGTTATGGATGAGGTAAATATGTTTAACCTTCGTCTATCAAATTTCTGAGAGTAATGAACAATTTGTAAATGTTTCATATATAAAGAGGTTTAGGAAGTTGAAACTGAGAATAATGATTGAATGTCATTACACATGATCTGATGTGCATGCATGTTTTAAATTTTTGTTGAATCTCCTAAATGTTGTCAAATCGGTTGTAAAAGGAAACGCCTTTGTGTTAATTGATCTTCTCATTTATGTTTTAAATATTGACAAAATATTTTTCTCATCCATCATTTGTGTATGTTCGTTTTTTCTGTGGTATTTTTAAGGTCTATGTTTTTTAGTGGTTACAGTTACTTATCTATCTGAAGCTTTACGTAACATACCTTTCTGTGTTTGTCAGGCTGATAAGCTTCTGTCCCCAGAGTTCCAACCTTCTATAGAGCAGCTGATTCATTTTCTTCCTTCAAACCGTCAAATCTTGATGTTTTCAGCAACATTTCCAGTTACTGTAAAGGATTTCAAAGATAGGTATCTTCATAAACCTTATGTCATCAACCTTATGGATGAGCTAACTCTGAAGGGTATTACGCAATATTATGCATTTGTGGAAGAGAGGCAGAAAGTCCATTGCTTAAATACTCTATTTTCTAAGGTTTGCTTTTTATTTGTTCTCTTGGTTTTCTTATATGCAGCTAAGAATATGTTGATGATGTTGATGTCTTCTATTTCAGCTGCAAATAAACCAGTCTATCATTTTCTGCAACTCAGTGAATCGAGTAGAACTCCTTGCCAAGAAAATCACAGAACTTGGGTATTCATGTTTCTATATTCATGCAAAGATGTTGCAAGACCATCGTAACAGAGTGTTTCATGACTTCCGCAATGGTGCATGCCGAAATCTTGTTTGTACTGGTATGTTACTGACACTGTAGCACAACCCTAATAATGATCACATTTTTCTCTGTTGCATGTGAAGAATACCTATCTTACCAGTTATGGTTATGTGAAACATTTGTTAGGTTTTGGTTGATTTATTTTTTCGGATATTATATTCTGTTTTATTCTCAAAAGCAAATTTAGTTATCATTAATTGAATAATCTTTGTTTTTTTGGTGTTGTGCTCTTAAGTCGTGGTATATTAATTTCTTTGTTTAATCAAACTTTTGGTTAGATATTATGCTTTTACATATATTGTAATGATTGAGTTTTTCATGCTTCTTTATGTGAAACAATTGCAGATCTTTTTACTAGAGGAATAGACATTCAGGCAGTTAATGTTGTTATTAATTTTGATTTTCCCAAGAACTCAGAGACTTATTTGCACAGGGTATGTATGATTTGTGGTCACTTCCTCTCAAACTCATTTTCTTGGATATTAGTTATTTGTAAATGTTCTAAAGGGTGCTCTGCTGATGACAGGTTGGTCGTTCAGGGAGGTTTGGGCACCTTGGGTTGGCAGTGAACTTGATTACTTACGAGGATCGCTTTAATTTGTATGTAATTTACATTTGAATGATTTTTTGAGATACTCGCTGTAGTTTCTGATGCATTTCTACTTTCGTTCAGATATAGGATTGAACAAGAACTTGGAACTGAAATAAAGCAGATTCCGCCGCAAATTGATCAGGCAATTTATTGCCGGTAATTGGTTGTAAATACCAGGATTGTGTTTACAATTGTGGCTAATAGCAGTGGTGAGTGACAGGATTTTTGTTTTCCGTATTTATGATGCGAATTTTCTAAATCCAAACTGGAGCAAAATGTGGAAATAAATATGAATAATTTGAAGTCTAATACTTTGCAACAGCAACTTTTCCAGGAAGACAAATTATTCCTTTATTGACGTATCTTCATTTTTATTAAATTTTGATTAAGTTTTTTTCTGGGATACCTTGTATTAATTCATGTAGTGGTATATGCCTGCTTGTTTTAGCTCAAATATGATTTGTAGCTGCTGTTGCTGATGCTGACGTTTGTATTTCTTACAGGTTAGTGTGACTGTGAGACAAGCAGGTGCATGGGAGGATTTGCTAAGCTAGTGAATAGTGTATTATTGGACCCTGGCATGAGAGGATGCACTTTCAAAACTGGGTATTATTGGGCCCATTATTGAGTGCTTTTCGATAAATTCTGGTTTTGAGAGCCCTCAAACATTATTGGAACATTTTGAGTTTAGTTTTGGCTTTTAACTGCCAGATAGTGACTGGGTCCAGTTTGGGTTTCCGTTAATTACATTTGCAGATTATTGTCATTACATATTTCAGTACTCTAGTTTTATATTATGGTTTAGGGATGGATGATATACCTTGTTATGAACATGCCCCTTCCCAATCCTATTATGCTATCGGTCTGCAATTATGGCTTCTCTTATAAATTGTGGATTCTTAGCGTAGAAATCTCAAGCTGGGCATATGGTTCATGCTGGTGATGTTAATTGCCTGTCGCCAGGATTTTCATGGCCATTGTCGTTGAAGTCTTGTTGAAGGCCTTACCAAGTTTCTGGAGCCTTTCTTTTTGGTTGGTTGTTTTTAGTTTTACGAGGACCTCGTTGGGATCCTTATCGATTTTTAATTTCTAGAGTTTTGAAGCCACATGGTACTCAAATGCTATCTGCTTTGTGGGTGGTTTCTTATATGTTCACGGATTTTTATACCCGTGGCACTGCTAGAATGCATATTTTCTTTTAGGTTCCTTTTAAGGGCTTCTTTGGTATGCATCTCACCTTCTTTTGTTTTTTGTTTAAAGTTTTTTCCTAAAACAATTACTATGTTTCGGCATGAAATCTATCAATGAAATGTTTTTTCCAAGTGGTTTTAAAATATTATTACAAGCTCGTAAAATTATGGGTGTTTTGTTTTAACTGTTCTTGAGTGATTTTTATTAAACATGTTTGAAGGCAATTTTTATAAAACATTCAGAAAATAGATCTGTTTCATTCAATAAAACAATTTGTTGGAGTAGAAGATGCAGGTGCAAAATGACTTGAAAAAGGTATAAAATGCAGTTCTCATCATCCTCTTTTCCTGTTTATGATTGTCAAGTCCCCTTCTAGAATGAATCATTTGAACCTTGCTGGCTTCTTGGCTACTCTTCCTTGTAGACTGGATTGCCTGGTCTTGTGTTCATATGTTTCAGTTGTTTTAAAAAAACAAAAAGGCAAAACTGAATTACATGAGAGTAGAACGCAATTTGCCTTATTTTAAAGTAGTAACTATCTCCTGTAATTTTACAAGAGTTTACAAAAATTAACTTTTGGACTGAGCCTTCCAAGTTATAATTTCTTCATTATAACTCGGTTGATTCCGTGGTCCTTATTTTTTCTTGTTTAATTATCGCACCTTTAAACTCATGTTCTATTTGGTTGATGAAGTTGTGATGAACAGAGATTTTGAACAAATTAGTGATGATAGAGAAAATCTGAGAGCAACCCTTTCTCTTCAGAACATTAAAATGCAATGTTCTCGTAAAGATGGGATGTATTTTTTGCCAACATTCAAAGATTAATATCTTTTGAGGTAAGTCTCCAAACAAAATAATTTCCACATATAGCTAGGAATTAAATTCTTTATTTTTCATTGATAAGGACTAAACTGTATAAATCAACTTGTTTTGGATGAATACTACAAGCAGTGCATTGATTATTCACTCTGCCTATGTATAATTTCCATAATATGAACGCACACTTTTCGAAATGATACAATGTTTGACATACTTCTTTAACACTCTCACCACGTACCAACGGATACATTACTTTAACCTGCCATATAGTTAACAAAAATGGAAACGATATTTTGACACTTTTAGATACAGTTTATGTGGTTTTTTAAATGAATTTTGAATATTTTATTGCGATTGCTGATGAAGGTTATTTGTCCAAGCTGGCTTTCGAAATTTGAATGGCGCGACTACCGCGTGAAGTGCATTAGAAAAATTGTAGCATTTCGCACTTGTGTTTCTACGTGCCTTCCTGAGATTTTTCTTTGCTTGCGGTGTGACTCCATTTTGTTCTTGTGGATTCATTGCTTTCAATACATTTGGTTTCCTTCGTTTCGTTGTTTCACGCTTGTTCCTTAGCTCGTCCTTGTTAGTGAAGTTCATTTCATCGGTGGCAAGTAAGATCTGTATCATTTAATTTGTATCATTTAATTTGGTTGTTGATAAATATTTTTAATTTTTTTGTTATGGTTAGGTTAAATTAAAGAAGTTTGATTTCTTTTAGGGGTTGGTTTGGTATTGGAATTGAGATTGTGATATATTTGGTGATTTCAATGTTATTATTGTAATTGTTTATCTGTGAATGATTTGTGGATATGTTGATATTCGGCTTGTGTGTATGACTTTGATGTATTGTAGTTGAACAAAGTTTCAAACACGGTGAAGTGTTGGCTCATTGATATATGTTTATATTGATGTATTTGTGTTATTTTTTTACTATTGGCTCATTAAATATCTACATTCTGATTTTGAAGGTTGTAAGTATGTGTGTATATGGTTGTGTGAGTGTCACTTAGTCATCGTTCTAAAGGTGATTGAATTGTGGGATGATGTACCAAAATATGATGGGAAAAACATGCATGAATAAATCAATGCAAGTAGAATAATATTAAATATTTTCAATCATTGTTAAATATTTATATGTTGTTGTTTTGTGGTTTCATGGTTTACTATAGTCTCGCATGATTGAATAATATTTTTTTGTGCAAAAATAACTATAACAAATTAGGAAGAAATATGTATGTGATTGGATACTACATCAAAACAATATCCAGAGGGAATAAGTGTTTCAAGACTTAGATTTATTTATTCCAACTTACTAACGTAGATTGTTGTTTATTCAAACATAGTAATGCACATTGTAGAAGATGTAAATTTTTGCTATATTGAATTATATTTCATGGTTAAAGGAAAATTGGTTTCAAGTTGTACAAAAAATCTTAAGATGCTCACCAATTATTTGTGTACTATGTATCAATTATATATCAGACTTGATAGGCCTCTTTTTATGCAAAGCAATATTCCAATGGAAGTGGTTAACCTTGTTATTTGTCAATTGTAGTTATGTTTGTGGTAGATAACAACTGCAAATCATTGGTGGATGAAAAAACCTTTATTGGATGAAAGTTTTTTAAAATTGTACAAAAAGTCTAAAGCTACTTGCCAATTATTGGTTCAGTGTGTACTATTTTTATGTTAAACCTGGTAGCCCATTATTTTGCAAAACATATTACTGGATTGAAATAGTCAACCATTTATTAGTCATTTCTAGTCTAATTCGTGGTAGAGAAAAACTATAAGCCCTTGGGGTCTAAAACAACATTTACTGGAGACAAATTCCTTAAAATAGAAAAAAAAAGTCTTAAATTATTTGTCAGTTATTTGTATAGTGACTACCAGTTTTCTTTCCGATCTTGTAGGCCTCTTTTCTTGCAAACTAGTTTCACAATGGAGGTGGTTAACCTTGTTATCTATAAATTATAGTCACATTCGTGGTAGATAAGAAGTAAAAACACTTGATGGTCCAAAAAAACTTTAGTGGAGATAAATCCTTTAAAATTGTATAAAAAGTCTTAAGTTGTTAACCAGTTATTTGTGTAGTGTGTATCCGTTTTTGTGTTAGACCTAGTAGATCAATGTTTTTGCAAAACAAGTCATCGGAGTGAAATAGTAAACCATTTTATTAGTCATTTTTAGTTTCATTTGTGGTAAATAAGAAAAATAAAAACTTAGTAAAAAAGACCTTTTAGTTGAGAGAAGTCTCTTAAAATTGTACAAAAAAGTCTTAAGCAACTAACCAATTATTTGTGCAGTGTATACTAATTTGGTATCAAACCTGGTAATAATATTTTTTTTGCAAAACAAGTTACTGGAGTGAAATAGTTAGTCATGTTATTAGTCATTTTTAGTCACATGTGTCGTAGATAAGAACAAGAAACACTTGGTGGTCCAAAAAACCTTTAGCGGAGCATGGTCTCTTAAAATTATACAAAAAGTCTTAAGAATCTAGCCAATTACATGTGGAGTGTGTACCAGTCTGTGTCAAACCTGATAGGCTTATTTCTTTCGAAATTATTGGACAAAAATATTTAACCATGTTATTAGTCATTTTTAGTTACATTTGTGGTAGATAAGAATCAGAAACACTTAGTGCTCCAAAAAACCTTTAGGGAGACTAGTCCCTTTAAATTGTACAAAAAGTATTAAGTTGCTAGCCATTTATTTGTTCAATATGTACCAATTTTATGTTAGATCTAGTAGGCCTATTTTCTTGTAAAACAAGTTACTAGAGTGAAATGATTAACAATGTTACTAGTCACATTTCTGGTAAGTAAGAACAAGAAACACTTGGTGGTCCAAAAAACTTTTAGTGGAGACAAAAAAAATTGATACGTTATCATTGAAACTATCAAATTAATATTACTCTTCAAGGCAACTTCATTATTGCCAAGATAGTAGTCAAGAAAGTAGATAGGGTTAAAGTAACCCTGAGTCGTCTCTCAACGAATATAGAATTACTTTTCAATATTTGAATCTTATGAATGTTAAGTGATGCTTAAGAATAAAAGTGAGAAACTATGCTAATGAAGTTAATGTTTGGAGAATGTTTGAAGAACAAATAGGAAACCTAGAAATAATTATGATGAAGTAGGCTAATTCCACTTCTTTTCCAAGATAGATTCATCATCGGTTATCCAAAATCATTGTTCAATTGATTATTGTTCAAGTTTCAAATTAATTAAAATACATTCTTAATTAATTTGAGGGCGATCATGCAGTTAATCAAAGTACATTCTCAATTGATAGCAAAAACTCGTTTAATTATATGAAAGTTCCTAAGTTCAATCAAAGTAGATTCTCAATCAAACCTAGAAACCATTGAACTCATATGATTAATATGTATGTAGATTCAAACACTTTATGATGCAAAAATCATTGCTTTTAATATGATTAAGAGATGAAAGACATAGAATAAGAATAATTCAAATCAATAATCAAAAGAAACAAATTCATTAATTCAATTTAACCTAAATCCATACTGAAATTAAAGTGGAATAGCCCTAGAAGCTTAGACCTTCATGAATGGAGTGAAACACATGGTAAAATAAAAGTGAAAGGAGTGACATATGCTTACTTCCAGTGGAGGAGTTTGATAATGAATGAGTTATGATTTCTGCCTCCCTCGGGTCTCTTTATATAGGCTTGATTAGACTCGAATTCTTAATCTTCTATTGATAAAATCTTTTATCTTATATCTAATATATTTCAACCCTTTTTATTTTATTCAAAATTGCACAGAAGTCCAAAAATTTCCTTTAATTGCACTTTAGCCTTTTCTTTCTTTTCAAAATTGTATGAGCCCTAAGTTGACCAGAATGGACCAGTTTTGACTAGAGTTTAGCATCCAATGAGGGTCTATTTTGTATATTGGACATTTACATTTAATCCTTTTAATCATTCAAACGTTAACTTTAGTTGCATCAACAAACGTTATAACATACAAAAATAATTTATGTACTAAAAATCACTTTTTACGTCTCTTTAGTTCTCAAACCCAATAAATTCAATCATCACAAATTTACTTTAAATCAATCATTTAAACACAAAACTTTCATCAAAATTTTGAATTTTAAAACATAAATGTAAGCATAAATATGCACTCATCACTATTAATCAATTATTTTATGGAATAGTTTACTATGTTATTAGTCATTTATAATCACAGTAGTGATGAAAAAAAATTAAAAACCATTAATGGACCAATTAAAAATATAAAGGCTGCAAAAATCTTCTACAAAAACATCTTTATGTTCTTCCAACAGAAAATCATATATCACAATCACAAACTTTTTTTAGACAAAAATACTTCCTACATTATTTACGTCAACCTCGTTTAAATCAATTTTATCTCTGACTATCCTCAGTCTTAACACTAGACATTCATATAATAAATTAAATCCAATTAATTGCGTCAAAGTAAAAAACCACCCATACTACATAACTCAGTTAAAAGATTCTTACTTAACTTGATAGAGCCGTTCAACACGATGTGCCTTCAATCAAAGTTTTTTTTCCACGTTTAACTTTTTATTCAAAGTACACAAAAAATTCGATTTGTAGGAATGACAAAAAGAAATCTGCCATTACTCATGACAGAAAAAAAAATTAAACTAAAGTTAAAAATCTTAAGCCCACATAAAAATGTCTACGATACAAAAATATATATACTTTCGTGTCAACTTAAGTTTTTTTTTTTTTGTACTAAGTTCAGTTGAGAATGTGACTTTACAATTTGGAATTTCAGCATAGACAAAAAACTTGTTGGTCAATAACTTTAAAAATAATTCAAAATTCAATTTAGAAAAATCAAATGGGCTTTGTAAAAAATGTGTGAAAATATCATTTATATAACAAAAAATTAGGATGGTCGATTCAATGGTGTTATTCTCAACCTTTTGCTTGCAGTGTTTTCCTATTAATTTGTCTGAATGAATGACTAAATTAATGTTCTATCCTCCGACAGGGATGTTCACTACTATTAAATGCTCTCAAAATCATTCACAAATCATTTTTTTCCCCAATCTTTTATCTTCTCTTTAATAAAAAAAATACTTATTTTCTTATTATTTAGTTCAGAATTGATAAAAAAAAAGTGCTTTACCTTTATTGTTTTGGAATTTATATTGAATGCGTGTTTTTTTTTCATATAAAGTAATCCCGAGTTGTGAATTTTAAAACTCAATAAACACAATCTTACTTTTCAGATAACGCTTTTGAAAAATATAATTCAAAACTAAAAAAAAAAGAGTATTATATATTATTTTTTATATTGTGAAATGTTACAAGAAAATACAATATAGGGTGAAGAAGAAAAAGTTGCAAGCTGCTTTTGAACTATGAATGGGATCAAATTTCATATATTAATTTTAAAACATATACTATATTCATGGATTGATTGTTATTTAAATTATAATTAACTATTCTATTATTATATTATATAATGTATAGATTTAGTTTTTTTTTCATTACATGTATATATAGGATGAGATGGATATTTATAGATAAAATTCATGATAAATAATTGATATTTGTAAATAATAAATATTTTAATAATAGTTTATAAATGTGTCGAATAAGAGTATCATATTATTTATATTTGTGAGTATTTATTATTGAAAAAAAAGTAAAATAAAAATTTAATTTATATTTTATTAATTTAAATTTAATTAAAATAAAAACTAATTTTATTTATTATATTAACTTTAATTAAAATTAAATCTTAATTTATATTTAATTTAATTTATATTATACTTTATATATATTTTATATTTTTATTTTAAACATTTATTATATTTTTTTTCAAATATTTAATACATCCATAAATATTCTCTAATTTTAAAATATCCATTATATTTTCTAAATAAATATTTAAGTTTTTTTTTCTAACATATCGAATAGGAAATAGACATTATTTATATCCAATCCTACCTATTTTGTCATCAAAATATGTCACACCCCATTAATTTTCCACTCTAGTGGAGAACACGTGTCAAGCCCCTCTAGCTTCTCCATGTGAGTGGGAGACAAGTTGGCAGCTTCAATTAATTCCCCATCCATCGTGGACTGTGCGGTAGCAGGAAAGGGAGGCATTTGCAGAAAGTGGAATCCAGGTGGCAATGTGGGATTTGACCGTTCGGTTTTTGGGAGGTAGTATTTAAAGAAGGATTTTAAAATCTGGTGCCATTTTGCTTTGCATGCAACCCTTCTTCCTCACGCCCATTCTCCAGAAATCAATTTCTCCTCCTTCTCTCTAAACCTTCAAAACTTCTCTCTAGATTTCTGATCATCCTCTTGCTTCGATCACCAACCCTCCTTTATATTAATTGCTCCCCGCGTCAAGCTCTTCAAATTGCACCGATCAGAATTTCGTTCTGAATCGGTAAGTGTTTCTACTCTTGAAGCTTCTTTGTATTCTTACATGCACGCACATTTTCAGCTTGCATGTGTTAACTAAACCATTTCTCTGAACCTGTTATCTTGTAATTAGACTTTGGACCTTGGAAACCTTAGAAGAGTAGTTGCTGCCAACAAACTTTAGAAGCCTAGCTGGAAATAGAGGTAAGGGAAGCTTATAAGATTTAATTATGATTTCTTTGTATGGTTGGATGCATGATTTAATGTATGTTGGTTGATTTAATTGGTTTGTTGGAATATTGTATGTTGCTGCATGAATCGTTTGATATTAGTTATGTACTTAGTGAAATGTATTAAACTTAGAGATTCTGAAATCTGTGATTGAAGGTCATTAGGACTGTTCCGTCCTCTCCTTAAAACTGTTCGGTCTTGACTGAAGTCATTTGATGACCGATCGGCCTTGTGATGCTCATATTGTTTGTTATCTATTTTGCCTAATCTGGTTCTTTTAATAAGTCAAGGGAATCTTTCCCTCTCGGTTTTAGTATATACAGTATGTTTAAGAACGTTCGGTCATAAACCAAGCATTGGGTCTTACAAGTGTTCAGTCTCAGACTGACACTTAACTTATGAAGCATTCGGTTTCATATTATTATTATTACTCACCTAAAGAACGTTCGGTCATGTGAAGCACTCGGTCATAGATCTAGTGCTCGGTCTTATGAAATGCTTAGTCATAAATTAGTATTGCTATGATTTAAAAGTACTCGGTCTTACACCAAGTGCTCGGTCTTGAAGTGCTCGGTCATAGACTAGCCTTCGGTTATTTTAGTGCTCGGTCTTATACCAGCACCTGATCTTTAAAGTACTCGGTTTATAATATTATGTATTTGGAAAAGTGCTCAGTCTTATATTGACACTTGCTTCCCAAAGAGTGTTCGGTCTTGTACTGACACTCGGTCTATTGAAGAGAACTCTTTTACTCCAAAAACGTTCGGTCTGAATTGTATAGTACTCGGTTTCCCAAAAGTTTAAATCAGCTATTGTGCGTTCGGTCATGTTCATAAATCATTTGTATTCTATCAGTTTTACTTGGCTTGGTATAGTACTCCTTCCTTCTTAGTGTTAGACCGTTCGGTCAATTACTAAAGTTTTCGTTGATACTCCATTTTCCCTTCTCAGTGCTAGACCGTTCGGTCATTCCCTTAACCTCATCTTATATTGATGAATGTGATAGTGTGTAATTGGTTGGAATTGGTTAAGTAAGAGAATTCCATGGAGGAATGTCTCATGATTGATGATGGTTGGTAAAGTATGAACATGGTCAGACTCTACTGTCGTTCTGATCCTGATATTCTGTGATGACGCTTTCTCATGTAGAGAAAGGTTATTCATGCGTGGAAATGGCAGGAGGTCCGCGGTCATAAGATTAGATGATCGTTGTAGGACTAACCTCGGGTGCCAACTACTACACCACACCGGGTGCTAGGAACGTCGAGCTACATGGTTCATACAATATGTTTGATTGATTGGGGAAGTAAGAATATGGTCAGCTTTGTATTGGTGTTCATCCTGATATTCTAATGCTCACTAGCGCTAGTGACGCATGTGGTGAGAATGGCAGGAGGCTCTAGCCTAGGCGGTGTGTACAGCCTTGACCTAAGGTGTTTTAATGGGCTAACCTCGTGTGGCAAGCTCAAGGGTTATACATGTTGTGGTAATACTGATGGTTTATTCCATATTACCACCCACGGGTGCAAGAACGTCCATAGCTACATATTCTTACAGTTCGGACAATGTCTAAAGTGATTGGTCATGATGATGTTGTCGTTCGGTTTTTGATTGATATACATGTATGATGACTGTATGATGAAATATTGATTTGAGGCACTCGGTTGTTATGTTTTATTTTATGTTGAAAATGATTAATTAAATTACATAAGCTTACCCTTATTTTCCTGTCATGTCAATGTGTTGTTCGGTCATTGACCGATCGGTTGTTCTCTTTGTTAGAATTGCTGTAGCGGAATGGTTAGCATGGAAAAACAAACCAAGAGGGGTTTTAATTCAAATGTGTGCCTTTTAATTTCTACTCAATTTATCTTACTACGCAAATAATAAATATAAATAAAAGAGTAAGGTTGAGAGAAATTTGCACAGATGATTTTTATACTGGTTCGGATCTTACCAATCCTACGTCCAGTCGCTTATCTCAAACCAAGATAAACAGTTCACTAATCACAAAACAATTACAAATTACAATCACAAAGAAACAATTTGTAAGAGTTTAGAAACCACCTCTCTTGATACCACAAGAGATGAACATGCACCTCCTTTGAGTCTTCACAAAGGATGAAACACCTCATCCGAATACTTCACGAAGGATGATCCTCTCCCAAACACCTCCTCAGACGCACCAAGGATGAACCGACTATTTCCTCTGTCACCGTAGCAACACTTCACCAACTCCACAGACAAGAGTTTAACAAGCCGAACAAGAACACACACTTCTCAAGAGTTTCTGAGTTCTTAAACACAAGGGAAGAGTTGCTGATGATGGATAAAGAGAGCCTATTTATAGACTCAAGCAAAAACTCTTCCGTTCTTTGAAACTGACCATTTAACGCATTTAATCGATTAATATTAGTGTTAATCGATTAAAATGAGTACAACAGCTAGTTTTTCAAATCTAAAACCTCCAACGGCTAGTATTAGTCGATTATTCTTAGGATTAATCGATTAACTAATCGATTAAAATAGGTATTAATCGATTATTCCCTTGCTAGTTGAGTTTTCAGCACTTGTTACGTTTTAATCGATTAATACTTGATTTAATCGATTAAAGCAGTGCGTTTTTTATTCTGAATAGCAAATATAAAATATAAAGGTACAAGAATCAAAACCTACTACAAATCTAAGTCCTAAACATTTAAACTACAATTATTACAAAAGCTTTTAATAACAAAAATAAGTCTTCAAAGGATCTTCGTGAATCTTGATATATCTTGACTTGATTTGGGCATCATCAAAACTTCATCTTCATCATTTTGCTAACATTCTCCCCCTTTTTGATGATGATCAAAAACTCCTTTGAATTAAAGCTTTTGGTAATAATCTGAGTAAAAACACAACTCATGAAAGACAAGGGCATTAGTGAATAACAATAAGCTTTAAACATTTTCTCCCCCTTTTTGATCATAATTTAAAAAGTTGTGTTTCATGTTCTACCCCTAAGATAATACTCCCCCGTAATAAAAGCATGTATGCATAAAATGTATTTCAAATATAAAGATCCATTCAAACATACATAATAGGAGATTTAAAACATATAATTTTAGGATAAAGAACTTTAAAAAATCATACATTGAACCATATAAGGTAGAAATTTTAAAGCATACAGAAATATGGTTAAATTTAAAAAAACCAAAAATGCACAAAATAAAAAAGTGCAATCCTAAGAGATTTATTTATTTATTTATTTATTTATTTATTTATTTTTAAATCCTAGATCTCCTCTAATGTTTACCCCTTTTAATATATCTCCAAATTCGTTGTGTAATGATATTTTGTTGAGATTTTCGTTTTGGGGATTGTCATCATTCTTTGCCTCATTTGTTGTCTTCTCCAAGTCCGCATCATTACCTGCATCTGATTTAACTGACTCAAGAGGTTTTGCCTCATGGTCTACAATTTTATCAAAGACAACATGCTTTTTCAAATTTATTTTTTTATTAAAAAATTTAAAATATTTTAAAAAAATCTTAATACATAAACATTGTCCTTTGGGTTATATAAAAAAATTTAAATCATTTTACAAATCAAACATATCTACCACTTGGAACACCATAATGCTTAATTTTACATTTATTTGAAGTATGACCATTTTTCATACAATAAAAGCATGATACAAAGTTTGTGTTCCTATAAGTTGTTCCTTTTTTATACTCATGTTCTACGGGTTCTATTATTATGTTTATTTTTAATTTTAGGAACATACTTATTTTTAACAACCTTATTTTCATTATTTTTACTGCATTCTCCTAAGGTTGTGTGCTCTAGCAGTTTCTTAAAATCTTCACAAGAATCACATTCATCACTACTAGTAAATTTACCCTTTTCAAAAAATAAAACTTTATTTTTCAAATCTTTATTTTCTTCAAAAATATTTTCAAATTTTAATTTTAAATTTTTATTTTCTTCAGAAATGTTTTCAAAATTTAATTTCAAATTTTTGAAATCCTTTTTCAATTTCTTATGAGCTTTATCTAATTTTTCTGATTTAATTATTAAAGCAGCATAAGTTTCATGCAATTCACTTTCACTAAATTGACTATATTTATCAGAATCGCTAAATGTACTTACTTGGCTTCCAGTGTCGTCTTCTGCCACTAAACAAATATTTTCATCTTCATCAGATTCGCTCAAATCAGAAATTATTTCATTATCATCGTCCCATGCGATGTAGGCTTTCTTTTTCTTGAAGAACTTCTTTTCTTTTATTTCTTCACTCTTCTTTTGATTTGGGCAGTCAGCTTTTAAGTGCCCCCTTTCTCCGCAACCATATCATCTATATTTTGAGGAAGATTCTTGATTTTCTTTCTTTTCGACTTGGAATCTTCCTTTGTCTTTTGATTTCATGAACCTGTTGAGCCTTTTTATCATGAGTCTCAGATTTTCTTCATCTTCTGAGTCTTCATCTTTTTCTACCTCAGAATTTAAGGCTTGACTCTTTTTCTTTGTTTTTTCCATTGCTTCTTCTTCATCAAGTCTTCCAAGGTCAAGTTCATGCTCTCTCAACTTTCCAAATAATGTCGCCATAGTCATTGTGTTGAGATTTTGTGACTCAGAAATTGCAGTCACTTTCGGTTGCCACGACCTGTCTAAAGATTTCAAAAATTTTATATTAAGTTCATCATTTTCGAAAGACTTACCTAGTCCAATTAGATGATTAACGATATTTGTGAAGTGTTTCTGAACGTCTGATATTGTTTCTCCTTACTTCATCCTGAACATTTCGTATTCCTGGATCAAGGTATTCTTTCTTGCACTCTTTACATCATCCGTACCTTCGTGGGTTACTCTCAACACTTCCCATATTTCTTGAGCAGTCTTACAAACAGATATCCTGTAAAACTCATCAACGGTTAAGGCAGATGCAATGATGTTTCGGGCTTTCACATCATTTTGAAATTTTTTCTTTTCTTCAGCAGTCCACTGAACACGGGGCTTTGGTTCCTGCAAATTGTTAGTAGGAACAGACGAACCAGATGCAATAACATCCCAAATCTCACAATCAATAGACTCAATAAAAATTTGCATTCTAACCTTCCAGAATGCATAGTTTTCACCTGTGAATAAAGGTGGTCTATTGATAGAGGCACCCTCTGCAAAGGTTTGATATGATCCTGCCATTTGAATGACTATCAAAGCGAGCTCTGATACCAATTGTTAGAATTGCTGCAGCGGAATGGTTAGCATGGAATAACAAACCAAGAGGGATTTTAATTCAAATGTGTGCCTTTTAATTTCTACTCAATTTATCTTACTACGCAAATAATAAATATAAATAAAAGAGTAAGGTTGAGAGAAATTTGCACGGATGATTTTTATACTGGTTCGGATCTTACCAATCCTACGTCCAGTCGCTTATCTTAAACCAAGATAAACAGTTCACTAATCACAAAACAATTACAAATTACAATCACAAAGAAACAATTTGTAAGAGTTTAGAAACCACCTCTCTTGATACCACAAGAGATGAACCTGCACCTCCTTTGAGTCTTCACAAAGGATGAAACACCTCATCCGAATACTTCACGAAGGATGATCCTCTCCCAAACACCTCCTCAGACGCACCAAGGATGAACCGACTATTTCCTCTGTCACCGTAGCAACACTTCACCAACTCCACAGACAAGAGTTTCACAAGCCGAACAAGAACACACACTTCTCAAGAGTTTCTGAGTTCTTAAGCACAAGGGAAGAGTTGCTGATGATGGATAAAGAGAGCCTATTTATAGACTCAAGCAAAAACTCTTCCGTTCTTTGAAACTGACCATTTAACGCATTTAATCGATTAATATTAGTGTTAATCGATTAAAATGAGTACAACAGCTAGTTTTTCAAATCTAAAACCTCCAACGGCTAGTATTAGTCGATTATTCTTAGGATTAATCGATTAACTAATCGATTAAAATAGGTATTAATCGATTATTCCCTTGCTAGTTGAGTTTTCAGCACTTGTTACGTTTTAATCGATTAATAGTTGATTTAATCGATTAAAGCAGTGCGTTTTTTATTCTGAACAGCAAATATAAAATATAAAGGTACAAGAATCAAAACCTACTACAAATCTAAGTCCTAAACATTTAAACTACAATTATTACAAAAGCTTTTAATAACAAAAATAAGTCTTCAAAGGATCTTTGTGAATCTTGATATATATTGACTTGATTTGGGCATCATCAAAACTCCATCTTCATCATTTTGCTAACACTCTTCACTGCAATAATCATCCAATGGATGTGAGCAGGAGGCGAGCTTGAATATTCCTAGGAGGAAGCATTGCAAACCATCCGGCCCCGAAGACAGTGTAGGACCGTCCGGTCAGTAGGATTATGTATCTTTAATCAATGTACAAACCGTTCGGTTATGTGTTCTATAAAAACGTTCGGTATAGTTATCCCTTTTGTATTGTCGTTCGGTCTTGAGCAGTTATCATGACCGTTCAGTCTTAGCTTGTAGAATTGTATCAGACTCCTGTTTACTGTACAGTTTTAATTCTATATGAAATTTTCATATTCTTCATCCACCTTTGTGCTTATCTTCAACTGTTCTCTCTTATTATTTTTGTTAACTCCTAAAAATAAACTATAGTTTTTAAAGCTTTATTTATTGGGATGTTACAAAATATATATATATATATATATATATATATATGGTGAAATTGTGTATTATTTTTCTTATTAACCACCAATACAATATAGTTAATCCCTTGCCTTCAATCTCTCTCACCTTTTAATCCTAAAACAAGAAGATTATTACCCAGGGTCGAGTTAAGTAACCACATTGAGAGTCATAATTTTTCCTTATTCTGCCATTATTCATTTTACTACCAATTTTTATGTGCATAATGGTTTACATAAACCAATTTTTTACTTTGTTCTTGTTTCTGTTCACAAACTAACTAATTCTTTTGATCGTAAATTGATTTTCCTAATAAACATTTGTGATATATATTGTAAATTGATTTTTTTACTATATAATATAGGATATATCTTTCTTGAAAATGTTTAGCATGCTAAAATACGTAACAATTTACACATATACCTAAACAATAACTTAAATTTATGCACAAAATATATTTTTAGTTTTAAATTTGGAAACAAAATTGGAATTTTTTTTATATTCTAAATTTTGATATATTTTGATTTTTAAATTTGAAAAATAAAGATATAATTATTTTAATCTAACAACATCATTTTTTTACATGTTAAATAGTATTCTAGACTAATATTTCAATTGAAATGTATCAAATGGTATAAAAAACTCAAATAACACCTAAATCATT
Organism: Vigna reflexopilosa; assembly: GCA_027742785.1. Taxonomy (NCBI): domain Eukaryota; kingdom Viridiplantae; phylum Streptophyta; class Magnoliopsida; order Fabales; family Fabaceae; genus Vigna; species Vigna reflexopilosa. The sequence goes on along the minus strand of CM050929.1, from coordinate 23,676,654 downwards.
GTTTAACATGTCAAATTATATCAAAATTAAAAACATGAATTTCAATTTTACAATCTAAGTTTATAGAATAAAAACATATTTAATCCTAAATATAATATATACAATGACAACGTTGAAGACAAACATTTATATATTAACATGATTAAATATATTATTTATGGCATTATACACTAGTACAAGAAAACCTTTTTATACATCTAAAAAAAGAATTTTTATATTGATTGCATAACTATTATAAATATATACAGAATAGGAAGTGTAACTTTTTATACTGATTAAAATCAACACTAGTATAAAAAGTCACTTCCACTTAAAACCCTAATGAACCCACAAGGGGTCCCTTGCGTTCCAAATTCAGCCTTTGAAAACTTATGAGTAGTCGTTGTAATTTTTTGACAATATTAACAATATATAAAACATATTAACAATAAAACTTATAAATATAAAAAAAAAATCATGTCAAATATATAAAACATATTAACAATATAAATTAAAATTTTAAAAGAATATCTTAAATTATATATTAATTTATATAAATATAAAAAGATGAATTTAGGAGACAAAATCCATCCTATACCGTTAAAGTCTGCCACTACTAAATAGACTTCATATTCCTTTTACACAGAAAATTTTTATATAAAGGTTTTTTCTTTTTTATTATATATTACTATATCAATCCATCATAGACAAATAAGAAAAAAAATTATTTCTAGGAATTTGTTTTCCTTATTTTTCAAGAAACCATGTTCATAATATTGCCTACATTCCTTTGATTATTCCTTCTTATTCATCCTTTTATTTGATTTCCCTACTATGATTCAACCAAGCACTAGTACATAATACACCTCTTATTTATTTATTGAAGTAAAAACTCAATTTTACACCCATAACGATAAAACTATATATTTTAAATATAATTTTTATAATAATTTAAATATAAAAAAATGTATTTAAATCAATAAAAAAAACATTATTCTTTGAAAAGATTTAATTTGTATAAAAAAATTGCAATGAGTTTCCCTGTAATAGAAGAGAAGGTGTTTTAATTGATGGTGTTGAATCCGTACACTGGCATTAATTGGAGCTTCATTGATGCTTCTTTTCGGCTCAGTCTATCCTTTGAAATATCTGAACATGTCACTGTGCATGTTCATTGCTCAATCTTTATTATTTTCTTTTTCTTTTTCATTCTCTAACTACTGCAATCACCATCGTCTTCATTGCTTCCCATTTTCTCTGTCATTCCATTTATGTGCAAAACAAAAAACCTCTCTTCAACACAACACACTCTTTTCCTCCTTTATCATGCATCTCTTATTTTTCCTATTTTACGTCTCACTGTGTATTTAATATTGTCAATTTTTTAACTCAAAAAACCACATTTCAATTTTAAACTTTTTCAGATAATACATTATTATGTCAAATATTTATATACATATAAATCATTTCACCATCCAAACATTGCAGGTTCTTTAGGTGAATCCTATTACTTAGACACCAATTATTTGTATATATTATTCAAGTTAAACTTAATTTTGTAGCAAGAGAGATAAAGATGATCTTGCAACTTTATCGGTTATGCAATACATTGTTGATTAAGTATGTTCTGGATTCATTCATCTGATTGATCACTCACAATAAAATATTCTTCTTTTAATCACAACAAAACATTTGAAAAAGCAAGAAAATAAATAAATAACACAATGTGTGTGCAATAAATATATATGAATATGAGCAGACTATGATTCAAGTTCTGAATTACTGAGCACATTTATTGCATAAAGCCAGCTTGAAAGTCGCCTATAGTCCTTGCAAGCCCAATCAATAAATACTGTCTCCTCAAATAGCCATAATGATCATACACATTTTCTTTATACTTTAAAATCCTTCCAAATTTATGTCATAGCCACTTCCAGGCTTAAAGTGTGTATGTAGTACAGAGATCTCACTCACTCACTTGAAGGTGTTTGTGTGTTTGTGTGTGTGAGAAATTAAAAAGAAAACATATGCTGTTGTTTTTGTCTGGTTTATTATGAATGTTGGTTTGGTTTTTTTTGTGATGATTTTCACTTTCTTGGTGTGTTGTGGTAAGGATGGGAAGGAAACCCTGTTGTGACAAGATGGGTATGAAGAAGGGTCCTTGGACTGCTGAGGAGGATGAGATTCTTGTCAATTATATCAACAAGAATGGTGGCCATGGAAGTTGGCGTTCTCTTCCCAAGTTAGCAGGTTTTCATGCCCTTTTTCTTTCTACTTTACTTGCTTCAGGGAACTGGTTTTTGCTCGTTTTGTTTTGAAACTCTACTTCAACAATCACTTTTCTTTCTTTAAATCAGAAGTTTCCCTCATTTTGTTGCACTAAGAAAAATGCTACTTTTCTGTTTATATGAAGCATATCTTTCTTGCATTAATTTAGCTTCTTTTAAAAAAATCTGCAGCTTTAGTTTTAGTTCTTTTTCTTTGAAATCTGCTGTAACAGTTGTTTTTATTTACCCTCTAACTTGTTTGAACAAGTTTGTTGAAGGGAAGGGGAAAGTTTTCCCTTTGTTATAAATTTGTGTTGTAGTTTGTGAGCATTGCATAACTTCAAATGTCTTATTATATCTATTGGTTTTCTGTTTTTTTTCCTTCTACCATGTCATATTGTTTACAATCTTAATTTTTTTACTTTCCTCTTTAATAGCTATGCTTTTAAGCATTGAATATGACTGAAATATGTGTACTCAAGTCAAGTTTAATTAGTTGTAGAATGTACGTTAATGGCCATTTTGTTTCCTAATATCTCTGTTGATTTTCTCTTGTTCTTTTTGTGTTCTTAACCGAAAACTTAGCCTTCATTTTTATAAGGTTTGCTACACATATGTAGGCAAGTGCCAATTCACTCATGCATTTGGAGGCTTTTCTTTACATGGAAATGTGTTTTGTATTGGCCACATAACTTGCTTTCTAACTCTCACTTTTTCAGGTCTTCTTCGTTGTGGCAAGAGTTGTAGGCTAAGATGGACCAACTACCTCAGACCAGATATTAAACGTGGTTCCTTCACTTTTGAGGAAGAAAAATTAATCATACAGCTTCATGGTATCCTTGGAAATAGGTACTTAATGCTGACTAAATGAGACACAGAATTACGTTCTGAACAATGTTTGCTTTCAAGTTACACTTGCCTCCTTAAAGAAGTGTATAGTTAGGCTAAAACTCAATTAATGGCAGATTTCTTGGAATTGAAAGTTTTGACATGCTGTGTTTAAAATACCATGTTGTTCTCTTTGCACTGTGAAATGAGGAATGAAAGACACAAGGTTTAGTTTAGGTGACAGATTGATGTTACTGAATCTTAATGTCTTTCTCTTCCAACAAACAGTTCTAAAAGAATATCCAAACTTCATGCTGCTATGTTTACATAAAAATAAAATGATAAATTCTTGTGTAATTATCAAGCTTGTTTGTAACCAGAAAACTTGTCCTATAAATGAAATATGCGGTCTTGTTAGAATTAAAGACTAAATTATTTTTACTCCTGAGACGTCAATCAAATTAGTTCTTGAATGTACATTTGATTAGTCAAATGAATCCATAAAACTAAATTTGAATGACAAAATACATGTTAAAACAGAGATCAATATAAACAAAAGCAGTATACTAAATTCATTACTTACTAGTTGTCCTTTATTAAGACTATTTTACATGCTTTTATTTCTTCAACCAAATGAAAGACATCTTGGACAATCTGCATATGAGCAGCAATAAAACATAATTAGAGGCTATTATTGTAGTTAGTAACAAATACATTTACTTATTTCAGAGAAATTATTAGATAATATAAGATTATCACATATCTATAGTTATACATTCTTTTTTGGAAATTATTATAGATAACTGTTGCAAACCATTTATACAAATTTCATTGGTACAATTTTCAACAAACGAACCAATTCACAGGTGGGCTGCTATAGCCTCTCAGCTACCAGGAAGAACAGACAATGAGATCAAGAACTTATGGAACACCCATTTGAAGAAACGTCTCATTTGCATGGGCCTAGACCCTCAAACCCACCAGCCACTCTCCTCTTCATGCAACCCTGATGGCAAGGCCCATGCAGCATCCACCTCAACCCGCCACATGGCCCAGTGGGAGAGTGCAAGGCTTGAAGCAGAGGCCAGGCTCTCAAGAGAGCCCTATTTGTTCAACAACAACTCCAACAAAACTGACTCTGACTACTTCCTAAGAATGTGGAACTCTGAAGTTGGACAATCTTTTCGTGGTGTGAACAAATCAGACAACAAAGGTAGCTGCCAAAGTCCCATTTCTCTAGGGTCATTGTCTGCTACCACCACCATAGATTTGGCTTCCAACCCTGCAAGCATTGTTAAAGAGGATTTGGTGTGGGGTGGTAGCAAGAAAATTGCCTCTGATTCATCAAGCTCTAGTGAACTAGAAGAAGACTCGTGCGACACTTCATTGCAGCTCTTGTTAGACTTCCCTATAAACAATGACATGAGCTTCTTAGAATGAGACACCAACCCTTAAGTGCATGTATCATGTTGATATGCTGACATGTAGGTTTTTATTCGCTATTTTGTAGACTTGGTATATCAGAAGATGAACTAGTAACTAATGACATTGCGTAGAGTTTAATGGATATGCTGTGTAAGCTACTTCTTTGCTCAATATGGTTTCTATAAATTTCTCAGATACATGTTGAAATACAATGTTTTCGTTAACATTGTTGATTCATTGGTGGTTTATGATTTGATGGTGTAATGTTTACACTATATAAAGACTTCATGGAACAAATGAATGAAGAGCATGTAACACTTCATCTTAGCAGAAGATCTGTTGCACAAACTTTCATAATGTTACCTTTTTCGATTCCTTACACACAAACGACATTTGAAAGCAAACAAGAAAAATTATAGACAAAATTTAATAATTGCTAGGACATGATCAGACCCAAAAAACAAAACAAAAAAATGAAAATTAAAAGCATCCAAAGGCCTTCTTTGGAGTGGTTCCAGTTGCACGATATTTTGCAGCTGTTTCCTCAGCATTCAGAATTTCTTCCCCACGCTTGGCTTCAACCAGTGCTCTCTTCTCCTCTGCTTGCTTGTGAACTAAGGCAATCTTGTTTTTCATTTTTTCAGCATATTCTGCTTTCTTTTTCTCTAATTGTTCCTGCTTAGACATAATAAGAGTGTTAAAAAGTTTAGTGTGATAATATTCCTGAATGTTTCTATGTTTTTGTAAACCTACTTCATTTACCATGTTTGATTATGATTTTAAAAAGAAAACCTTTCGGACAATGATATTCTTTTTTCTAAGAATGGTTTGGTTGTTAGTCATGTTTCTTACAAAATCACTTTTATGCATAAAAATGAGAATCTGCATTTCTTAGATTAAAATAAAAGTTTTACTTTGTAAAAAAAAATATTATCTTATTCTTATCAAATAATTTGTGATAAAAATAATACATTACTCTTTAATTCTTAGAAAGTTCATTCAAATATTTTGAAAAATATATTTGACCAATCAAACCAATTTTAGTCATTTATAAGAATTACAATTCTTAGAATTTATCACCTCAAAAGTTTTTAGTGTACCCCATCATAATTTATCAGATATAGTTAACTTGTTGACTTTTGAAATAATGTATTCAGTGATATTTAGAGAAAATTTTAATCACTTAACTTGTCTCTAAATTAAACTCGTAAAAATAATTGTGTTGAAAAATGTTTCTGCTTTCAGTTTGATCATTTGAATGGAAGGAAGCATGGGGTCCCCTTCGAGGAGAAACCATGTTTAACTTGTGCTGTCAAATTTGGACTTTTGTGAGACACTTTGTATTCTTATGATTGAAAAAGATAGGACACCTATGACATGGATATGGCCAAATTCTATCTATAAAAAAAGTATTAACTTTTATACATTCCAGACTGTAGTTGCTCATTTATTGAAAAAAGGATTCGATGAGGGACGCCATTGGTATTCGATACCATTTTGACAAAAGCAAGAGAGCAATTGGATAAAGATTCCACATGTCTAGTGAGAGAATGTGACAAGGGTGAAGAAAAGAGAATTTGTTGCATAAAAATCTATTTAGATATGGTCTTTTTTTTTAAAAAAAACGGTTTGAATAAGTCTAAGTTTTACATTGATTAAAACGATAAAGTTAAACAACATTCAAGAAAAAAAGAGTCAAAGACTCAGTTAAAATTCTATGTCATAGGTAATATTGGTGTCAAATGACATTCATTCTTACCTTATGTTCTCCTTTTTATCTTGATTATGTTTTTTAAAGTTACAGATTTAAAAAAAAAAAAAAAAGTGTTCTTCTGTGTGCAGTGCCAACATGCATCATAGTATCATTAATAGTAAAAAAATCATAGTCATTGTGTTAACCAATAGCTGAACAACAACTATTACCTCAATTTTTCTCAGCTGAGCTTCAAGAGCTGCTTTCTTGCTGTTTTCCCAAGCAGCAACAGCAGAGAGCTGCTTTTGGGCTCTGTTAACATATCAGAAAAATTTCTATTAGTTCAGGAAAAACTGAAAATAAGAACACAAGCCATAAAAAAGATCCTCAAATGAACACTTTAAAATTGTAGAAATATTCCTCCTATGACATATTGGCCTACAGCTCACAATTATCTTAAATATAAGCCTCATCATTAATCTTGAATCATATGAACTTATGAAGGGTTAGTGTGCCATGCCAACCGTTTCAACACTGAAATTATTTAGATGTTCTCAATTTTTCTTTTCTTTTTGCAATGTAACTTGGTTTTACTTTTATGCTTGTAATGGTATAGTGCAAAAATGAAATTAAAATAAAGGCTCACTTATTCTCTGCTTTGGATTTTTCACTTTCTTCCCATGCCTTCACATTGGACAACCTTTTCTCTTTCTCTATTTCTGCAAGAGCAATATCTGTTCACCATCGAATTGCATCAGTCATTTGTTAATGAAGATACATGCTATCCAGAAAAATTAATAAGTCAACAATCATCTCTAAGAAGCATTTTTGGAAAGAGATTTCTTAACATAAGTTGGTATCAGCACACACTCATGTTACATAAATAGATAGCGAAGTATCAGCTAGAAATCAATTCATGTCAATTTGCAATGAGTCTAGAAACTAGATGGTTCATCTCAAATTGACTAAATCAAGCAGTTATAAAACAAAAAACACCATATATTATGTGTAAATTACTATATAATCAAGATAAAAAATAAAAAAATAAACAAGAGAATGTAAACTGGAATATGAGAGAAGTCTAACACTAACCTCTATCAAGGGATCCACCTGAAGCCTTCTTTTTTACAGGTTCTGGTGGGGTCTCTGTAGACCAAAAGAAAAATGGTAAAGAAAGGCAATGATCTCAAAGGTAAAATTGCATCAATGTTAAAGATTGCAGGTTGGACTTTATTATCAGATTCTAATTAAGATGAGCACTTTCTCATTATGTTCTTTAAATTAAAGAAAGCCAGCTGGAAAAAGAAACAAATTTGGAATAACTTTTCCTGTTAATCAAAGCATCATTAGCCAAAGTGGAAAAAGACCTTTCTCCTCACAACATTGGAGACAGTGTTTTATGATATAACTTGGAGGACCTGATTTACTGGGGCAGTGTAAATATTGAACATTAAGGTATAGAACAAGAAATTACTGACATGCTTTTTGTTGAAAGAGAATTGCTTTAGTAACAGTGGATCCTAGTTAGAACTGTATAAATTATTAGAAGAGAAGAGAAGAGAATATGCCATAAAAACAGTTCAGTTAGCTTGATGCAGAAACTATTACAGCTAAGTAGATAAACAATTATGCTTCTAAACTAAGCATAAAACATGGGTGGAGCCAACTTTGAAAGCCAAAAGGAAAGTGAGGTTAGCCGAAAAAAGAAGACACATGAAAAAAAAAAGCATACCCACATCTAATCATTGAAAGGAAACCCTAGAAGATAACTAATGGGGAGAGCCGTGAACAGAGTAATCAAATAAGTGAGGAAACTTATTCTTATAATTTACATACAAAAGGAAAACATTTCCCTGAATTTTTCCTATCCACACTCTTAAATGCTCTCAAAGGATAAATCAAATTAACCCCATACTAAAGAATCCCTAATGAAAGAGAAAACAAGCTCACAACATCACAAAATAACACAGATAAGAAACATTTCAATACTAAAATGCAGCAACACCAACTTAGTAGCCCTTGTGAGTAAGAATTAGCACAAACCAAGAGCCATATCTCTTTAATTCTCTTTCCTTTCATTTCCCAATTACCAACGTTTTCTCATAAACCAAGGATAAATCAAGAACAATCACAAACACCACATTCAACTCTACAGTAGTACCGACCAAAACCAGACAAGTCAATCGCAAAAAGCTGCAAATTTCATGACAACCGACAATCATTCCCATGGAAGCCAATCAGCACCAAAACGAAGCACAGAGCAGTACGGCAGAGAAACGTGAACATGAATGAATAGAAACTGAGCCAACAGTGCAAATCAATTCCAAAAACTTATTGATGAAAAGGAAAAACTATATCCATATAACCAAAAAGAGAAATTCAAGCAACAATACCAATTAATCCATCTAACAGATCATGTCATACAATTAAAAAACACTACTCACGTTCCTTCATCTTTCCATCTTTTTCTCATCATGTAGTTGTAAAAGTTGGATTTTGACTACAACCCATGATTCAGGGAAAGCAAAAGTAAGAAACTTTGATCAACGAAAAAACAAAAACTCACTCTCACTGTCCTTCTCCTTCTCCACGACAACAAGAGCTTTGGTTTCCGCTGGCGGAGCAGGCGCCGCCGCCACCACCGCTTTCTTGTCAGCAGCGTCAAGTGTCGGCGCCTCAGCCAGCGGAGGCTGGGGTTCCACCGCAGCCGGAGCCGGAACCGAAGCTGGTTCAGCCTTGGTTTGGAGCTCTGCCATAGGTAGGGAGTTTGGTTCTGTTGAAGTTCTGAGAGATGGAACGATAGATAGTCACGTGTTTATCTGGAAACAGCAACAACAACAACGACAACGTTTGTATGTAGCAACGTTCTGATAAACAAGGTGTGCCTCTTTAACCCCAAGTACCTTTCAATTTAAAGCAACTCAAAACTCTTCATTCATGTAACATCATTGATCATATTAGTTTATGATAGTACACAATTAAATTACTAAGTGAAACTTAAACTGTATTATCTTGTGATAATACCTAATTAAATTATATCTTTGACAATAGTTTTAATTGTTAATCTAGCTTCTTTTTCTTTATCATATTCATTACTTGAAATTTAACAATTTTTTGTTATTTTGAGTTAAGCTAGTTCAGAATAATTCAACAAATTCAAAAATATTAATTATATGTCTTTTCACTCAACGTTGACTAATTTTACCGTTACTCCAGCTTGAACGGAAAGCGTGGAACCCGCGTGAGGCAATGGGCGTGGACGCAGGAGATTTTGGACCGTTAATCGCAGGTGTGGTTTGATCGTGCGGTAGATGTGAGTGCCGACAGGTAATACAGGTAAAAAGTAGCCCACGTATGCATGGATGAAAATGAATGGAGTTTATCTGTTTATGCATTTAATGAATGGGATGGGGGCATGTGTCATGTGTAATGTATGTATTATTTTAGAATCCTATTCTTCTTCGGGTGGTGGGTCCCACCTTGGATTTTCATTGGCGTGGCACCATCTTTCAAAAGAGATTTGGTAGATATCAGCACATTTTGTTTATACGATTTTTTTTTTCTATTAGTCGTGATCATAAATTGAATGTTTCGTAGTCTAGACTAAATATAATTCAGTAGAACTTAAATCCATCTTAATTAAATTAACATTATTTGGATTTTTTAATTTAATTTAAATTAGTTTAAATTTAAATTAAATTTGACCTATCAATTAAATTAAATGTAAAATATTTTTTAAATTATACCTAAACATAGATTTAAATTGACTTGAACACTCACTTAAATGCAGATTCAATTTCGATAAACTTAATATATTTTAAATTTGATTAGTCAAAAATTAGTTTATCGTAAACAAATCTAATTTGATGTGAGTTTGGTTTCACTCTACCGAGTTCAATATAGACTTGACCAATATTGATCTAGGCTCAACCAGTCTCAATTTGGACTTAATTTAGACTCCACTCCAACCTAAATTGTGTGGGTTCAACTTGACCTATTTTGACTTGAGCTTAACTCAACCTAACTTATTCTTGCATGACTTGGTTCTAACCAACCTTCTTTGACTTGATTTAGACTTAACCTGACTGAGCTTGAGTTGAGCCTTACCCAACTCAACCTTACTTGGGTGTAAATCTACCTAATATAGGTTTGACCCAACTTAAACTAACATCATTTTGGCTTGACTTATACTAACCTAGTGTGAGTTGACTTTGTCAATAAGTGAACTTTAAGTTTAACTTAACTTTATAAAACTAGCTTTGTAAGGTAAGGTTTTACACTCACTTATATATTGTAAATTGACTTTATTTCTAGTTGACGTGGGTTTTCCGACACCCCTTACTTTGAGATAAATGAATATATACCGTGAGACTAGACATTAATGAACGATCTGATAGCAATTCGATAGTAGATGAAAAATAAACCTGACAAAAAACAAACTTTGTTGGATATACTTTAACTTGATTCTGAAACCATGCTAAGAAGTAAAATTTAAGTTTAACTCAATCTTACAAAACTGACTTATAAGTTGGGACTCATTAATATACTATAAATTGATACTAATTGATGTGAGGCTTCTAACAAACTTGATCCATCTTAACTAGCGCTCTTAACTCAATGCGATTTCAAATTCTCATTGATTTGTTACGATATTGACTAGATTTGACTTAGTTTAACTTAGGTCCAACTTGATTTATTTTGACTTGACCCAATGTGGGATCAACCAACTTAAATTTACAACAATTTGACTGAGCGTAGTCTCAACTTGACTTGATCTACCTAGCCCGACTTGTTTTAGCCTCATACAAGCCTAACTTGACTAAACTCGATTTAGTCTTAACCCAACTCGGCCTATCTTGGATCCAACCTTACCTAGACTCAACCTAATTGACCTTATAAGGAATTGATCAATTGAGTACAGCATGAGCTTGCCCTTATATTAATATGGTCCAATTTGACTTAACTTAAGTTAGATCAAGGTTGATTCAACCTAACATAGACTCGAACTTATTTAGTCTGACCTTAACCGATGTGAATTGAAACCCACTTCATCATGCATAAACACTCATTAATTTAGTCCAACATGAATCTTGTTTTACTTAAAACAACATGAACTCAATTTGTTTCACTTCAACTTAAGTCTCATCAAATTTATTAATTGATTTGACTTAATGTAAATTTGTTTAACTTAGTCTAATTTTGATTTAAGTCAACTTAATCATAAATAAAATAAAGTAGTTTGTCCACGTAATAAAATGAACTTGTTTCTAAATTAAAATAAAAAATTTAAATAATTATATCTCGTAAATCAGTATGTATTTTCATATAAAAGGATAATTTCAATATTTTCTCGTATTTTTTGACTTTTTTTAAGTAAAAACTCGTAAACTAATATGGTTTTATGTTTTCAATAAAAATAAGTTTGCAGTAAACCTTTGTACTTTTTTATCTAACACAAAAAAAAAGTTGCATCAATTCAAAATTCATTATAAATCAGTAATAATTTCTTCAATGTTTTACAAAAAAAATCACGTTAATTGCCACTTTAATGTTGTTATATAGGATTGACGGTATTAACTCTTTCCGAAAATTGGACCATACCGATTTTACGTTTATTAGTCAAATTAGCATTAATAAAACAAAACAAACATTTTATTTTTCATTGAAAAGGTTATTGATCCACTTTGAACCAATAAATATTTTATTTTTTTTAAGAACTACAGAGAAAGTTAAAAATAAACGTGATTTTCGAAAAAAAAAATACATGAATTAATTTAAACACGAATTAAAACGCACGGTAAGAAGGGATAAACATACGTGGTTTTTTATTTTGATGTGAATGAAACAGTGATCATTATATTAATTAAATGCAAAGAAATTTAAGTAAAAAATATTTGTGAGGATTGGTTAATTAACTAGTATCTTGGATAATGTTTATTAACTTAAAATGCTAAAATAATTTATTATAAAAAAGAGAAATATATTTTACTCGGCAATTATATGATGATAAAGACGTAAAGTGAATTATTCTTGATAACTTGTCTTTAATTATTAATAATTAATCACTGTTCTTAGCACTTGATAATGACAATGATTCATCTCACACTTTTAAAAATTTAACGTTGCCAAAACCTTTCAATTCATTAAAAAACAAAAGTGACACAAAGAAAGAAAAATGTTGTCATTCTCTTTTAGGTACAATTACAAATAAATAATGAATTATTAATTAATTCATTCTTTTAAAGGGTAAAGTTGTTTTTAAGGACTAACATAAATAATCATAATTATTGATTAAAAAAAAGTTCAACAGATAAGATTTGAAAAATTACATGATCAAATTATAAATGTGCAACCAATATATTAGCAGTGAAATAGAATTGGAAACTTTTGAAGAATGTTTTAGGATCCAACTTTATGTGTAAAAAAATGTAATGAAAGTAACAATAAGGTTTTTCAGAGGAAATGAATCATGATATTATGAAATATACGAGTGTGCTATTTAATTACAAATTTAACTAAATATCAATTAATAATTATTGTCTCTCTCAAATATATATAATTTTTTTGGCTCTATTTTTTTATCGATAGTACAAGATCATATTTTATTCAAGAAATTAATCACTTTCAATATATTTTTATTTATTTCTATAATTTTGACAAATAACGCTAATTACTATTTGGATTAAATAAGTTATAAAAGAATTTTTTTATTAAAAGTTGATATAAATTTAAATTTTAAATTTAACTCAATTTAATACAATAAGGTTAATTTGCACTTATTTATACTATAATTTAATATTGTATCTGATACAAAATCTCTAACATCAAATTAAATATGTTTTCTTGTGGCTTTTAAATGCGTTTTAATGTTATTTTAGAAAAAAAAAATTATTTAACTAATATCACAAAATATATTATTAAACAATATTATAATAATCAAATATTAAAACAATATTATTAACTTAACTCCATATATATATATATATATATATTAAAACAATATCCAACTATTTAGATCTCACTTGTACAGTAATTGTTAATAATAAATGAAAGCCTGACAAGAAAAAGAAAAAAAGAGATACAAAACGGTGGGTTTGCCGTGTGTGGTTTACCATTGTCGTGTCGGTAATTACACAACAGCGTAAGATATGATGGGTGACATCACTTGTGTCTTTTTCTCAATATTTGTGGATGGTAGCTCATTGCTCTAAAACGAATCGGTCGGATCGACGGAGTGCAATCCAATCTATATGAATACTTAAAATAGTGAAGAAATCTTACGGTGCCACATAGCTAGTATGGTTAAAAAAACTTACAAATATTACGGCAAATCAGGTTGATAATTGTAATTATGGAGTAATTGGATTATAATTAAGTAGATTGAAAGTAAAAAATCGTTATAATTCGTATAAGTAAGTTACTTTGACATATTGATGATTGTATTTAATATTTGACTGCTTATATTTTTTTTAACTTAAATATTACAGTATTTTTTATAAATATCATTTGAGTGAAATGAATCAAAGATAATAAAGAACAGATAAAAAAGAAGGAAGTAAATAATTGAATTACATTAGAATTGTGGATACTTAATCGGTCTAACAGAAACATTTTAGTGCTTATTATGGGTAGAACAAGCAATTTTAAACTCACATGGTGACCACAGAAAACATGACGAGATACGTTTTGGAAGAGACTTCAAACGACTAGTTGAATCTTAGAGAGATGATTAAGAACTTGAAGAAGTGGATGGATGAGATGCAAAAGAGATAGGAGGAAGAGTTGAAAATCCTACGTGTTGAGAATGTAGCCATTCGCTAAGGATGAGGCACGAGGGTCTTGTGCCTTCCACCCTGACCCAGCTAAGATCAACTAAACAACCATGCAACAAACCAGACTACACGGTTCAAGAGAGCAACTTCAGAGCAAGCAAAGATCATAACCTATCCATGCCAACAATAAACACGATCAGATGCTCTCGTTCACCACAAGAATTGCAAAGACCTCTCTAACCGGCAATTGGAGGATGCCTGTATTAGAGAAATACGATGGATCCACTAACCCTAACAAGCACATACGGATGTTCATGAACAAAATGTGTTGTATACGACGAGCAACGCCATCTGGTGTATAGCAAATAAGGAAGTAGGCTCTTTGAAGGTTGGTGCTACCCTAAAGTAGCTGATGGGTGTTAGATGCTTCTCTAACATCTTCTTATAAAAGTCCACCTTTCTTGGATTGGTGCGGGCCATAATATCTATAACACAAACAGGAATTTAGCCAAGTTAAAAGTCGAACAATGAAATAACTGAATGAGGAAGGACTACTCTCCTAGAACATCTTGCAAGTATTGCGAGATTTATAAAATTTCAAGAGTGCCTTGGTCAATAGTCGCGTGAGGGAGTTCCTCCAACACTTTAAGTGCAAATTACTCCTCGGGCACCATAAAGGTATCCACTAGGAAGTCATTTTCTCGGGATTCCTAGTCCAACAAAGAGGGACTTTTGGCTAATCATTCTCAAAAAGTACTTATGACCTTTGGCCTAAATGGCCACTTTGAAGTACTCATCCTTGAAATTCTTATACGAAGCGACGAGAAGTTGGAAGAACCACTTATCAGGCTCACTTATTAAAGACAACCACCACACCTTCTGACTTGGTTGGGTGTGAAAGTGGTGAAGAGATAAGTGTTACCAATGAGGAGCATTGGTAAATCTTGAAGTAAATGGTTTTGATGATGCTACAAAAGTTTAACCTGAAGAAGATATTAGAAATCTTTTTAAAAGCACTTTGTAGAATATAAATGTATTACGAATATCCTTAAATATGTAAAACTTGTATTTTAGGTACTGTTCTGGAATAATCGATTATGAGGAGCAATAATCGATTATCATGAGCTTTTCTGAAAAACTGCGTTGCTCTGGAATAATCGATTATCACTCCAAATAATCGATTATCACAGGTCTGTTTTGAAAACTGCCTAAGTTATTTTGAAAAACCTGTAACGGACTTGAATAATCGATTATCACTTACAATAATCGATTATTACTGGCAGTTGGGACTTGACCTTTCATATTCAGACTAGTTGGCTATATATTGGTCTTTTGAGAACTTCAGAAGTAACGTTTTGAACTAAGGTCTTAGCAGAATACAAATTGTCTTGTTTGAGGAAGTTCTCAAAAGCTAGTTTAAAATACTTTGCCTGGTCTCGTGAATAGGAGAAGCTCGCGTGTCGTTGGTCGATAGTCGGAGTGGTTCTCTTCGAGTTGGCAAGGTGCTCTTCCTGGTCTCGTGAATAGGAGAAGCTCGCGTGTCGTTGGTCGATAGACGGAGCGGTTCTCTTCGAGTTAGGAGAACGTTCATTCTTCCGGTTGGTCGAAGGAAGATTTTATAATCATATTTTTATTCACTTTTATTGTAATTTGTGAAACTGATTTCTAGTGAAATTGTTAATCACTTTTTATAGTGATTAACGACTGGACGTAGATTCTTTTGAATCGAATCAGTATAAAAATTACTTGTGTGATTTTTCTACTCCCTACACTTTTTACTGTATGCACATCAACTATTTGATAAATTTTCTCTTAGAAAATTTACTTTTAAAAAACTGACCATTTTAATATAACTTGTGACCGAACACGCTTTCCGCTTAAAAACTTTATTCCGCTGCGTTACTCTCTGGATGATACCAACCAACAATAAGGTAGAAGTAGGGGCTAAGCCGCCTTTATATTATTCTGAAAGCCTAAATGACTGCTTAGGCATTTGGATAAAGTTGGGTAAGAGCAATGTTCAATTTTCATATTACCGCCACCTAGAACTCATCGAATAAAATTCGCACGAACAAGTTGGTAAAGAAACAAGCATACATAAAAAAGAAGTCCAACTTTGAGTATCCCCAAACATGACATACTCGTTCATTTCCTTTGCAAACTTGGAAATTAATGACGTAATAATCAATGTTATCCCCAAGTATATACACTCCCTTGACTAAGTGTACCATATTGTTGCTCTATCAGTATTGAGTGCAATATTCATGAACATCATGAAAGACCTAGTCATAACCCAAAATTTCTGGCAGGCCCCTTTGGTGTCCATTCCTAATTTTCAACTTCATTATTTATATCCGTAGTGTTGGTGTTGACCAATAAAACACTCTTCTTGGTTGATTCTTGGTTCCCCAAAGATGACTCGAGTAGTGATGATGACGACTCGAGCAATGACGAAGACGACACATCATCAATATACTCACCATCCCGACTAGAGGACTCCCTCGAAGAAGAAATGCTTACTATAGACAAAAGGTGAAAAGTGAAAATGACAAGCCAACGTCAAGCCTATTTATAAAAAACGGAGGCAAAAAATCGCATCTTTTAAAGCGTCAGATCGAGATGCATCCAACGATTGAGGAGATATGATGTTTCACATTCGATGTTAGAATTGATCGTGCGCGATACAAGGCATCACAACTTCTCGAGCTCCAACAATCACTTTTTCAAACTTACTTGGTCAAACATCAACCTCGAGCAATACTACCAAATCATTTTCGATCAACATTAGCTTTGTGGTAGTAAGTCCTCCACCTGCTTGAGCTTGGGAGACCTGTGTATAGTAAGTACTCGACCGGTCCAACATAAATTGGTCAGGTCAACTATAGCTTCGGGAGCCCACCCGATCTATCTGAACACTTAGGACAGTGAAGAAAGCCCATGGTGTCTCCTGGACAAATTCCTATAAAGGTCGACTGGTCGATAAAATGATTGATCAGACACACAACTAGCATAGTTAAAAAGACCTATAAATGCAAATTAGCCTAATAATTGTAATTAAAGACTGATTGTGTTGTAATTTGACTAATAATAAATAAAAATTCATTACAATTTGTATAAATAGAAAGTCCAAATAAGATAATTAGACACATTGATTATTACATTTAATATCTAAACACTCAAACCCTTTCTAAATTAGGCATCATAATACATTTTTACAAGTCTCATCTAAATGATTTTGGACAAATATAAAACTTACTAAATAAACTAAAAATACTAACTAAAAAAACAAATAATCAAATTACCTTAAGTTATGAATATTCGACCGGTCCTAACATAAAAATAAAATTTAATTATATAAGTAAATATCTTGTGCTTTTAAAATACAAAGTCTTAGATAGGATGTAAGATTCATATTTAAGATTTTTATTATATCATACCAACTTGATTTAATAAAAATCTAAATCTTGCTTAAGATGCTTATCAGAGATGCTTCAGGACTCAACTTGAGTTTATTTTAGGTCCAAACAGTGTTATTTGCCTTTCAAATGGCAACAAAATCATTACTTATATACTCTAATTACAAAACGCAAGCAAACACTTTAGCTAATTTGTCTGAACTTTTTATCTTTTGGATCTTTTGTAAAGTTTTATTGGTCCAATCACATAATTAATCCCCGTATTAAAGTTGTGGAATTTTTTTTTAACAGTATATGTGGAGGCTGAATGTAAATAACAAATATTTATAAACACAAGATTACTTTTAAATTAAGCAAAATATACTCTATAATGTTCAAGTTTATAGATATCGTTACAATATTGTCCACTTATTCCAACATTGATGTTTTGATGAGTTAAAAAAGAAATATTCTTATAAACTATTACTGTCAATTATTATACTAAAGGTGTATTTATTTATGTTTATTGAAGTAAATTGATTATCTTTTTAAAACCAAAATTGTCTATAAACATTCTTCTTTCTTAACTATACTAAGCCATCTTTAAGAAAAATAAAAGTGTGACTAAAATATAAAACTTAAAAAAAATAATACACTGGAATGAAATTAAAAAAAAAATAATTTTTACAAGAGAATCAATTATTAAAGATTTAGTTTAATTAGAAAGTCAAGATTTTGTTGTGCCAACTAGTTTAGTGAAGTTAGACAGCTAAGTTATGTTTGATTCCTACGACTTCTTTCCTTTTAGCTAGAAAAACCATGTTATTAAGCTGTAATAATAGTGCTATTTTCTTTTTCTTTTCTGCCATTATTCCCATGCTAGGTGCTTTCTTTCTCACAAGTTACGTGCAAGCACTTATTAATAATAGATGTTGACCACTTCAAAGGAAAAAAAAAAAAAAAAGTAGCAGTGATGCAGTGATGTGGTTGGAGACAGAAAAATTGCGTTGGAAAAATGTGGAATTATTAGATTCGAAGAGTGTTTTGTTTCGCCGTTTGTTGTTGGCTTTATTATAAACTATCAACACAACTTTCCCTACGTGCCCTGCATTATCATCAAATCTTATTTCAACCTCTTCTCTTTCGTTTTAAGAAAAAAAATAATAATAAACAAAGTATTCTTACCATTAAAAATCCATATATGAGTTTAAGTTTCACATTGAATAAAAATGAAAAAATAGAACATTATATATTATATATAAATGAAAGACTTATTAATTCATACTCTTAAGATTTCCGATAGAAAGTGATTTCAATCTCTTATATGATTGGACTCGGATTTCATCAGTGTTTGTATCTTTTCGGTAAACTCCTCTTTAATAGACTCAACACTTACTAAGTTCAATACAATAGTTTAAATATTGTTTTCTTCTTCTAATATTCAAAATATTTTTTAAATATAATATTATGATAAAGTTTCAAATTTTAAAACTAACAAAATCTAAAAATTATGATAACTAATATTAATAATATCATTTAACAAATTTGACATAAAAAACTTAATATCTTTTAACAAAATCTCCATGAAAAACAAGTTGAAGAAACATATTTTATATGAAGAGTTGACAAACAACGAAGAAAAAAAAAGAAAAGAATGAGAAGCTATTTTTCAGATTTTTATTTTTTTGGCTTTTAGAATATCCTTTTTGTATAATTTTAACATTTTATATTAATTATCAATCGGAACAATTTTCAAAGTATATTTTTGTTTTCTACCGAAAATAAAGTTTGTTTATTTTTTAAAGCTAAAAATTTTGCCAATATGATTTGAGAAGAATTATGCAAACCTCCAATTACGGCTTTTACTTTATGCACCCACAATGTTTTCGTGCACTTCCCAAATTTTCAAAATAACCTTTTTATCTTTCGAAATCTGACGATTGTCTGTTTCGAAAACTTTCTGAAAAAGGTTTTTTGAAATTTCTGAAATAAAATTTTAGAAGTGAGATTTTCCAGAAAATAATTTTTGAAATAAAATTTTTAAAATGTGTGAAATACACATTTTGGAATAAACTTTCAAAAATGTATAAAATACATTTTGGAATGCGTTTTCCAAAACATGTTTATATGAAATATATTCTAGAACACAGAAAATTCATTACTGGAAGAGCTTTTTAAATAAGTTTTTTTCTTTTTTTTAGAGTGTTCTCTATCTCTTCTTCCTGTAGAGAATGCTTGAATCTTTTCCTATTATTGTGAGGTTGCAGTTAGTAATTGTGGGAGTGTAAGAAAGAAACAATTGCTTTGGGTTACTTTTGCATTCAGCCCAGAGAGGGAGAAGAGGATATTTTTCTTGGATTTGAATAAAAAACATGCTATCTTGTTTCTATTTCTACTAAAGAAGCAACAGAGGATTTTGACTAAATTGCCCCTCCATTAATTTATAATGAGATAAAAAGAACTAATTAAAATTTTCCGGTTAATTACAATCAATAGCTTGATTTTTAAAGTAAAATATTTTGAAGGTTTAAGTCAAATACACTTAAAAATCTAAGCTAGAGTTTTAGAAATAATGACAAAACTTAATGTAAGGCATCTTTTTTTGGAAATTTTAAATTAAAAAATGATATTTAGACATACTTAATTTTTTTTTATATTCATTTTGACAGTATTTTTTTTAAATATTTTTTTATGACTATTTATGTTAAATGAATATATACCGTTATTCATTGAGTAGAGAATGAATAATTACATTGTACAATTGTTAATTAAACTAAAAAAAAATTAGTCTTAAACATTTTCCAAGCAAAAGTGTTACTAGAAAAGAGTATTAAAATAAATAATTCATTTACCAGAGGTTAGATTTTAGAGTACAATTGTTATTTTTTACACTGACTATTTTAAAAATTATACTAATAATATTTGATAAAAATGTCCAACGAATAAGATTTGTATATTTTCTTTGAAAAGGATACTAATTAATTAACATTAACATTTGATTTAATAAATAATAAAAAATAGTAGAGGTTTAAGCCAATGCTGTTGTTGGGGTTTTCTTCTCTGATTTGTCATTACATTGTACAGACGCACTGCACTGGTTTGGTTAACCTCAACCATGTCTATGGCGGTTTCAGTTTCATCTTCCGAGGAAAGTGATTGGGGCCAAAGGGTATCGGAAAAGGTTCTTTCTTTCTACGGTTCTCTTCCCAAAAAGGGCAAACCTCAAGGCCGTGAAGTCACTGTTTTGGCTGCTTTCCTTCTCTCTTCTCCTACTAATGGTTTTCTTCTTCCTCTTTCTATCATAACAATCACCCACTAACCAAGTTTCACTTTTTTCTTTTAATTTCTCAATAATAGAAGAAAAAGAGAGCCTTCTTTCGAGTTAAGGAGTTCACTAGTTCATTGTTTTTTCTCCCAAGAGTTGAAGGTTGTTGCAATTGGAACGGGAACAAAGTGCATTGGGCGTTCTCTCTTGCGAACTTGTGGTGATGTTGTTCATGATTCGCATGCTGAAGTCATTGCTAGAAGAGCTTTGATGAGGTTTCATTGCTATCCTTTTGAAACTGCTTTGTCTTTTTTTTTTTTTAAGAACTTTTTTTTTTCTTTTGTATCATAAGTGTGCAGCACTTTATATCCATTGACGTGTCAGTTTTGAATACCGATACTGAAGGTTTGTTTTCGTGTCATGTTTGCAGCACATTTTACTTAAGTTTTTGTAAAATTGTAATGCAGGGTACTACTACTCTTTGTGATGAATTATATGGTCAAAATTTCTATACGATTCCTTAGGTTGTTTATAATGTTCTCTAATTAGAATGGAAGTTTTATCTCGAATGTTTGCGTAATAAAGGTGTTCAGAATTATGTGGATTATTGTGATGAACCTCCAATTGTTATTGGAGAGTATGCAAACAATACAATGAAAATGTATATAACTTTTGTCCTTAATATAATGTCTTGCTGTGTGAGGAGATGTTATTTCATTTGTTTCTATTCACACCAGGTTCTTCTATACACAGATTCAACATCTTACTGAAACCAGTGCTAACCACGGACCCACCGATGGAGGAAAACGGTTTAAATTTGATGATGGTAACTTGCCATTTGAGTTGGATACAGGGTGTCTTAATAAAGGGAAATATACATTGAGGAAGGATTGGAAATTACATATGTACATATCACAGTTACCATGTAATTTATCTTTCT
This sequence comes from Vigna reflexopilosa, assembly GCA_027742785.1. Taxonomy (NCBI): domain Eukaryota; kingdom Viridiplantae; phylum Streptophyta; class Magnoliopsida; order Fabales; family Fabaceae; genus Vigna; species Vigna reflexopilosa. Next base: position 23,655,090 of record CM050929.1, on the reverse strand, counting down.
CTCCCTTTCACTCTATCTGATCATCAATGTTCCTCCTTTATTTATGACTGTATGTTGGTTAGGTTCAAGGGTAATTGGCAGTTGTGGTTCATTTTGTAGGTGGAGATGCTTCACTCAGTTCGGTTGTCTCTCCTTTGGAAACTCTTCCTTTAGGAGAAAGAGATTCAACTTCACCTTTGGGTAAGCTAGTCGATTCCATGGTTAAGTTTTACAGCATTTAACATTTTATGTGAAAATCATGAAGTGTCTAAGGACTAGAGGAGCCTTAAAGACAGATGAGACTAAGAAAAGTTTAAAACATCTAAGAGCTTTTTAATAGAAAATATATTTGCTGAACTCTCTTTCCTTCTATACTTCAATTATTGATTTATGATACTTTTTATCAAATTGTGATGTATGGTGATTTTTTAATTTCATGGATAATTGAAATACTGCTGCTGTTTATTTTGGTCTGACTGTCTGAAGATAAATACTTTACTCATCATTTCCAGACAACGGTTTAAGCCAACAGGGGATGGTCCAGAGGAAGCCGGGTCGTGGTGATACAACGCTGTCAGTTAGTTGCTCTGACAAGATAGCTCGTTGGAATGTTGTTGGTGTTCAAGGTTAGATATACTTAAACCATGGATGTTTGCATGTTGGTAGTTCTTGCTTGAAAATTAGTTGTGATGTGATATTTACGTACCTCTGTTCTACAACAATTTAATACAGCAAACGAAACATCATGGAGATTGACATTTTTATTGTTTGTATACTTGTAAGTATTCTGCATCAACTATACTTGACTGTATGATTTTGACACTTGTTTTATATTAATTGTTTGTTTTCACATAAATCTTGTAATTATATTGCTCGTGCCTAGGAATTTGATTGTAACCACAATACTGAGGTTTCATGTATATCAACTTAGTCAATTTTGCAAACATAAAGTTAGAGTTTCTGGTTAGTGTGATAGTGTTAGATATGCGGATATGACATGAATTATGTAGGAGTCAAGCGTTAGAGCTTCACATTGGGTAAAAATATGCATGAACAACAACATATAAGGAAAATAGACCCACAAACTTGTTGTTTTAAGATTTTTGGTTGAAGTTGGAGTCATGATTCCTCATATGGGTTTACTCATGAACTGATATGTCTCAAATTTCTTGTATAGCCCAACAAATTAGAATAGTGTGGTTTGATTGTATTTCAATCAAGTTAGTTAAGTGTTGTGACATTGTTACTCTTAGTGCAGGAGCATTGCTTTCCTACTTTCTTCAACCTGTATATCTTTCTTCAATCACTGTTGGTCTTCCCATTAACAGTCCCGGGAATTTTCATTTGGAGGATAACATGAAAAGAGCCTTGTATGAACGGATCCTGCCCTTATCGAGTGAACTGACGGCTCCATTTCTGGTGAACCAGGTCTGTGGAATATTTGGTATCTTACTGAGAAAGAAAGTGCATTATTGGATGCTGACTTTTATGTCTTTTTTCATGTCATAGCCGATATTTCACGCTGCACCAGTACCACCAAAGGACTTTCAGCAATCTGAGAGTGCTGCCAACACTTTAACATGCGGGTACATGCCAAATGTTGGAGAATTGTAAAGTTAATGCAGCTTTATGGAAAAATGTTGCATTTAGTTGAATTATTAACTTTGCAGATATTCTATATGCTGGAATGAATGTGGGTTACACGAAGTCATACTGGGAACCACTGGAAGAAAGCAAGGCACCTCTGCAAAAGGGGCACTCTACCCATCCACGCAGTCATCTTTGTGCAAGTGAGTGCCACTGACATACATGTCTGTAGTAGAAATCTTTGTGAAGCACTAATAATATTACAGTTACTGCTACCTCCAAACCTATATAAACAAGTGACTAATTTATCATGATCAATGAAAATAGTTAAGTTAATTAATTTTAATGAAAGATCAGAGGTGGTAATAAATTTATTATTTTCCAGACAGAGGCTGCTAGAGGTTTTCTTGCCACTGAGAAGGGAAAAATTGAGCAGTTCTCTGGTCAATGGGATTACCTACCGAGAACTTAAGGTATTCTTGATGTTCTTCACATTCTCTTTTTTATTTTGATGGTGTAAATTGTCTTGTTTGATCGGCATTATGAAGTTTATGTAAGAAGAATAAGAAGCAGATTTGGATTCACTTGGCCTGAATTATTGCTATTTTTAGTAATAGTAACTGTGTCTTGTTTTGCATGGTTAATCATTGAATAATGGTAGAGTGACACATTTTTACATTCATTATAAAGAAATGAACTTTTGTATGTGTCAAGAAAGGATAATGTCAAATAAATATAAAAAATTTGTATGTGTCAAAGTATCATTTCTCTTAATCATTTGCAGGATGGAGCTGAAGAATATAATCTGGCTTCCAAAATTTTCAAAGGGAAGCCACCTTTTAACAGGTGGTTCTTGAAACCCTTAGATTGTGAGGCATTCCACATTTCAGAATAATAGAGTCCTTCTTTGGTTTTGTCATCCAACTTCTGTAATCTGAGAATGTAGCTCAATTGGGCATGGTTGCGCATTCTAAGAGACAGAGGGGTAGAATAGAAGCTTCATAAATCAAAAAAAGGGGTGGGAAGATGAAAAGTGGAGGGGGTGTTTAGAAAATCATTGTCCAATGTAGGAGACTGATATCTCACTATGGGCTTGCTGTGAAGCCTGTATTTTTGGGCCTAGAAGGACTTGATTAACTATTTCTTTCATTATTGCTAAATGAATCCGTATCACTACTATCGGAAACTCTTGGGAGTATTTTTTTATAGCACTTCCATACCTTCTCTCTGCATCTTCATTGGTGTAGAAAAAGTTTAAATTATACATGGACTGTAAACATTTTTGATGCATAATTTGGAAGTTTATTTTGAATTGTGTAATTCTAAACTCATAAATGTGTTTTAGATTGTATAATCCAGAAATGTATTATGGATTGAATAAATCAGAATATAGTTTTGAATTTGAAAATATATTTTGGATTATATAATTTGAGATGGTTTTGGATTTTGAAACTGAAAATGCTTTTTAAAGTGTGCAATATGAAATATATTTTTGGATTGTACAATTTGAAAATGTATTTTAGATTATGTAATATGAAAATCTAGTTATGTATTTTGTTAGGAATGACAAGTGAACCGTTGTTCTGGGTATGTTTAAATTTGGTTCGATTTTGACGAGAAATTTTTGTTCTTGTATTCATACCGTCTCTATTTTCATATTCTTCTCTGTCTTAAATTTACTAAAATATTTTTATTTTATTAGATTACCTAAAAAGTTTATATTAATTTTTATTTGATCTTTAGTTTTGTAATTTATTTCTAAAATATATAATTGATTATTTTTACCCTTTTTTATACTTGTTTGACTTTTATGTAATTATTACATGATATTTTATGTAATGTATTTAGCATTGGTTAATAAAATATGGATCTTTTTGATATTGAATATTATTATGTTTTTCTTTTGTTGATGTTCTTTTACAAAAAGTTTAATTGATATTTGGAAGAGTAAAGAAGCATATGAGCATATTTGTGAGACAAATTTCATTAGGTATGATGATGAAGATAAGAACGCATTTTTAATTTGGAAATGAGGATGGAGAAGTGAAATTTGCATTCATATAACCTCGTTGCAATTCTTATATTCTGAATTATATAATGTGAAATATGAAAATGTATTTTGAATTGTGTAATTTTAAATATATTTTTTGTTTACATAATAATCTCGAAGGTATATAAATTCATTTTAGACTGTGTATTCCAAAATATTTTCTTAAGACTTAATTAACTTTGATATGTTTAGTTGAGCTCCTATTAGATTTTTTTATTGTTAATTGAGTATTAAAAAATCATATATTTTCATTGTTTAATTTTTCTATTAGTTGGTTAAAAGACATGGATGATTAACATGGCGAAGGACCACCTTGGATGAAAACCTGGGAAATTGGCACATGGAGTCTGCATTGACGTCGATGTCCAAAATTTAAAGTCTATTTGTCGTTTGCATAATTTCCTTTTTAGTTTGGTGCACGTTACTGTCTACTGACTCTGCATTTCAAGTCAATCAATAAATTAAAAAAATAAATATATCTATCTCAAACATCATGTCATCTCCTCTATCCCCAGTTTTACGAGACACTCTATGTTTCCATTAAAATTTTAAACTCAAAAGTTAACGTGTAAACGTATTTTTGAAGGCAATAGTTTTGTTACAAAATTAAGTTTACCCTTAAGGGAAAAATAAACAAAATTTATGTTATTGAACAAGTTAATGGTGTTGAAAGTCTCGTATTGACTAAAGATAAAATCAATTTATAGTTTATAAATCACTAGTAAAAAATATTGTATAACGTCAGTGTTTTTTGTTTTTTACGTTGAATTTGAGATCGACATCATATCGAGAAATGTTAAATTGATTGACGTTTAACTACAAAGCATTTGATATTTTGACGTCTAATTCTAAAACATTCAACGTCAAGTAAATTTTTACTTTCATGCCAAACATTTTTCAAAATTTATCCGATAAGACATTGAACTTTTCAATATTCGATGTCTTATAAAAATTAATGTCAAATTATAATTTTAAACGACGTTTAATAATTATATTTATTTAAAAAAATGTGATCAATTATTTTTAAAATTGAACATACGATATTATATACTTGTTTTTGTAGCAGTAAGTGGGTGTGAACCTTTACATTTATAATTAGAATGTTTTTTAGGCTCATTATATAGTGGTCCTCGACCGATTCTTGCAACTTCTGCACAGTCTCTGCTTTTAAATTGATACTGTTCCTCAGTTACGTTAAAAGAATCTAAATATAGGTTGTATTATTCAATAACTTTGGTGAAATGCATAATTAACCAACCTAACTATTGAATGAATATCCTAAATATCTTTCTTGCATAAACCGAATGATATCTGCATAAAATTAACATTGAAACTTGAATCGAATGTGATGTGAGCACGTGGTTGCCGAACTATAGAGGAGGCCATAGGCAGAGAGTTTGTAGTTCATAAACTAATAATTTTACATTATTTCCCTCATTATTCGCCCCACTTTCTAAGTAATTGACCACTTAGAAATAATTAACTATACCTAGTTTGGTATTCTTCCTCTCACATTATTATATTAATCAAATTAACATTCGTTGCTCCCTTTTCTTCCAACCCACTCTAATGTATGTGTGTCTTTCTGTTTCACGGAGAAAAAAGTGGGTCAAAACATAGCAATCTTCACAATTTAACTTTTATTTTCTTTTTCCTTTCTTTTCAATATATATATTGATAATTAAAATATAGTTAGAGATGTTCGACTAAACATAAGACAAAATATATTACTAATATTAATTGACATAACTAGTGAATCTTTCAATAAGAGATTCATTAAGAATAGATTATATAAAAAAAATGATTTAAAATTTAGTCTTACAGTTATAATTTCATAAACAAATTTAGATATATATATATATATATATATATATATATATATATATATTATAAAAATAGTGAGATTGTGAATTTCTATGTACTAGTCTTGTTTAATAGACGTGTTTTGAGACTGAGAATGAGAGTGTTTGAGTCTTCTACGTCCCTTTGAAACGATGGAAAATTACCTGATTAAGTTGAAGAGCAAATCACGGGCATGAATGTGGAAACGCCTTTACGAACAAGTTATAGCATAATACCATCACCACATCTTATTTCTTTCTATTAGTAAACTCATAAACTATAAACAACTCTTTCTTACACTCTATTCATTCTTTTTACTTCCTATTTAAGATTAATTAACAAAGATAATTTCTTAATCCTAATAGTAAATAGAATATATATAATTTTGGATTGAAGGGTAAGATAAATTAGCACCACATTTTTTCAAAAAAAAATAAAAAAACTACTTTGAGTAGTGATCATATTTGAATAAAGAATTTTCTTCGATGGAAAGTTTTTATGATTTATACCAAACACAACTGTAATAATAATAGCAGCAAAAAAAATTGCACTTTTTACATTCAATAAATATATATAATATATTTCATTAATATATCATTTATCAATATTAGTAAATTTAATTATTGTTTTGTTGTCATATGTATGTTTTTTTATCAGTTTGTTATTTGAAATATAAATAATTGCATACATTTATGAATGTTGTAAAAAAAATTGAAACTGTTATTTTAATCTGTAATGGAAATAAATTTTTATTAATTATAGACGCGTATTTATTAAAGTATATAAGTACTTGTGTTGAATACAAGCAGAAAGACGTATAATACTCGTGTCTTTGGTAGTAGTTGGAAATAATTTTGACGAAAAATATAAGTTATTTATGATAAATATAAAATATAAAATATGAAGACATATATATTTATCATATTTTTAATTATATAAGATGAATATTATCTGTAAAGGTTAAGAATATTAATGTTTAACATAATTCATGAATCATATATTATTATTTTTTTCATATAAGACTTTAAAAGGGTTTAAATGTCTTAATATTAATTATAGCATTTATTTAATCATAAATATTCAAACATTGACTAGTTGAAGGAAGTGTTTCAATTTCAATATACATCTAATGGTTCTTGTTTCCTCTTTCACACACCATCTCTCTCTGTGGAGCATGGCTACAGAAACCAACAAACACAGTTTGTGAGAAGAAACAGCATTCAAAATCCATGATCAAAGATCATCAATGGTTATTATTCTGAGGTGAACTTCAAAAGCTTCTTGAATTGAAGGGTTTCTGAAAGTGATTGAAGATGGACAAGGACAACGAGACATATCTGAAACTGTTCTTGGGGCGTTCGAATCATCACAGACAGAGTTTGTTGTCGAAGAAGGGAAAATCCAGAACAATGGTGTTTGTCATGGTTTGCTTTGCAGCCACTTTCCTTGCTTTCACTGTCTGGAATATTAACGTGAGTCATGCAAATTATGCAAATTGAAAAACTCTTTTTGCTTTTTGTTTCTTCTCACATGCATGGAGATATTGAACACGGAAAATTAACTCTGACATGGTGATTTTTGTTTTTTGAAGTCGACGTTTTCAGGAGGTGCTTCTATTCTAATGAAGAAGAAAGTCTCCCCCGTGCCAATACCGGAAGCCCAAGAAGAGTTCCCACTTAGGTGCAGTCAACCACACGTGCCAGAAAAGTGCCCTAGAGACTACCCTATTTCACATAAGCCCACGGGCCCAGCCCGGACGTGCCCCTCGTACTTCAAATGGATCCATGAGGACCTGAAGGCATGGAAAGAGAAAGGGATAACGAGGGAGATGGTGGAAGGGGGAAGGAGAACAGCACACTTCAGGGTAGTGATCGTGGACGGGAGGGTGTACGTGGAGAAGTATAAGAAGTCGATCCAGACCAGAGATGTGTTCACTTTGTGGGGCATCATGCAACTGCTGAGGATGTATCCCGGTAAAGTTCCTGATTTGGAGCTGCTATTTGATTGTGATGATAGGCCCCTTATACCCAAGGGAAGGTTTCAAGGCCCAAATGCTGCTACTCCACCGTTGTTTCGCTATTGCTCTGACCAGTGGAGCTTTGATATTGTCTTCCCTGATTGGTCCTTTTGGGGATGGTAAGTGCTAAAACCCAATTTCTCCTTCTCTTTTTAATTAAAAATTATATATGTTTTCCTTCTTAGATTTACATTATTTTAGTTTTAGTAAATCATACAAATTTTTATTTTAATTAGAAACGGTTAAAGAGATAATAAAATGAAGTTTCAATCTATTTATATATTTTAGATTGATATTTTATATAAAAGAAACAAATACATTCATTATTTTCTAACGGAAACAAATACATTCATTGTTTAATTAATGACCATGTGATGCGAAAACATTTTTAATTATATTTTAAATTAGAAAAAGAAAAAAAATTATTCAAATACAAAAAAAGCATATATATATATATATATATATATATATATATATATCTTAACTTTTTTTTATACAAGTGAATGATTGATTTCAACACTAGAAGTAAGAAGTTTTTATTTGTTTACCCTGTAAATAAATAAATAAATATATGTTTACGTAGTAAAAGGGAAATGAAGTTCATTATAAAGGTGAATAAGAATTTAAAATTAATTAAACTAATTAAAACAATATAACAAAAGTGGCTTTGATCCTAATAACATTTTGGCAGTTTCTTGTTGTAATCTCATAATTTTTTTTTCCTTTATTATCATATAAAATGAATTTTCATTTTGCTCTAGTTACATAATTTAGATTTCTTTTTTACTTTTAAATTTTAAAACTAAAATAATTTTTAAAACATATTTCTCTCTCTTCAGAAAATATTGTTGGATTCGAAAGCCGCTTTTCAACTAAAAAAAATCCCTAATAATAAATTTTAAAGACAAAAATAATTAGTTATTAAATATATTTTATAAACTAAAAATTATTATATCTAAAATAATTTTTATTATAAATAAAAAAGTATAATTAATTCGTAAATTAAATTCTAAATTAATAAAATTTTAACTTAACTAAACAATTTCTAATTTAAAATTAATAATTTACTAAATGATATCTAAGTTAATATATTAATTAATTATTTTTTATTTATAAAATTGATTGCTATTTAATGATAATATTATATTACTTTTGAATTACATAATTCAAAAACATTTTTTTAAATAATTTTTAAGTTGTATAATTAAAATAATATTTTTAACTTTTAAATTACATAATTCAATTTTTATTTTTGAATTATACAATCTAAAAATCATTTTTTTGAATTTTGGACTGCGACACTTAAATTTTTTTATATTCATTTATTATTATTTTTATTTATTTTTTATTTTTTTATTTCTTAAAAAAAATATAAAATTTTATATTTTTATGATTATTTTATTTTTGTATTATGTGTAAAATTGAAGGTAAAAGCGTCTGATGACAGTTTACTCTCTTTTATACGGAGTAGTATCAGGAAGAAAAAGAAAGTGCCTGACATTTTTCTGCATGGTTGAAATTGATCGTACTCATAACTTAATCCAATATCTTCTTCCATCAACTATACAAGAACTGTAATCTGGATTTTCTTATAACAGGGCTGAGATAAACATAAAGCCATGGAAATATGTGCTGGAAGATATTAAAAATGGGAACAAGAAGACAAAGTGGAAAGAAAGAGTGCCATATGCCTATTGGAAGGGTAACCCTCATGTGACTCCAACTAGGAAAAACCTTATGAAATGCAATCTCACAGAGAAAGATGACTGGAACACTCGCCTATACATACAGGTTTTTCTCACTTTTTTACTATTTTTGTGCTCTGTAATTCACTTCAAAAGGGAAAACTTGTATTTTGATTACATGTTTTGTTTTGGTCACAGGACTGGGAACAAGAATCCCATCAAGGGTTCAAGCAATCCAACTTAGGAGACCAATGCACACATAGGTAATATTCAAACACAAACAGTTTATTGTATTTATATCTATCTGTGACATTCTGATAAAATTGTTGTGTGAAATCTATGTTAATGATGTCTGTAATGATGCTGACACAGGTACAAAATATATGTAGAAGGTTGGGCTTGGTCTGTGAGTGAAAAATACATTTTGGCATGCGATTCTACAAACTTATATGTTAGGTCTCGGTTCCATGATTTTTTTATCCGAGGCATGGTGCCATTGGAGCACTACTGGCCCATTAGAGACAATAGCAAGTGCACTTCTCTTAAGTTTGCTGTGGAATGGGGCAACAACCACACTGACAAGGTACTCTCTCACTCTCGTTCGGATACAAACAATGTAGGAAGGGGTTCAACACTCACACATACACATAAGTCTCCACATTGATAAGATATTGTCTCCTTTGGGTCAAGCCCTCACGGACTTGCTTTTGGTACCACTCCAAAAGGCCTCTTAACAATGGAGGTATCTTATGTGTATATAAACCCATGTTCATCTCTTATTTTTTTTGATGTGGGACTTTGTTTGTACCCAACATCCTTCCCTCAAACAAAGGACCACCTCCCCTACAGCGGAAGTTCTTCTTTCTTATCCTCGAGTACACCATGGTCAACACTTCTCTCTCACAATCCATGGTCAAACACTGAGCATCTCTTTGCTCTCCACCTCTCATGATTCCAGGGCTTCACCCGATCATGAAGGGACGTACTCGTCTGAGCCCGGTCACCAGACCCGAACCATGGGCTCTGATACCATTTGTAGGGAGGGGTTCAACACTCACACATACACATAAGTCTCCACATTGATAAGATATTGTCCGCTTTGGGCCAAACCCTCACGAATTTACTTTTGGTACCACTCCAAAAGGCCTCTTAACAATGGAGGTATCTTATGTGTATATAAACCCATGTTCATCTCTTATTTTTTTGATGTGGAACTTTGTTTGTACCCAACATGTTTCACATTCGCTAAAACAAGAAACATATACATAAAGATACTCTCAGAGAGACATTGTTAGAGTGATATTAAAAGCAAATTCAGAAAGACATGTCTGAAAACGGACAATATCTTACTATTATGAAAAAAAACGAACAATATCTTATTATTATAAAGATCTATGTATGTGTTAAATCTCGATGCAAATCTTACATATGGAATGATGAAATTTTCTTGTTGTATTGTACACAAAACTATGTGTCTTAACATCATTCAAATTTGCAGGCAGAAGCAATAGGAGAGGCTGCAAGCAAATTCATTCATGAGGACATGGACATGGACCATGTGTATGATTACATGTTTCACCTACTAAATGAATATGCAAAGCTCCTTAGGTTCAAACCAGTTATACCTCCAAAAGCTGTGGAGTATTGCCCTGAAACAATGGCATGTGCTTTAAATGGGACAGAGAGAAGGTTCATGGAAGATTCAATGGTGAAGTTTCCTAGTGATTCAAATCCATGCACTATTCCTCCTCCATATGATGCCACAAGCTTACAACAATTTCTAGACAGAAAAGCTAATTCAATAAGACAGGTAGAAATTTGGGAAGATGAATATTGGGAGAGTAAAAAGAAGGTACAATAGTAAACACATTCTGCAGATAGCAAGGCTTTGCTGTGTTTTCTTTTATTTCTTGTCTTGTGACAAATGATATCTTTACTGAGTCTAGATTCTCTACTAAATTTTCTGCTACACTTTCAGAATACGTTGATATTAATATATTAAAAAAAAAATTTAATTTATTTTATAATATCAAAATCAATGTTTATCAAATATATTTTAAAGTTACAGCAGAAAAAAGAGAGAATGATTAGAAACTCAGTAAAGAATTCAAATATACTTACCTCCAAATACAGAGAGTTGATGTTGTCTCTTACCACATTCATATTTATTCTCATTCTTCTTCTTTGATTTTCTTCTGAATAAAGCTTGATGATTAATGTAATTATAATTGCCTCCAGTTTGTAAGAGACTTGTTTGATTTAAAGCACTAAATGAAATAACTTACTGTTCTTTTTGCTCTTATGTATCTTGTTGTGTTTTCGCACGATGAAGAAGTTGAATAAGAGTAGAGCTTGAAATTTGAACAGAAGTGAAAAGGCTAAAGTGAAATAAAACTTTACAAATTTTGTTTTAATAGTGGTTGCAATTTATAACAACAATTCCACTATTTTTTTTATTATTTTTCTTCGTTCAATTACCGCACTTATTATTATTATTCTTCTCCATTTATTTTTTCATTTAATTTTTTTCACTAATTTTTTTATTTCTTTTTATCCATTTTCTTCATCTAATTACCACATCCATATTTTTTTTATTAATTTTCTCTACCATATTCTTCGTCTAATTTCTTCATATTTTTTTTTTAATTTTTTCACCTACTTTCTCGAGATAATTTTCCCATTCACCTTTTATATCAGCCACTCTATATAAACTACTTAATATCATTTCATTTTAATACACACTCACCATTCTATAATCCTCAAGACTCCATTATCTTCACCAAATCTTAACCACTTAATTATATATGGCAACGGGTCAAGTTTGGCACAAAAAGTATGATATCCGAACCCGACCTGATGTAAAAAATTGTACTCGTTACCCGTCTCCCTATCCGTCGAGTATCCGCATAAAACAAATCCACAGATTTTTTCCAACCCGCGGATACCTGTTGGATACCCGTTTTTCCTAAGCACAAATTTTGGCCCAAACTCCATTCTCCTTTCCTTTTCAAAACTCAGAAACCCTAAATCTTCACTTCAGAAATCGGGACTCCAAAAACGGTTGAGTTTATTTTGTCCAAACTCAGATCTACACCAAAGCATCTCAGATTTGCAACAAAATATCTCAGATCTGCAACAAAGCATCTCAGATTTGCACCAAACATCTCAGATCTGCCTTTCGTCGTCGTCTCCTCACATCGTCGACCACTCTCGATGTAGTTTAGTCTCTCAAGCTCCGCAAACGGGATCACCTACTGTTGTTGGCTGGCCCCGTCGCTGGCCGCGGGCGGTGCCTTGGATGGTAGAAGAGGAAGCGACACTGCCAAATTAGTGTAACGATGTGGCAGCAACAACGTGAAGTCCTTGCGGCGTCATTGGGGACGGTGATCCTTATTGTTGGTAGCAACAGAGCGGAGGACAATGATCCTTGTGTTTTGAGAAAGAAGAAGAAGAAGAAAGAAGAAGAAGAAAGAAGAGGATGAAAGAAGAAGAAGCGAGCCCAAAAGAAAAATCTATTTTGATTTGATTTGATTTCTTTCCTTTACTTCCTCTGCACCATAACAAAGGGGCAAAATTAAAAACAATTTTTTTAACTTATTTTCTAATTTCATAAAAAGGTAAAATTGTAATTTTATATTTTAAACGGGTAGTAGATATCCATGGGTCAGATGGTGTGATACCTGAACCCGACCCGTTAACGAGCGAGTATTGAATTACTCGCTACCTGTTACCCACGGGTACCTCTTGCTCGCGGATACTAAATACCCGCAACGAATTTTACCCGTAAATACCCGCGGGTGCGGGTTTTTTTGCCATCTCTACACTCAATCTTATATATCCAATCCCTTCATCTTCTCTATCATCCCTTTCTATTTTCTATAATTTATAAGGTAAAGAAAACAAACATGTCGGGCACCACCAAAATGGTGTCCAACGCTGCAAAGTTAGAGAACAAACATTTTTGTAGGGATGTAGTTTATTGGGTGAGCCAAGCTGGAACAACTAGCATTGGGCAGTGATGAAATGGTGTCGGGCAATGCAAACTCAAAAAGCCCTTTTTTTTTGCATTTTAACGAGTGTGCCAAATGGTTCTAGGATGGGATCGGATGGTGTCGACACTAAGTTGTCAAAAATGAGTATTTATCCATGCTTCTCACGAGGGTTTTGGCTCATTCTCTCAGTCCTACACTTTCTTTCCACCTTGTGCTATAGAGAAAGGTCCTTGGCGGTTGCTGGGGTGCTGGGAAGCTCTACCTTATCTTCCTTGGTCTCAATCTTCATTCATAATGTTTTCTTCTTTTTCGGGGTTGAAGAAGGTGAGGATCTACAAATTGAAGATGTGGATGTGAATGTGATGTGCAAATAGAGCTTGGAGAAACCGCTAGGTGCCTTGGGAAATGAACTTCTTCTTTTTAGTTCCAAATTCTTTCTTATCTTTTCAATTTGTAAACCCTAAGTTCTCCATTATGGAGAGCTAAAATTATTTGTTGATATTATATGTAATTATCTGATTTATTGTGTATTTTGTGATGTTAATACATATGCTTTTTCACTTCAACGTTAGTATTTGATATTTATTCTTAATGCTTGTTGTGGAAAGGTCACCTATGGCTTGATTGTTTATTCTTCTGGTGTTGAAAAATGTCTTTTAAATGTAGAACTAAAATTAAGCACCTAATGGATCTTGTATCTAGGGATAGAACATGATTCATTAGTAATCTTAAGACTTTTTGAATTGAATGCATGTTTCCTTGTTGAGGATTCAAGGAATTGGACATTAATAAATATTCATAGGCTCAAAGTCACTAGAAATAAGATTTACGTAAACTTAGGAGTTGATTGTGACATGAAATATGAATTGTGTTGATGCTCCAATGCAATCAATTTTCTAACAAGTATTTTGGGTATTTAGTATAACAAGTGTCGTATCCATAGAGATTTGGTAGAATACACAATGTTTAAATTGATTTGATTTGAATAAAGTAGGTTTTTAATTATGTAAGAAGGATGGAAACATAATAAACATATAAAAGTTTTGCTTTAGTGTAACAAAGATGTGTTGAAAAAGTATTAAGTAGAAAGATTGGTTTCAATAGGATAAAGATGTGTTGAGTTCAAATTTCACCACTTTATCCCTCACTTGTACTTAAGCTATTATTCACAAAGATGCAATTGACTATGTCCCGAGTGTGTTTTTAAATGTAACTTTATGTCCATTCTTGACACCTAGAGCCTAAAATCTATCATTCTTAAATGATTTCTTGAATGAATCACTTGCTTTAAGATCACAACTCTATAACTAACTAAAGTCTTTCTAGCATCTAAATGCGAGAGAAGAATCAGTTGGATTACAATTTTGAATCAATTCCCACTCAATCCCAAACAACAAACATAAATTGATTCACAAACATATAACAAAAACATACTTTGATAAATAAAATAGTATTGATACAAGAGAATTTCAAAGAGTTACATCTTGTCCTCAATAAAAGAGAGACTTAACTCCTTATAATGGATGCAAACTTTACAATGCTTTGAATGACCATGCTCTCTAAGAATATTCAATGAATACAGAGAAATGTGTTTTCAAAAGATCGCTAAAAATGCTTAAAAAGGTGCTTCCAAAAGTCAGTCTAAAACAAAGGTACAACTCTGTTTTTATAAATTGTCCAAGGTGGTACTCAACAATGCACTTGTGGCACTAGTGCAGAATCGGCTTACAACGTCACCCATTAGACGTAAGATAGAGGGGGAAGCGACGTAAATTATTGAACGGTGGCAATTGTGTAAATAAGTGAAGCCTATCGACGTCTGCTAGGTTGGGGGCCGACGTCTATAATACTATAAACGTTGGTGCCCCTAGATACTGACTTCTATATGTCTGACAAGTAAGTGAAAAGTCATTTCTTTCCGTCATATAGACGTCTGTGTCCCGCCTACTTGATGTCTATAGTTTGACAGATAGGTGAAAATTTAATTTTTTACGCCATCTAGACGTTGAATCCCGCCACCTGACGTCTATATTTGATTATAGACGCCAGTGCCCTGTCTACCCGACGTTTATATTTTGACAGGTAAGTGAAATTTAATTTTTTCTGCCATCTAGACGTCTGACCCCCGCCACCTGACGTCTATATGCGATTATAGACGTCAGGGCCCCTCATACCCCGACGTCTATAGTCTAAGCAGGTATGTGAAAAGTCATTCGTTTTCGTCAACTAAACGTATCGTCCCGCCAAGCCGACATCTATATATAACAAAAATATTAATTTTTAAATGGAATGGACGTCATATTAGTGGGGAGCTCGACGTCTATGCGATTATAGACGTCGATTTTTTGGCAACTAACGTCTAATTTCTTGTTAAATGGTGCAAACTAGCAGTTTGCGAACCAGCCCTTTGATCGTCTTCCTTCACCTTTACTCTCCGCTTCACTGCATTTCCAGGTATGTTTGATGTCTCGTGAACCATTTAAATTTGTTTTTACTCTGTTTAAAGTAATATTTGATGTATTATCTTTCATTTGAACCGATTAAAATGAGTTTTCGTTATGTTTCGGTGTGGTTTTTCTTGTGTCTTTGGGTAGCGTAGTGCACCTTCTCCCTTTGCTAGTTTCCTTCTAAGAAAAACTTACGTTTTTTGGATCTCTTATGGCATTCCAACCTGAAGTCGAACCTGAGTCCTTGCATAGTATCATTCCCACTGCCAATGAAAAAGAAAACGGTGAGTATTCTTTTTCATTGGCGGTCGGAATGGACCTAGACAACGACCCAGGTTCGTCTTTGGGTTGAAATGCCATAAGAAAAGACACAATTTTTTCTTACGAGAAAACTAGCAAAGGAAGGAGGTGCTACTACGCTACCCAAAGACACGAGAAAAACAGCACCAAAGCACAACGAACACTTCATAGATGTCGGTTAATGCAATATTTGACGGCTTTATAGAACTCTTACATGTCAGTGAACCGACCTCTACGAGTACTATAGACGTCGGTTGGTGCAATCTCTCATGTCTTTGTAGATGTCGCGCTTTTCAATGAACAAACGTCTATAGCGACGTCGTCACTGCAGAAATCCGACGTTCCATTAACGTCACCCGCAAAGACGTCGATTAGGGAAGTGACATTAAAAGCCTAAAATAACTGACGTCTAAAGCTCTTTCTGCATTAGTGTGGCTTGGAAGAAAAGGTTTCCTTCCTATGTAGGTTTGCTTTTGTGGCACAACCTCATCCTCTGATGCTCATCTCTTGAGGTAACTTATTTGAGAATGAGTGTTCATGGCTTAGCCTCAGGTGCTTAAGGTTAGGCGATTACTCTTTGTGGCTTAGTCTTAATTCTGTTGCTTAGCTGCACTAATCACAATTTGCCTAAAATTGCTTAAATTTCATCTAATTTCTCTATTTTTTCTTTCACTTTGACTCTCTTTTGGGTATAACTTGATTTCATCGATTCAATTAGTACATGCTTTAGATTAATGAAATCAGATTTATGGAATAACATGAGATATTCGATGAATAAGATGCACAAATGTAGATTTATTAGAAGCCACTAAGAATTAACACAAACTCTAATAACCATACAATTGCACCAAAGGAACTATATTCAGTTAAAGACACGAGTTCAAAAACTTATTTGGATGCAAACTCCCGACGATGGAATGGAACATGGAAGTTGGTGCAACGAATAAAAAGGAGATGCAGGAACCCATGCCAGTTGGATTGGAACGACCCAAGATGATTGGAAGAAAAGAGTTGTTACTTGAGTTCACCTCCAAGATAAGACTCCAATGAAGACATTCAGTATCTCTAAATTTCATCAGAGTTTCTTTAACATTTCAATATGAAAAACTTATACATCTGATGCCTTTGTTTATAGGTAGATGTTATCCTAATCAAAGTAGTTAATGACTAACTAATCATAATTTAAGAAAAGAGTATGAAGTAAGTTATTCTAATAACTAGAGTACAAAGGAAGCTAAAGGTCAAACATGCTCCCCAAGTTCCAACTTCCTCTAGTTTAGATGCGATGATTATGAATTGCCTCAAGTTTTGGCTAAAATATGTTCCTGCAGGCGCTCAGTGCCAACACCCTGTCGCTAGGCACCCCTCATATGCTATTTACTAGTGCAAACTCATATTTGCCTTGTGCTTATGTGTGCAAAATAATGAATGTTTGATCCATTGTTCAAGGTTGCATCACTTTTGGTGTTGGAATACAAAACAAATTAAATTGGCATGAATTTAACAAACCTTAACATAATCAAAACAAGATAAGTGTTAAATTCATCTAAAAAAATTAACTCAAGTTGGGCACTTATCAAATTGAGATGATTGTTAATACATGAGAATGAAGTAGATAAAATCTAATCTTGACAATTGTAAATATTCTATATTAGATTTTAGTCGCACACCAATTGTTTCATAAAATAGCAAAAAAGTTTATTATGTTTTTGTAAACTTTGTTATCTAATTGAGTTGTGGATTGCAAAAGTTATCATATGTTTCACAAGTCTCTTGGGAGAAAACGATAAATACTTATTATTTGCTATGTTGCGAGTGATGTGCTTATGATTTCGCCTTAACAAAGATGCAAGTAATGAATGATGGAAAGATGAATATGAAAGCATAAATTGGGTCATATGATGAAGGGGTTGGATGTAGAAGGTGATGTGGTGAAGATTTGATGAAGGTGATGAAGTTAGGAGGATGATAAAATGGTGAGTGTGAGGGAGAAGTTGCATGTGTTAGAATGGAATGATAGTGTGTACAAGAGAAAAATAAATGTGTATTTATAGAGTAATGGGTAGAGAAAATTGATGGAGAAAAATAATTAAAAATGAAGGATGGAGAAATTAAATGACGATACTAGATAGAAAAAACAATAAAAAAATGAATTGAGAAATTAGAGGAAAAAAATTAATGAAAAAGAATAATAAAGAAAATGGAATAATTAGACGAAGAAAATGAGTGAAGAAAAATAATAATAAAATAAATGCAAAAACTAGATGAAAAAAAAAATGAATGTAACAGAATAGTTAAAAGATGGATAGGATGATTAAATGGAAAAAATGTGGAGAGAAATATTAAAAAAAAATGTGTAGAAATTAGACTAAGAAAATGTGAGAGAAATAAAAAGAAAAATAGATGGGATAAGCAGGGGTGTTAATAGAAAAACAGGCAAAATGTGGGTGTTAAAAATAGACTTGTGGGAGAGGTGTTAAAACATAGATTGATCTTTATTTTTTTAAAATGTAAAAGGGTGTTCATATTATACATACAATGTTATTAAATTCTCACATGTTACACGTTGTTACACATTGTAAAGAAGTGGGTGTTACAATTCTCTCCTACTTACCGAAATATATTAATATACATTTAATTTAATTTATTTGAAATATATTTTATGAATACCACAATTAAAAAGAAAAACATTTTATATCTATGTTTAAGTTTAAAATAACTCATAATTAGAGTTGTCAAAACGGGTAATTCGGTCCGATTTGGTCCGGTCCACCATGGGTTGGTCACTTAGTGAGCCAACCCAACCTGACTCATTTATTAGCGAGTCAGAAAAATTTGAACTCAGTCCGACCCACCACAGGATGGTGGGTAAACGGGTTGACTCACTGACTCACTTAATTACAATTTTTTTAAAATAAAAATATTATAAACTTTCTATAATTCAAATCTAAATAAATTTTACTCCCAAATTTCACTACCAACATGAGTGTTTAATTAATTTTGAAAAAAAGAAACTTAAATAATTTTTTGAAGCAAAAAAAATAACAAATATCTTTTTATAAAATTAAAATTAAATTTTAATAAAATAAAATAAGATAGGTGAGTTGGTGAGCCAACCCGGTCCACTATGGGTGTAACCCGCATGAACTGGGTTTAAATAAGCCGGATTGAAATCTGACCCGCATAAAAAAAAATACAAATTTTTCAAACCCAACTCGATCCGAATCCGTGATGGGTCAGATTAGCCCGCAGGTTATGACGCATTTTGACGGCTATACTGGTAATAATGTATCTTAACTAATAATTAAACATTACAATAAATAAGATATTCAATATTTGTGTCAATTTTTATGTATTAATACACACCCAATATATATATATATATATAAATAAGTATATGTATGTTTTTCATTTCAAAATATTTTCTTATTTTATTTATAATATGATTGAAAGTAATATCTGTAAAGTTTAGAGTGTATACTTTTAGGAATTAAAATTTTCATAATATTTACTTTTTAAATTAATAATTCAGAAAATTAATTTATTAAATATATCATATTTTAAAAATAGATCTTCATATTTTTTTTATAATAAATTATTACATTTAATAAATATTGTATATAATAAACTCATTTGTTTATCTGTTTTATTAAAATTATTTTCTCCCAAATTCAATCTTATCCAAACATGCTGGCGAAGTCTTGTACTAAAACATGATTCATTATTTATTTGTCAATTGATGCACGGAACCATTGTACAAACGTTACCTAGACTAGTTAAGCCTGAGTTTGGTGGGTCCTTAAATGGAGGAACTAACTCCACCATCTTATTCTGATCGTCACTTTTCACTAAAGGATTTTAATTTCGTTGGGTTTCCTTTCTCACACCCACCAATCATTTTCTTCATTTTTTTACATTGTTGAGTGGATTTTGCACAATCATTATCAATTTTTCCTTCATTTGTAAGTGGGCATGTCATTGTGAACTTATGTATATGCTGAATCTGAGCTACATGAAAAATGTCTCTTTTTTCTGCATGTGATATAATTATTTCATCCCACATTTTCTCTCATTGCATTGGAAATAGTATGCTAAGTTGCTTGTAGCTCTGTGTCATCTCTCGGTGGGGTTATGGTTCGTACACGTTTCAATTTCGATCAATGGTTCAAGTGTCAAGTTTGATTTGATTCTTCATGCTATCCTTGTTGTTGGATACGCGTACAGTGCTCTGGTGAAGGTTGACAAAAAAATCTTAATTTGATGTATGGTGTATCGATACGGTAGCCTACTGTTGATTATATTTTGGTTTGAATTTGATGTTATTGTTCAATCATTCAAAATAGAAGAAACGAGAAGAAGATTGTGAAACTGGTTTGAATTTAAGGTGTTTGATGAATAGTTCACACACTTCTTTTTCAAGTTCAAACGTGCCAATGTCTCATATTTGAATTGAACACATTGATTAAAAATAATTATCTTGAATTGAAAATGTCTCTTGGGACCTTTTGTATTGCATTTTAGTTAGATTCTTTCTCTTGATGTAAAAGGGCTATTGTTTTCCTTTCTTTTTCATTTGGTTAGTCGTTTTAGCTAGCAGAATCGAGAGTGCAAGAGGAACTTGAAGTGATGGAACCCCAGGATGAAGAAGAGATCCATAACTGTTTAATCAAGCTGGTTGTCTTATTACTCCTTACCTTTGCTTATCTTTGAGGCTACTGTCTCAAATGCAGCATCATAGCTAGTGAGGTGATTCACTGTGTTGATTTTGCATTACAGAGAAGTAATCCCCGAAGGCGAAGGGATAAGGTTTACATTGGCTGTGGAGCAGGGTTTGGTGGTGACAGGCCTTTGGCTGCTCTTAAGCTGCTTCAAAGAGTTCAAGAACTAAATTATCTGGTTCTGGAATGCCTGGCTGAGCGGACTCTCGTTGATCGTTATCAAATCATGATGTCTGGTGGTGATGGTTACGATTCTCAGAGTATGCGTTTCCTGTTCAAATAAATTGTTTAGTTTCATTATTTGGTCTATGTCTACTAACTAAGTCTCAAATTGTACTATCTAGGGTGCCACATTCCAATTCTTAACTTCTTTTAAGATCTGTAATGCACCTGTAGGTATAATTTCTCAGTTATGTTTTAGACAGGAAACTGAAATTTATATTTATTAGAAAGCATGCTAACCATTTAATAATTTTTCAGTATATGAAATTTAAGCCATTAGTAGTGATCCGGTGGTTTGTGTCCTGCTCTTGTGTTTTTTCCAATCTTATTATAAGTTTAACATCTGTAAATTTTTTCTGCAGTTTCTAACTGGATGCGTATGCTGCTGCCTCTGGCTTTGGAAAGAGGAACTTGCATAATTACCAATATGGGTGCAAGTAAGTATTTTCTGATGCTGCATCTGATGTAATGAATGACAATAACTATTGATTGTCCAAAGATAGTATGTTCAACATTGTTTTTAGTACTGATATATATGACTTCCCGTTTTCTTTTCTAACTTCGCTTACTCTTTGTTTTTAACAGTGGATCCTCTGGGTGCTCAACACAAGGTCTTAGAAATTGCTGATAGCTTGGGTCTCAATGTTTCTGTTTCTGTGGCTCATGAGGTGTCTGTCACTAATATAGGTATTTGAATTTTCCTGTAAACTTTCCTTTAGCCTATGTTGTACAAATTTTAAATGAATGTTTGAATTTCATCTGTTCAATTTATTTGTCTCATACATTTTGTTTTTACCCTCCTTACAATTTCTTCTTCTCATTTTGTATGTATGTTGGGAGATCTCACCTTTGGTAAAGGTTCTTCGCCTAGAAAGATTGATTTGCTGTAATTGGATGACATCAGATAGTGCTACTTCTATCTAATGTATAAACAAACAATACGAGTGTTCTAATAAGATTTTTCTGGCTAACAGAATGATAGCTATTAACATTATGAGCTTTATATTTATTTACTCTTTAATTAAGATTAAAAAGTCATATGTTTTTACTTTCCAATGTTTTTCCTAGTCTTAGCTCTTTGCAAGGTGCTTTTCTGAAATTGTTGGAGCATCTGGTTGTACTGTTCTTCCACCTTTTAATATATTTATATATTAAAAATAAATTAAATTTTGGGATTTTTAATTTAATTAGTCTCTGTACTTAGTTTCACAACTTATACATACACAATCTTTCAGGTTCAGGATTTTCACCAGCAAAATCATATTCCATGGATGGAGTAAGAATATTTTCTCACGAGGCTGTTTGTGATATATAAAGTCATTCTCTAATTAACTCTGTTTTTATTTACTTTTGTGATACGTTCCCCACCAATTTGTGAGAAATTCATTCACCAACCAACCACCTGCCTGCACCAAATGTGACAAGTTTAGTTTTAAGCCCTTTTTTGACTACCTATTTGGGGTGTGTTTGGATTCCTATTCAAACAACCCAAACAAACTATTGAAAGGATTATTTGTAATTGTGTGTTGTGTACACATTAATATTCTTATTTATAACAAAGAGATATAATAACAAGGAACAAAATCAATAATTAATAATGAGCAATATTTGCTAAGACATTTCCTTATTTAATATAATAAAGTCATATCTTGAACACTCTCCTTCAAGCCAAACATATGTGTTACGAGTTAAACTTGTTACAAATGTCATCAAGAGGAGGCCATTTGAGAAACTTTGTGAACATGTTAGTGAGTTGGTTGTTGGAGCTAATAAAGCTTCACATTAATCTGGTGAAGGTATGTCAAGATGACATGCCAGGAAGCTTGTGGCACATGATAATGTTGCCCATGAGTCAGGCAGCATAGTGGTTGCCAAAAAAAGGCACATCCAATTCAAGGGTTGAGTTAGAGATCAAACGACATATTGGATATCAGAGAGCAAAAATCTTGAAAGGCATAATGTACCGGGGAGAAAAATATGCCAGGGAAACTTTCCAAGCAAGGAATCTATAAACCTAGGATTTCATCTCCTACTCATAACTTACTTATCCAAGCTGGTCACCAAGACTAATTTAACTCTTTATACCACTTGTGGTTTCTTTGAGGAGATACTGCTAGTGGGTTCTTTGAGGAGAAACATCGGAGAGATTTGATACAAATGAGTCATGAACAAATCCATATAAAGGATTAAGATATCATTTTTAACTCAAAATCTTAAGACAATAAGTTTGTATATCTTTCTCCTTGTATATATTTCTTATCTTGCTTATTTTTACCCAATGTGAGATTTTCTATGAATTCCTAATACCATGATAAAGCAGGCAATATCATAGGAGACTAGGACAAAAACTGTGCAAAACTTTGCATCTTCTATTTTAAATAATTTCTGGCTACTTGTCTTCTATTACTCTTTTGTATGTAATACATCCTCAATTACAGTTGTTACTGACAATTTAGCATAGTACATAATTTGTATAAGCTAAAAAATGGGAATATAATAACATACAATTATTAGGCAGATTCTATGAATCAAATAAAAGGAGATAATAGTAATATTAAGGAATTTTGATCAGATCCCTAACAAACACTCTAGAGTTTGATTCTTGCCCCGTGCATCATTTTAAATAAGAGAAAGTTCAATTTCATAAGAAGGTAGGATGGGGCGTTTTCATGCCTTAAATCAAAAGTGGCTTGCATGGAAGGGCGATCAAGATAAAATCTCTCATGTATCACTTTACGATATAAGCTGTTTGGAGAGTTGGTTTTTGATATTACTGATTCCTTCTGTAATTTCTCTTCAGTTCTAGACTTAAAAGGCTGCATTCTGATTCAAACTAAGGGACCAATATATTTCACTTTGTCTGTATTTTTAATATTTTAATGAGCATAATCTGATCAAATTTAGTTATCCACTCATGTTTTATTCACTTTACCCCACTTCTGTTAATCTGGATGTTAATTTTGGCTGTAATTTACGAAGGGTATCAGCACATACTTGGGAGCTGCTCCCATTGTTCGTTGCCTTGAAAAGTACCAACCAAATGTAATAATTACGTCGAGAATTGCAGATGCTGCTTTATTTCTAGCGCCTATGGTATGATATGTTCTTTCCTTCATATTTCCCATCTTAATCAATACTTGCTTTTTAGTGACTTAATTCATTCTTCATATATAGTTTTTCATAAGTTATAGGGAAATTTATAGAGTTCAATTTGATACTTGATTCTTTATTTTAACGAAGTCAGTACAGTTAGAATTAACTTCTGTATGCTTAGGATAATTCTTCAAAAAGTACTTCGCTCTGGTTCTCTTAGAGTGAGATGCTAATGATAATCACAGCACATGGAGTCCTCTCCTTATCTTTCTTTCAATACTAAGATAGCATGATTTAGATGGAAGTGGCTTGAACACTGTTTTTTCTTCATTTTTATTCTTTTTAAGGGAACCAAAATGTATCTCCTTTTAATCTCATGTACTGTTCTCTTTTTTTTCAAAAACATATACCAATCATAAAGTAAAACTCATATGTTATGTTCTGTTCTGTTCTAATATGTCTTTGAAACATCTCCCACAATTTTTTTCTTGAAAGATAAGGAGATAAATTTGTTGATAATGTTTCATTTGTAGAACAATATTTAAGTCATTCAAGAACTATTCATGGAATGTGATTTTCATCAATTCAGTCACTGAATCAATAGTAACTACTCATTGGACTTTCTGAGTTAACATACATTGCTGACTAAAACTTTTTATGCTCAATAACTGAACCTATTGATAGAGTTGACAATTCGCACGGTATGAAATCCTATATGACCTAGTGGTTTTTAGAGATCAACCTTTGCCACTCCCATTCTTCCATATAAAAGTTGAACTTTAGCACATAGCAGGATTGATTGTCCATGATTGATTCCCTAAACATCCTTGTGACAGGTGATATGCGAGACCTTAGAACTATTCATACTTCTTCCCCGCTGATAAAAAAAAAATCATATTTCATCCCCTCACAGCTTAAGGCATTTTGAAAATTTGGTATATGACTGGTAGATTTTGTTGAAGTAGCCAAAGACACTGATAAAAAAAGTAACATTGTGAGAACAGAAAAATAACTTATTATCCCGTTATTAAAAATTTTCTCATTAACTAATATTTTATTTCAGAAAAGTGCTAGACTTTTCTTACAGGACATATTACATTTCTTTATAATGTGACAAATATTCTATGCTAGCAAACAAAGACAGAATCATAAGTATTCTATAATTAAAGATATTGTATTAGCTGTTCATTCCAATCTCTTACACTTTTGAATTATATTATTCAGTCAATTGTAACTTAGTATGGAACATAATTCTGAAGGATTAACCTGGTGAATGAGTAGGTTTATGAACTAGGATGGAACTGGGATGAATTAGATCATCTAGCTCAAGGTTCTCTGGCTGGCCATCTTCTAGAATGTGGTTGCCAACTGACAGGAGGATATTTCATGCATCCAGGTCTGCTAATATAGCTTATCTCTACCCTTCGTTTGATATAAAATATGTGTGGATAAGTTGTGTCATTGGGATGATAATATTTAAGCGCTATCTTGTTTGGTTTAGGAGACCAATACCGAGATATGTCCTTCCTGCAACTACTGGATTTATCACTTCCATTTGCTGAAATCTGTTTTGATGGCCAAGTGTGTGTAGCAAAGGCCGAAGGTAGTGGGGGAGTTTTAAATTTCAATACATGTGCTGAACAATTATTGTATGAGGTTGGAGACCCAGAGGCTTATGTAACCCCTGATGTGGTAAGCTAAATGTTAGTTGTGAAGTCCTGGACATTTATATCACTAGATGGTAGAATATACAACAAAAAGGGAAGAAAAAAAAACTCACTGTGTTCTTCCACAGGTGATTAATTTTCAGGATGTTTCTTTCAGTCCACTATCAAGCTCTAGAGTTCTCTGTCTTGGGGCGAAACCATCTACTGTATCAGTTCCAGATAAACTTTTGCAGCTGGTTCCGCTGGTAGATATCTGAATCATTCCCTGTTGATTCACTGAATTTACCTTTACATTTATGCTTTAAATACTTTTTGCAGGATTGTGGATGGAAAGGATGGGGAGAGATTTCTTATGGGGGTTATGAATGTGTTAAACGTGCTAAAGCAGCAGAATATCTGGTAACGTTTAAAATCTTACAAGGAACACTTAGATCAGTGATCTAGCTTTATTTTTTTTATAATTTATGTTGACTCTACTGTTTGATAAGACTTATAGGTACATCTATTACTATCAATTAATATTGGTCAATTCATATGCTTAATTAGGTTAGATCATGGATGGAAGAAATATTTCCTGGTCTTAATCACCGTATACTTTCTTATATAATTGGGTTTGATAGTCTTAAAGCTACCAGCAGCAATGGAAATGAGCAGTCACAAATAACTATCGAAGATATCAGGCTACGCATGGATGGCCTTTTTGAGCAGAAGGAACAAGCCCTCCAATTTACCAGAGAATTTATAGCATTGTATACAAATGGACCAGCTGGTGGTGGTGGTATCAGGTTGATGTTACTGAAAATTTTCCTCTGCATTCATTTCATTAAAATTATTAATGGCCAATTTTTGAAGTGTAGGATTATAATAACCCTGTTGAATTAAAAACCAATGTTATTCTAATTTGATGATTGTTGGTGAAATTGTCATTTTATCAAAATTGTTCTTCACATTGCTTTGGTTATCATAGTCTGCACTTTGTATTAGAATTGCAATGTTATAAAACAAACTTGATATTCAAGACTTGGAAAACACTCATTGTGAATGGAGTTGGAACAAAAAGTTGAAACTAGGTTGTTAAACTTTGAAGAGCTAGCTATGATGTACTAGTCATCTGCATATTGGTTCTTCATTTTGTTTTTTATGTTTGAGACTTAGTATTACTTCTGCAGTAGATCATTAGTGACGTTGACATATCTTTTATTTAAGTGCAGTACTGGATATAAGAAGGAGAATCTTCTAGAAAAACATTTGGTATACTCTCCTCCTCCTTCCTCTCTCATGGATTTACTCACAGTGGTGTATATGCATGTACTTGAACAATACTTAAACACATGGATCCGGCAGACTCCAGTGGGCTATATCAAATGCCAAATTTTCAGTAAAATAATTTGTAGAGAAGTCCTTTTTAATGGAATAAGGCTTAGTTGTTCAATCAACATTATACCTTAAGGAATGAGAACTAGGAAATTAGTAGTCAAAATGGTGATGAGAAATGTAGCATTTCATTTTACTGAAGTGTTCCTTCTGAACTGCTGGAGTCAGATAATAAACTTGAACGTTCAATAAAACTTGCTATGTCTTGAAAACGTTTATTTTAGTTTCAGTGTTAGTGATTTAGTCTTACTGCAAAATTCATTAACCATTATGCTAGAAGTATTCATCATAGCTAGATTTATTTTCAGGTTAACCGCGAAGAAGTTTTCTGGCGAACTGGGGTAAAGAGGAACACAGTGAGTGAGCTAAATAAAGTAGTTAATCCTGAACACAATCTGAGGCACACATTGACAGTGGCAGCAAAACTACAAACTGAAATTGACAAGTCCTCTTCAGAATTTGCTTTCCTTGGTAGTAGTTGCTCACATTCACCTGCTCCATCTGGCCAGAAGATTCCACTTTACAAGGTAGCACACAGCAGAGCTGGAGATAAAGGAAATGACATAAATTTTTCCCTCATCCCTCATTTTCCTCCTGATTATAAGAGGTTGAAACTAATTATTACATCTCAGTGGGTAAAATCAGTGGTCTCCCATCTTCTGGATTTGTCTCTTTCTTCTGATCTAGATGCAAGAAATCAAACAGACAAAAGGGTCAATGAAAATGTTACAGTGGAGATATATGAAGTCAAAGGAATCCAGTCATTGAACATTGTTGTCAGGAACATCCTGGATGGTGGTGTCAACTGTTCTCGAAGAATTGATAGGCATGGAAAGACCATTTCAGATCTCATTCTGTGTCAACAAGTTGTGCTACCTCCTTGATTGGGTGATTCACTATGCTAATGGTCTCATGATTGGAATGGAATTGAACATTGGAAAACAAGAGTGATAAAATTGATTGAAGCTTGGAACTGCTTTAATTTGAAGTAGGACTCTAATTTTTCCATAATTTTGTGCTCTTTAATCTCTACACAGACTTCTGATTTATCTAGTAGAATAAGACTTTGTTGTGGTTGGATACTTTCTATTGGCACCATGACCTATGAACCAATGTATATAAGAAATTATAACTTAATTTTTTGTTAAAAATTTTAAGATGATGAGTATGTGAGTCTTTTTTCTTAGTTTAATTTCTTTCTACTTAATGTGAAATTCAAATTTACATTTAGATTCCTGATAATATGAAATTTTTGTATAGATTTAATGATATGTTTGATTTAGGAGAACAAGTCCAAAGAAACCACAGGAGTAGAAAATTAAATAATTTTTTAAGTTTGTTAGTAGAAGAAAAAAAATAAAAGAGAAGAAAATATTTTTTTCTCATGTTTGTTTGTAAAGAAAGTAAAAGAAAAGAAATGAAGATAGTATTGCATTTTTATTAGCATGAATATCCTTATTGTTAAAGTATAGGTTTTTTTAGCAACGCTAACAAAATCCTCATTAATAGCCATGTTCTAATACATATTCAAGCAATCCTTTCATTACCTACTTAAATATAATTGTTGATAAGGTATTGATATTATTAATACTGAATTTGAAAATACAATAATTCATGTAAGGAGATAAAACACTCAAGAAAAAACAGAAACTTAAAAAATTAGAAAAGAAGTTGGCGAAAGGGTACAAAGAAGTACTGAGAAGAGCACAGGTAGAAGTTTGATTAAGAAACAAATTACACTTGAACTAATAAGATGAATTTAAGTGAGTTTCAAACCAAATAGATAGAGTTGAATAATATATAGATAAGAACGAAGATCTGTAAAGTTGAGTTTGAAAAATATTATAATCTCATGAATTCTTTAAAGCATGAACATAATATAAGCACAAGAAGAAATTGTAAAAAAAAAATATATTAATGATTGCCATTTTATTTTTATTATCTAGGATCTATGGAACAATTTTACTTCTAAGAATTTATTATTTGTACAATTTTACTACATACTCAGTCTATAATTTTCTTTAATGGATATAATTCACACATTATCTCCAAAAGCTGATGATCAAAAACTAATTTAAAGAAGTGGAACATGACTTTTGCAAATCAAAAGTTATTTCAACCTAGATCTATATTTAATTCACAGATTCTATAATTATTTCTTTAATAAATAAATACTAGTTTAAATTACTGTTTACAATACCAGGAACTATTTTCTTTCTAGATTCAAGATTGGAGGAGAAGAGAAGTAGGAGCCTGATGACTATAGATTTTGATCAAAATTAAAACATGCTAAAGATAAAAAAAAAAGTCTCTTAATTTACAAAGATCAATGAGTTTAACATCTTTTATTAACCTCTTAATTATGAAATCCACATCTTAATCACCAGAATAGTAAACCAAAGAAAAGTTGGAAATAACTATATTTGTTCCATCCAATAATCTCTTCTAATTAAAGTGGTCAAACCAACCAGCCTCTTTTCTCTCCATTCAATTAGATCATATCCACAAATAACACATAACTTTTCCATTTTTGTTTCACAATTTTAGGGTCTATAATCACTTGTTAACCACTTACAACAGAAACCTATGTGTTGATATAAATCACTTTCTGCTGAGACATATCCAAGACTTTGTTCAGTTCCCTTTTGTCTGAGGCGAGCATTCTTGTTCAACCCCTCTTTGTTCCTCAGACATCCCCAAAGGGAATAAAAAACACACAAAAAAACACAAGCAATAAAGGAAGGGGAGGAAAAAAAACATGTCTTTCACTGGAACTCTAGACAAATGCAACGCATGCGACAAGACTGTCTATGTGGTTGACTTGTTAACTCTTGAAGGCACTCCTTACCATAAGAACTGCTTCAAATGCAGTCACTGCAAGGGATGTCTCACGGTATAACACCCTCCATTCTCTTCATTTTTTCCTTCATGATTTTACTATTATCTATTTGTAATTCCAATGTGGAATCAGAGACATCATAGTTAAGAGGGTCAAAGAAAATTTATCTTAAATCATTCTACAAAGATGGTAATTTGTTCTGATATGAGGAGGTTTAGGAATGCCACTTTTATACAAAAGATTTAAAACCAAGATTTTGCTTTGTGGGATATTTCTTCTCATACATTATATTAAAAAAAGTTGTCCTTTAAACATTGTTCACAACTCAATGTTGATCAGATGTCCACATACTCCTCAATGGATGGAGTTCTCTACTGCAAGACACATTTTGAACAACTCTTCAAGGAATCTGGCAATTTCAGCAAGAACTTCGGTAAGAGGAAGAGCATCTTTTGGCTAAACTTTTTGTGTTTTGAATTTGGCTAAACATATGATCATGTCACTTCCTGTTATTTACACTAATGAAGCTATGTTGTTTTCTTGATTCTAAATGTTGCAGCAAAGTCTGCTGAGAAACAAAATGAAATAGTATGTTCCCTATCCTTTCTTGACACCCACTTTACCAATTAATTATACTACCATACACTTTCATATGTATGATTATGTATTCTTTTATTCTCCATCTAACATACAAGTTATATCATGATGAATAGCAGAACAGAACTCCCAGCAAGCTATCTTCCATGTTCAGTGGAACCCTGGACAAATGTGCAGTATGCGCAAAAACGGTCTATCCTCTTGAAAAGGTCTGTGATCTCTCATATCTTCACCATGAAACATGAAAAAGTGAGAACAAGTTTGTACTGTCATATTTCTCAAAAATACTAGTATTATTCATAAAGAAGTCACTAGATACTTCACATCTATATAATGTAAATAACAATGATGGGTCTTTTGAGTGAGGATTCATCATGGAGAGATTTTATAAAT
Organism: Vigna reflexopilosa; assembly: GCA_027742785.1. Classification (NCBI taxonomy): domain Eukaryota; kingdom Viridiplantae; phylum Streptophyta; class Magnoliopsida; order Fabales; family Fabaceae; genus Vigna; species Vigna reflexopilosa. Next base: position 23,624,288 of record CM050929.1, on the reverse strand, counting down.
GTAATTTGAACTCAACACACATAAAAAGATTGACACCACTTTTAACCAAACACCTTTAAGACAATAGGTTTATGAATTTTCAATTTTCTCATTTTATATAGAACTTAGACTTAATTATTTACAAAAACATATAAAAACTAATAAGACCATTGATGTAGAATGATTTCAAATCACTTTAAATAGGATTTTGTCTGACATGACTAAACTAACCATGCATGGAAATTTGGTTTTGTTGATGAAATAGGTGACACTGGAAGGGGAATGCTACCACAAGACTTGTTTCAGGTGTGCTCATGGAGGGTGCCCTCTGACACATTCAAGCTATGCTGCCCTTGATGGTGTCCTCTACTGCAGAGTCCACTTTCAACAACTGTTCATGGAGAAAGGGAACTACAGCCATGTACTCCAAGCTGCTGCACACAGGAGGACTGGTTCTTCTACACCTCCTGAGCCTCTATTTGAGGAGCCATCACATCCACCAGCAGCATCTGAGGAACCTCAAGTAGTGGAAGATGAAGAAAAAAATGAAGAAAAAAGTGAAGAAAAAGAAGAAGAAGAAGAAGAAGAAGAAGAAAGCTCTTGAAGGAATTCCATTCCCCTCCCCCATCTTCTTTCAGTTTGAGCAGGGTCTTTTGTTTCAAGTTCTTTACTCTCAAAATTTCCTACAAATTATTTTTTGGTTTCCTTGTAAACTAACTTGAGAGTTTTGTTAATGTATTTGAAATAAAACAGAAGTTTGAGTAACCCATGTTTTCTTTAATTTCTTCTGTGAAAAATTATCCATTCCATTTGAAGTAATCAAATATATATTTTTTAAATTATGTAACTAATAAATTAATTACATTAATTGTTATAATCCGATATGGACTTTATGTCCATTCTTTACTCTTGCTCTCTCTGTTTTTTGCTATTTTTTCCTTACGTTTTATGTTCTCTCTTTCTGTTATTTGTTCTATTTTTTGTTATTATTTTATCTTTTTGCTCTCATTTTGATTTATGCTTTATGTTATTTCACTCTCATGTTCTTTGTTCCCTCTTGCTTTTTTTTGTTTTTGTTATTTTCTCTTCTCTTATTTTCTCTTATTGGGGATCGAAGCTAAGACAAGTTATAAATGTTGGCGGCCTACTAAAGAGCAAAATGATATATTATTAACTATCTTAGTAAATCCTAGTTGAAAGAATGCGAGATCGCAACACGATTTAGGGATTATGGGGAAATTGGGGAGTACAACAGGTAAAACTAGGGACATTGAGTGAAACAATGATGCCTGGTGTAGGATGTCACCGGTGCATCTGCCTATTCCTATTTCCTCCAACCGCCTTTTATGCATGGTAAGCTTCCTCTATGTTTTTCCTCCTTTCTTTTTTTGTTTTATTTTTGCATTTTTTTTCTAACTCTTATTTCTCTTTATTATATAACTGGAGATCTTACATGGGTAACTCCAAAACTCTTAGACCTCTTTCCGATCTCCCTTGTACACGACGAAAGAGAGGTATCTCTCCCGTGCCCTTTCACCTCAAAGCTCTCTCAAGTGAGCTTTTCCTAAGACCTTCATCACTCGATCAAAAGTCTCCGGAAATCATTTTTTATCATTTAATATGTTTATAGGATCTTATCTTTTATCCAGAATTTTAAATAGGATTTTTTCTTTATTGACGTATTAATTAGGTCTTTATATTTTAAAATTGAATTAAATAGGATAGGTGTTAAAAACAACATGCTCATTGTGTAGTTTTTTTATTAAAGGTCATTAAAAACGTGATTGAACGGTTTTTTTTTAATTAAAAAATGGAGTTTAAAGTGAGGATAAAGTTGAGAAATTAAAATGGAGTTGATGTGTTAATGAGATGATTTTTTTATTTAATGTTAATTTTATTCCTAATTAATTTTTGCATCAAATTTGGTAAGTTTAAATAAAATTAAAATTTCCTTTTTTTTAATGGAGGGTCACTTTACAAATATCTTAAACAAGGTTCTAGACTTTGGGTTCAACTTTGAACCAAGAAACTCAGAGGGTCACGCAAGGGACAAACCTTCCCAATCTCTTTACTTTTTCTTTTTTTTTTTTGCCATTTATCTTGAGCGAACTCAGAAGCTCCCAGCTTCTTTTTCTCTCTTGTTGCGGGCAACTGACTTGGGGAATCATCTATGGCGCTGCGATGGCAGCAAGAGCACGACGAAGGCATCGCCGACGGTGCAATGATGGCGCGATTCAAACAGAACCCGTCTTTCCTCTATCATTTTCAAGTTTTAACGCTTCCTTGTAGGGAGAGAATGGTCATGTTCAACGGAGATAGCGCGGCGAAGGTTTACTTTCTCCTATTCGTTTTAGATCGCGGCGCAAGAGGGAGGCTTCCTCCTCCTTTCCGTTTATGTTTCGTCTTACAAGGGGAAAGAGATTTTGGCGGTCTACAGCGTAAGGACAGTGACGCCGAGATTTGGCGAAAGCAGCAGCAATATCAAGTTTGGGTTTGGGGTTCCTATTGCTCTCTGATTTTGGGGATTAAGGTTTGCTGAAATTGGGAAATTAGGGATTTCTGATGTAAATTGGTTTTTTTATTCGAATTGAATTGGTGATTTGCGTATTGTTTCTACGAATGGGCAGAGCATTTCTATTTCTGGTTTGTTTTGGGTTAGATTTCTCGTCCTAGCAGAGACAATGGAGCTTTCTGTAATTGAATTTCCAACTTTGCCCTTTCTGTAATTGAATTTTCAATCTTTTAACTTAATTTTTTAGTTCAAAATTTAAAATAATATAATTCAATCACGTTTTTAATGACACGGGTGTTAAAACTATTGGAATTCAAAAGAGATAGAGCATAGAGAAAGCAATGCAAAGTTTTGTGAAGTAAATGAACTCTTTTTCGAAGAAGCTCTGCATGGCTATATATATACACACAGCATGCAGGCTTATATCAGTAACAGAACAAACAAAAAACGAATTAAAACAGACTTGAATTACTAAAACCATTACTCTCCCTTAATTTAAATCTCTAAGAGCTACAACTCCAATCTTATTTTGCATAGTTTCAAACTTATCAATGGTCAAAGCTTTTGTAAGAAGATCTGCCCTTTGCTCTGAAGTTTTCCAATAACGCAGCTCAATTCTTCCTTTATTCACAATGTCTCTTAAGAAGTGAAACTTCACTTCTATGTGCTTACTCTTGCCATGACTAACTGGATTCCGAGCGAGATTAATTGCTGAAGTGTTGTCCATCCTTAATTCTATTGGCTTTCCAAATGCTACCTTCAACTCAGTTAACAATTCTTCAAACCAGATTCCTTGGCAAGCTGCATAACACCCTGCAACGTATTCTGCTTCGCAGCTTGATAACGCCACAATCGGTTGCTTCTTTGATGACCATGATACTGGTGCTTCATTCAAGAAATAGATGAAACATGATGTGCTCTTCCGTTCTATAATGTCTCCTCCATAATCAGAATCACAAAATCCAGTGAGCTTCAGACAGTCTTCCTTATTTCCATATGGCAACAACACTCCATAATCAGATGTGCCTTTGATATATCTCAGTATACGTTTAGCAGAATCCATGTGACTTTTCTTTGGTTTGCTCATGAAACGGCTTATCAATCCCACGCTAAAGCTCAGGTCAGGACGACTATTACACAGAAACCTCAGAGATCCCACGATTTGCTTGAATCTTGTCTCATCTACATCTTCTTCAGTCTCGTCTCTTCCCAGTTTCACATTGACTTCCAAAGGACTTCGAGTAGCATTGCATTGGTACATCTGGAACCTTTCCAGTAGCTCCTTTGCATACTTTTGTTGATGCATGATGAGACCCATCTTAGAGTGCACGAACTCTAGACCAAGGAAATAGCAAAGTTCTCCCAAATCCGTCATATCAAAATCATTTTTCAGCATTTCTTTGAGCTCGTTAACATCCTCGTTCCGTGAGCCTGTAACAAGGAGATCGTCAACATATATACAAACGATTAAAGAGTTACCTTTTGTAGATTGTTTCACATAGACTCCATGCTCTACTCTGCATTTCTGAAAACCGTGTTTGGTGAGCGATGAGTCAATCTTCTTGTTCCAGGCTCTAGGTGCCTGACGTAATCCATACAAGGCTTTCTGTAACTTATATACTTTCTCTTCATTGTTTCTCTCCCTGAAACCCGGAGGCTGTTGTATATAAACTTCCTCTTCTAATACTCCGTGAAGAAATGCAGACTTAACATCAAGCTGATGAATCTGCCACCTTTGTGCACAAGCTATAGCAACGACTAATCGTATGGTTTCCAGTCTCGCTACTGGTGCAAACACTTCATCAAAATCAACACCCTTCTTTTGCATAAATCCTCTGGCAACCAGTCTTGCCTTATACTTTGACATGGTTCCATCTGGGTTTAATTTCTTCTTGAATACCCACTTAACACTTATACTTCGTTTTCCAGATGGAAGATCTACTAACTTCCATGTGTTGTTCTTTTCTATAGATTTTAGTTCTTCTATCATTGCATTTTTCCACACTGGCTGCCTTAGTGCATCTTCGACATTTACAGGTTCCGTTCCAGCCATTAATGCAAGTGTAACAAGCTTCCTTCATCGTCAATAGCAGAGTCAGAGTATACCTCGTAATCTGAGAGTCTAGACGATCTCTGGGTTGATCTTCTTGGTCTTTGAGTTTCATCTGTGATGTCGCTGGTAGTATCCTCTTCAGTTCTGGAGACAACCTTTGTTCTCATTTCTTCATGATTGCCATTGATTCCTTGTATCACAGTTTTCCTAGACTTCTCATGCATGGTATCCCAGTTCCAGGATTCACGTTCCAGAATAACAGCATCCCTACTAATGACCATCTTCTACTGAATTGGGTCGTAAAGCTTGTAGGCTCCGGTGGGATGGTAACCTACAAACACCATCGGTGCACTCTTGTCTTCTAGCTTGCTACGTTTCTGATCAGCAATGTGAACATAGGCTAATGAACCGAACACTCTTAAGTGCTTTACAGAGCGTACCTTTCTCGTCCAGACCTCCAATGGTACTTTTCCTTTGATGCGTTTGGTAGGACATCTGTTGAGAAGGTAGACAGCTGTCGTCACAGCTTCAGCCCAAAGGCTTCATGGCAAACTCTTCTCCTTGAGCAGACACCTAGCAGTGTTCATGATGGTTCTATTTCTGCGTTTAACAAGTGCGTTATGCTGTGGTGTATAAGGAGCAGTGACTTCATGTGTTATGCCCTTTTCCTGACAAATTTTTTCAAACGCATATGACGTGAATTCTCCCCCACCATCAGTTCGCAGAACCTTCAAAATCTTGCCACTCTCTCTCAACATTAGCTACAAACCTCATAAAGACCTCAAGTGCTTCGTTCTTTGCTTTAATCACATATACCCAACTCATTCTACTAAATTCATCTACAAAGACCACAAAATACTTATTTCCTGCCAACGATAATGTCTCAAGGGGACCACAAATGTCCGCATGCACCACATTCAAACAATCTGTTGACCTCATTTCGACCTCTGTCTGAAATGATTTCCTTGGTTGCTTACCTGCCAAACAAGATTTACATGTATCGATAGGTAGAGATATATGCGACACACCTGATACCATACGTTTCTCTTTTAGCTTCTGCAGATCTTTGAAGTTTAAATGGCCAAATCTCAGATGCCACGTCCAGCTCTCTTCGCTTTTCACAGTAGATAGACATTGCATATTTTCCACAGCATCAAGACATACTTGGAACGTTCTATTCTTCGAAAGTCTGCTGGTCAAGATCAACCTGCGATTTCTGTCATATAGTTTTACCTGGTCTTGATCACCCATGATCACTGTAAAGCCTTTTTCAACAAGTTGTCCAATGCTCAGGAGGTTGCACTTCATGTTCGGCACAAACAGCACATTAAAAATCGTTGCCTTTGAGCCATCACGTTTGTTGATAATAACATCACCCATGCCTTCAACCTTCAGGGTACTATCATCAGCAAATTTTACCTTACTCTTCTTCGTGTCATCAAAATTTACCAGCCAATCCTTATTGCAAGTCATGTGATTCGAGCAACCCGAATCAAGATACCAGGTTTTATTCTTTGTTTTCACACACTCAGTGGTTGTCATTACCATCAACGTTAACGTTTCTTTGTCAGAGTCTTCTTGAACAATATGTGCCTCCTTCTCCTTGCTTGACGGTTTACTTTGATTGGTCTTTTCTGGAAAGCATTCAGATGCAAAATGGCCAAATCTATGACAGTTAAAGCATTCAATGTTTCTTTTATCTTTCTTCTTCTTCAAACCTTTCTTGTAGTATTTCTTTTCTTTCGAATTGGATGCTCTGCTTGAGTCAGATTTCTCATCTGGTTCCTCCGTATCAGCACCACTTCCATCTTTTTTCCATTTGCTGTTACTCGGTTTTCCTTCCCATTTCTTGAACTTCTTTTTCTCTTCTCCTTTCACATGCTTAACTTTCAACGCTTGATCATCACGTTTGGATTTTCTTTCACGTTTCCTCATTTCATAGGCTTCTAAGGAACTCTGGAGCTCCTTTATCTTGAGTTTTCCAACATCTCTTGATTCTTCGATAGCAACAACAATGTGGTCGAACATTTCTGGCAAAGACCTCATAATTTTCTCAATGATCATGGTGTCAGTAATGTCTTCCCCACATGCTCTCATTTGATTTGCAATCGTTATTATTTTGCTGAAGAAGTCACTTATCCTATCACCTTCCTCCAATTCCAGATGTTCATACTGCCTTCTGAGAGCTTGAAGTCTTATCTTTTTAACCTTTTCTCCTCCAGAATAACACTTCACCAGAATACCCCATGCTTCCCTGGCTGTACTCACGTTCTGGATCTTTTCAAAATGAGTGTCATCCACGCACTGATGGATTATTAGCAATGCCTTATCATCCTTTTGTTTAAACTCTTTCTTTTGATCTTCTTTCCCACAAGATCGTTCTCAGCTCCTTCAATTACATCACTGACGCCTTGCACTCTGAACACCACGCGCATCTAGGTGCTCCAGCGATTCCAGTTTTTCTCCGAAAGTATTGGGAACTGTAGTGAGGAAAGATCGACCATCCTGGAACAAGAACAACCTTCTTGTCGTTCTTTGAGATAACGAAGATACTTCAAGATGAAAGAAACGTAACGCACCACAGGTTCACACAACCTGGCTCTGATACCACTATTGGAATTCAAAAGAGATAGAGCACAGAGAAAGCAATGCAAAGTTTTGTGAAGTAAATGAACTCTCTTTAGAAGAAGCTCTGCATGGCTATATATATACACACAGCATGCAAGCTTATATCAGTTACAGAACAAACAAAAACGAATTAAAACAGACTTGAATTACTAAAACCATTAAAAACAACATGTCAGCATGTCAGGTTACACAATACTTAACGTCGTTTGATCAATTTGACGAAAAGATCTTATTTGATTCAATTTTACAAAAATAAAGACCCTGAGACGTAAAAAAAAAGGTCCTATTTGAGATTCTGGACAAAAATAGAGACTATTGAGAATATTAAACTTTTTTTATTTATATGTGTTTTTTGTGTTTTATGAAATTTTTTTTTATTTGTTTATGTTTTTATCAACAGTGGCCAAATTTGGACAATGTTTGTAAAATATGTACGCTTAAATTTTTTTATTTTTATTTTTATTAAAATTTTTATTTTGTAACGTATAAATTATGAGGACATCATATATTTTTTTTTATTAAATTTGTGATTTACATGTCTGCCATTATTGATGTCTTTGATTGTTAACTCACCAATTCTTCCAGGTGTTGGCAGGGAACAAGAATATCGAAGATCTTTGACTTTCACTTTGCTTTTTTTAATGTTTTTGTATTTTTTTTGTCACCCACTTGAGGGCCTTATTGTATTACAAGGCCTTGTTATCTTTGTAATAATTCAAAGTATCATTGTAAAGGTGAATGTATTTTTTTTTTGTTCTATTATTATTTTTTATGTACGTACCGTATTGTGAAAATAATTGTATATTTTTATTTTATTTACATGTTTAAAAATCATTTTACATTTTGTTGTCATCTTAGTTTATAGAATGATTCTCGTTCGTCTATTTCGTTTTTTTAATTACTTGATCCAAACATTTCTTTTTAAAAAGAAAATATTGAGTTTATCATGAATTTAGAAATATCATTTGAATAACATGTATGAAACTGTTGAAGATCTTTGAAAAGGTTGACGAGGTAATGAACAAATAAACATGGTTTATAGTTGAAGATTTAGGCTTTAGACTGGACGAAGTTTGGATTCAAAGGCACTTAAAAAATGAATTGGGAATGGTTTTTAAGACCCTATACGACATAAATGGACAATGATATCAAGGAACGGGTATTTGACAAAAGGAATTATGACACAATGAACAAAGAATGCCTCTCAAGAACGAATGAACGAGGGTTTAATTCTTAAAATATTATAATTATATAGCTATATACTCACTTAAATATATTTCTTTTATCAAAATTATATTTTCCAAAATAAAGCCTCACAATAGCTTAATATTAACATATAACTTTTTTTTATATATTTTAAATTGAAAAAGTGTTACAATGTACACTACATTTTGTGACTATTTTATTTATTTAAAAAAGTCATTAACTTCTTTTGTAAAAAAAATACTATTTAACCTAATTTGTAATTTACTCATATATGGTTAATTAGAATTATCAATGTAAGAATTTAGAAAATAAAATACTGATAGGTTTTTTAAAATAATAAAGTTTTAAAGTTAAAATAATTCAATAAAATAAATAAAATTTTTTAAACTCATTTAATTACTTAAAACACAAATAATTTCTCTAAAAATATTTCGCTTAACTTCCTCTCGTTTTTTTCTAAAATTTCTAACTCTTCAATCATCTGTTTGACGATCAGGAAGTTTCTAGGAGATCCGATGGAGTAATCTCCACTTTTATCCAATCAATTTTTAGTATAGAGCAGGTAAGTTTTGAACATTTTTCTCTTTCGTTCTTAGCTTGAGATTATGTAAATGATCTCTTATCGCATGTGTTTTAGGATCTCTCTTTCTAGTTCATTGTATAATTGTGATCCTAAAGACTCTTTTCTATCACAATTTGGTGATTCATAAGTGTTTCTAGAAGTTGCTAGCACGAGAAGTAAAATGGGTGTGTTCTTAGAGTTGTAAAACTTTGGTGTAAGGTAAGGGAAACTAGATGTCTACTTTTAATTGATGTTTGCTAAGTAAGTTTGGCAGTTGTATGTTTGTTAAATTGATTAAGTTAACTTCAACAATTTTGCTATGTTAATTTACGTAAGTATGTTTAGTTAATTGATGATCTGTTCTGAATGTGATTAAATTTGGGATGTCATTGTTGTTATGAATTGCATGTTATAAAATTATTTTGATGTTATATTTGACTACAAGGTGGTTGGAGTGGTGACTGATCAAATATTTGAGTTTTAAAGGCTACAAAGGAAGGTTTTAATAGTTGAGTTATTGAGATAGGTATTGGTGTGAGAAAACAGTCATTCCAAGTCCGTTGTGAGATCATTTAAGACTTGTTAGAAGGGTGATTTGGGAGAAAACTGATCTAGAACCAAAGGTTAGTCTATGATTGGTGTTTTGGAGGGGTTTAAGTGTGTATTTAGAGTTTTGAGTGGTGGAATTCTGAAGCAAGGAGTTGGGACAAAATTGGGGAGTTTGAGGTTCTTGTTTGAGGCATATATGACTGGTTTAAGCTATTGAATTGCTGAAATTGGTGTTATAAGTAGTAGATTGGAGTTTGAAGGATTTTAAGTAGTCAAATTGGGTTTAAGGTAGCTAATTGAGTTAGAGATGTGTTTTTGAATGTCTCTCAGTGTCTAGAGGGTATTATGAGTCAGTTAAACTTATATAGAGGGTAGCAAAGATTAGATCAAAGGTGTATTAAGTTTTGGTGCGACGCTAAGCACCCCCTAGGAGCCCCTTGAGCGCCTTTTTTGTGCAAGATTTGGGCTTGAGCGCCTCCTAGACGCCCTTTTTTTGTGAGAAGAATTCGCCTGAGCACCCTTGAGTGCCCCCAAGTATGCCATTCTAGTGAGTTTGGCACTTAGGCGCTCCTTTTTGGGGCCTGGGTGCCCCTTAGCTAGTTTTTGGGGTTTTTCAGTCTTGGTTTGTCCTGTGTTTTCTGATGCACTGTGTTGGATTCTTTGATGTATGTTAAATGGTTTATTATAAGTTCTATAGTGATATATGGAATGGTATGTTTACTTGTATATTCAATGAAAAAGTTATGTTCCAAGGAGGAACTTCTGTTTGGAGGTTTCAAATATTGTTAGTATGAATGCAGGGAGCTCAATCTTGAGGGTTATCCCGACACTCTAATGGTCATTAATTCTCAAGTAGAGAAGATTGACACATGTGGTTGGAGTAGCAGAAGGTCTTAATCTAGGTGCTTCCAGTATGGCCTAAGATGCAGTACATACTAACCTTGTGAGTGTGGTAGGGTAAACCCATTTGCAATGACTTTGCAAAGTAGTAGAGGCCACCATAAGTGCACAACCCGCCATAACTCAACATTCATACTAAATCTGGATAAGTCTAGTCTAGGTCCTTGCATGTTAGGATGTTTGATTTGTGTGTTATGTAACATCTGATTAAATTGAGAAATGTTTATTGTATATTATTAATGATTCTTACATCAATAGCTTATCCTTTGTTTGTATTTTTTTGTCTGCTTCTTGTGTTTGTTATATTTGGGCTATGATCATCCGATGAGACGTTTATGGAGTAAGTTTTGGGTGGAGATGTCCCTGATGCTTAGATAGTTTATTAGTTTCATCTATAGTAGCCTTGTCTTCTTTAGTAATCGAGACAATCAATCTTGTTTATAATTTTAACCATCTATCTTGTATATAAAGTTTGTTTTATGGTTATTGTGGATAACTGTAAATTTTACTTTATAATTCTATCTTTGACTGATTTATTTTATTAAATATGTGATAATCCATTTATAATTTTAATACTATGTTTTGGGATGTTACAATCAAATTATATTGAAGTAGAGTTTCGACTATCTATATTTCTTAATCAAATTATATTGAAGTAGAGTTTCGACTATCTATATTTCTTACTTTTTTCAATAGGTATATTTTAATTTTAATTTTAATTTATGTACTTGATTTTCTCAACTATCTATATTATTTTCAATTTAAAAATAATTCTATATAATTTGAATTATTTATTATAGATATAAAGTGTAATTTATATATTTTAAAATATTGTTGATTACGAATTTTAATCATCATATGATTTATATATTTAAAATATTTATCTATTATTTAATTATATAGAAACAAAAAATCATATACAAATTAAAACACTAGTTTAAATAGATATGAACATACCTAAATTAAGCACGTTTTTAAAACATAAACTTAAGTAACAACACAATCCAAAACTAAATTTTAAAGGCTTTATTACTGGTTATTAATTACACTATCTCACTTAAACTCAGTACAAAAAATGATAGTGTTTTTCATAAACAGTATTGTTAAAGGGAAAAAATATGATTTGTTTTATCATTAATCTAATGGATGTATGTAGAAGAGAAATCATATATCATAAATTGTTAATATAAATAATTTTAGATTATTTAATATTATTTTATCAAAATACAAAAATATTAATAAATTTTTTCGGATATGAGAATGAAGTGAACGAATATGCTTTAGATATTTCTTTGAAATTGCAGTGTCCATTCATCACAACACTTTATTTTTTGCATATATATCCCCAAGTGATCATAGAATAAATACAAAAAATATATCCCCATTGTTTGACCACACTTCACACGCTACCGTATATTTCACTAATTTCTTTATTTTAAACTGAAATACACAATTTTTTTTCTAACTCTTTATTAATTAAACACATATTTAATTTAAACTTACCTATACATAATAGTTTCATTAAAAGTATAAAACATATTTTCATCCAAAGAATATTATCTTTCCACCTAAATAGTCTCCAAAGTAGTAAAACTACTTTTTGAAATTTTAAATCTTTAAAATAAGGTATTTGAAAAAGGTTTTACGATAAGATTTTTTTAATATTTATAGATTATATTATTTTTAATATTCTTAAATTAGTTAAAAATTATTTTTTTAGGGACTACTTGAGAGTATAATACATTACATATGAAATTGATAGCTTATTTTACATAAAAAAGTTAAATAAGGTTTAATTTAAACACAGAAATATTATAAAGATATTTTATATTATTTATTCAATAAAAATCATAATTAATAAAATTTATGAGTTATTGAAAATGCAATTTTTAATTAATACATAAATAAAAAATAACACGTTCTCTATTTTTATTACTACTTAAATTACGTCACTACTTCGAACAGGATAAATCTAGTTAAATAAAAATAAAAAGACCGAAAATTTTCTGATTTGTAATAAATTTAGAAATTTATTAATTTTAGAGAGCTTCAATAAAGGCCACGCGCGTTAACCGGAGGTGAAGACAAAGCTTGGTTTTGTGAATAAATATCTTCTCCCTCCCTTCGGTGTGTATTTGCTTACTCACTTCGCTGACCGTTTTAACAGAACACGCAAGCAACGCACTCATTCATTTTCCTCCGTCTTCAACTCGACGCAAATTTGTAAATTCCATTTCCATTTCTCTGCTCGAAGCTTTCTGTTCATTTCTCTACGTTTCGGTAGTTTCGTTGACGTTTAGCCTTGCGATAATGCTTCTCTTCGTTTTTGTGTATTTCTAAATATCTTTCTGTTGAATTGAATGAATGCGAGAAAACGAAAATGCTACTGGTTATAGCATGCACTCTCTGAAACGAATGATATTCAGTGATAGTATAATATGTTTGCCAAAATCGTTATTGAGCTGTGTTTGAACGTGATTTTGAGTTGTGTTGAATGTTGTGGAGCTTTCTAATTCTTTTTTGGACTGTTTCGTTTCAGTTTTTTTCGAGGAATTGGTGGTGGAGTGCATTGAAGAGAAGTGGTTCCGTGAGAGTGTTTTGTTTGGGGAGAGAACATGGATGTAGTTTTTAGGTTACCGCAGTCGAATGTGGCATTAGATGGTTTGGATTCTTGCACTGTATTTGGCGGGAGAGGTTTTTGTTGCGCTTTTCTCGGCAAGTCGAGGACTATTTCGAAGGCTCGTTTTAGTGGAACGAACAAGATAGGTAGTTGGAATTGTTCGAGAGTAGACTGTTTCGGAGAGTTGAAAGTTTCGACTGGGAAGAGGAGTATGTGTTGGAAGAGAAATAAACTTTTTAGGGGGAGTAGGAAAATTTGGACAAAGTGTCAGGGTAACGATTCTTTATCATATGTCAATGGCAATGGGCGGAATGTTGATAGGGTGGAAAGTGCGGATGAGGACTCTGGTTCCAGTGCTGAATCTTGTGAATCTTTGGGTGAAGAAGGGCAAGAAGGGAGGAAAGAAGCTGGGGGTGAAGTAGCGGAAGAGCAAAATGTGGATGAATTGAAAGAACTGCTGCAAAAGGCCAAGAAAGAATTAGAAGCCGCTAGAGAAAACAGCGTTGCATTTGAGGAAAAGGTTAAGAAGATATCAGAGACTGCGATTTTCTTGCAAGATGAAGCAGCAAGTGCTTGGAACAATGTTACTTCTACCCTTGATATCATCCAAGATATTGTGGGTCAAGAATTTGTTGCCAAAGAAGCTGTTCAGAAAGCAACTATGGCCCTTTCTCTGGCTGAGGCAAGGCTTCAAGTAGCCATAGAGTCTTACGAGGCTACAAAAGAAGCTTACGATTCCTCACAAGGTTCTAACAACATTAATGATGATAAAGATATAATGCAGGAAGCGAAGGAACTTTTGGATGCTCAGGAAGATATCAAGGAAGGCCAGACAAATTTATCAAATTGCGAGGATGAGCTGAGAGGCTTGCAATGTAGAAAGGAGGAGTTGCAGAATGAAGTGAACAATTTGCATGAAGTTGCAGAACAGGCGCAGCTGAAAGCAGCAAAAGCAGATGAAGATGTTGCAAGCATAATGCTTTTAGCGGAAAAAGCTGTTGCTGCCGAAATTGATGCTGCACAACAGGTGAATGATGCGGAGATTGCATTACAGAAAGCAGAAAAAATTGCCTCTAGTTTTAAAGCTGATACCAAAGACAGTCTACAAGTACAAGAGATTGTAGCTATTCCCGAGGACGAGGAAGTGGGTCAAGGCTTTTCTGGTGATGATGTCGTTAAAAGGGAGGCTGATCTTTCAAATGATGATGAGCTTTCGCTGACCGAAACAAAATCTGACAACAGTAGGCAAAGTTTGGAAGACATGGCACAGTCTGATTATCTGAGTGATCATGAGAACGGACAATTAAGCTTAGACTCTTCTAAAGAAGCTGAAGTTGAAACAGAGAAGTCAAAGAATGTAGTTCAAACAAAAAAGCAGGAAACACAAAAAGATTTGACTAGAGATAATTCATCATTTTTTCCAAAGGCATTATTGAAGAAATCTTCTCGATTTTTTCCCGCATCATTCTTCTCTTTTACTGCCGATGAGACTGATTACACACCTGCATCAGTTTTCCATGGTCTCATGGAGTCTGCACAGAAGCAACTAGCCAAGCTAATTGTTGGGTTATTGTTAATTGGAGCAGGGTGTGTATGACCTTTGTTTATCCTGATCCTGTTTTTGCTGTTAGTTTTATTTCAACCTTTTTGGAAACAATCTTGAAGTATATAAGATCATATGACTGGCATAAATATTTATGGTATAGGAGTAAAACAAGTTAAAAATTAGTATGACAATTTTTGGCTTTTGTGAGATAATAGAAAGTTATCAAGTCTAAAATATTCACTGGCTTGTTTTAAAACTGTTTGGGAAATTAAGTTCCTACTCTGGAAGTTTATACTTTTCTACATGACATGCCAATTAGATGTGCATATCAATATGAGGTTTTACTATGTTTTTTCAAGACGCGGTGGAATTTCATTTCAGGCTTGTACTCTATAGCAATAGAGCCGAGAGGGGTGCTCAGCTGCTTCAGCAACCAGAAGTCATTGCAACCACTGTTGAAGAAGTTTCTTCAACTGCAAAGCCTCTGGTTAGAAGGCTTCAGGATCTTCCCAGGAGAATTAAGAAAATTATTGCATCATTACCTGATCAAGAGGTATGTTTTACTTCTTCATATTCTTTATTGTTAAGTTTTATCTAACACTCTGCAATGTTCATATGACTTGCATCAAATACTCTGCAATGTATTCATCATAGGTGGATGAGGAGGAAGCCTCCCTCTTTGACATGCTCTGGTTACTCCTAGCAAGTGTTGTATTTGTACCAATTTTTCAAAAGATTCCTGGAGGTAACTAGGTTGCCACGTTTTCTTAATGTTGGATTGAAAGAATAAAGAAGTTGTTTATCTAAATGTTATACTTAAGCTTGAATTCGATCAGGCACCAAACTTTATATATTGCTTACGTGAAAACTTTGATATGTAGTTTATAGCTGCTTCCTTTTGTTAGCTAACGCTTCTTTTCCATTGTCACCATTTGTTGGTTTGATTATGATAATTGATTTCCTTTGTTTGTTGAGTTCTGATAATAAATGAAGTTGCTATACTTGAAGAAAATTTGGTTGCTTGAATTGAATAAAAAAAGTGTTGTTCTTGTCATAGGCTTCCAAGCATGATCTGAATTAGTTTTGGGATAGGGAACTCTTTTTAAGTCATAACTTGATAAAATTGATTGTCTAACAATCATCTCTATCTGCAAAAATGTTTAGGCAGTCCTGTTCTTGGCTACTTGGCTGCTGGTATCTTGATTGGGCCATATGGTCTCTCTATTATTCGTCATGTACATGGGACGAAAGCAATAGCTGAGTTTGGAGTTGTTTTCCTGTTATTCAATATTGGCCTGGAGGTGGATTTTCCTATAAGATTTTCTTTTTCCTTAGCTTGGATAATCTCTGTAATTATAAAAAACTGAAGCCCTGAACTCTATTTTTATAGCTTTCTGTTGAAAGGCTTAGTTCAATGAAGAAGTATGTCTTTGGATTGGGATCTGCTCAGGTGATGGGAAAACTTCGTCTTCCATCCTTGTTATTGTTGTTTATGTTAGGCTACACAAACTAACAATTCTTAGCATGCATGGAAAAGTGTAGGTTTTGGTGACTGCCGTAGTTGTTGGCTTGGTAGCTCATTATATTTGTGCTCAAGCTGGCCCTGCTGCTATTGTCATTGGGAATGGTCTAGCATTATCATCAACTGCTGTTGTTTTGCAAGTAAGTAAGTTTAGATCTCGCTTTAAAATTTTTTCTGTGCAAAACATTCTCATGCTACCACTTCAACTTTTAATGCAAATTCAAATAAGGTGACGACAGCTACCTTTCTGAAGATATTAACTGTGACTAGATTTTCATTTGTAGTTTGCACTTATTAAGAATGTCATTACTTAATAAGCTTGGCACCTATAGCTTTGACAGATGTCCCACTTTGAAAGATTTTGAGACTGTTCTTTCTTGCTGTATAGTCTGCCAAGTCTTTCATGTGGCAATAATTCAAATGAACTTGTTTTGCAGGTGTTACAGGAGAGAGGTGAAAGCACATCACGGCATGGAAGGGCTACGTTCTCAGTTTTACTTTTTCAGGTCAACTTATAAGCTTAATCATCTCTCTAGAAACTGCAAATTTTTCTTGATTAAGCAAAAAATAAAAACTAATAGATTTCATTTCAGATTCAGTCATTCTTTTTTATGAAATTGACATACTTCCACTAGCGGATAAGCATGTTAGAAATAGATATAATACTTATAAAAATGAAATGAAATGTGTAGAGTCTCTCCAAAGTAACTAATGTAACAGAGATCATATGGGGTTCTTTATAAGGATGGTCTAGAAGGAAAAACCTTTTAGGAATGCAAAACTCTAGAATTTGGGGCATATATTGTGACGTGTTACCCATAGTAGAAACTGCAGAATTAATTAGAAATAGATATAGACTTGCTGAAAAGAAAGGTTTAGATCTTCAAAACAGAGTTTTTAAGCATATCCCAGATAACCCAAACAACACGGATAACGACTAAAGAATCCATGACTAAAGAATCCATATCTTTGAGTTGATCCTTACATTTGACTTGAAGGATCTCAATAATGGATTTTGAAGAGATGGGGACATTGTGATAATCAAATGAAAACTGCACCCAGTTCCAATTTTTTGTGGAAGTCAAAAACTGGAAAAAAGATGTGTTGTAGTTTCCTTGGCTAAATTACTGTTAGGAAGAAAAACCGCAAAGAATGCGTATGGTATTCACAGTAAAGAATCAAGAATACAAAGAGAAAACAGGAGCTTAACCTCCTTCACTAGGTCCTGGACCGGTCTACACACACAAGATTACTAACTGTCCCCTCAAAACAATAACAGGGGTCCCCCCCTCCCCCCCTGAAAATCGACCTTGTCCCCAAGGTCGGACTGAATATGCTCCAGCATCGTCATCCTACTCCGCCTGCCGCGAAGGCAGTGAGCCCCATCCGTTTCTGCTCAACTTCTACCCCTTCGTCCTCCTCTTCATCTTCTGCCAGCAACACCACACGTAGGCTCTTCTCAGGACGTGTCTAGGGCTGAAAGGCCCCCCACAACGAAAGCATCTCCCCTCTTCCCGGTGTTTCAAATACTCCGGGTAAGGCAAATTTCTTGAATTTCGATTCCGACTGTCACCTCCGCCGTAACTTTCGCCCCTTGCCGGTCCGTTTCCGTCGCGCTATCCTGTCTCACCGACCCGACACTCTCGGTCGGTGTCGCTCTTCCCAGATTACTTCTCGGCAGCTCTGTCCTGGCCACCACAACTCCTCCTCCGGTCGTCCACCCCCAATAAGGAGGGTTTTCGACCGCGGTCCACCCCATCAGTCCTAAGCCACGAAGAGCCTCCTCCACATCTCGCGCAACCTTCATCGCCGACATCAAATCGCGGGGGTCATGGGGTCGCATCTGGCATCGCAACTCCTCGCGTAAGCCCGCCAGAAAGTATCCCAGCAAATGATTATCTGTAAACTCCTTCGTCTGTCCAGCCAAAGCCTCGAACTCTCTCACGTATTCCTCCACGGTGGCGTCTGTCGGATCGCCGCCATCATCTCGAAAATCCTGCCTCGGTGACGACTCTCAAAACAAATCAACAGTGCCTCCTTGAGGCCTTCCCAGGTTTGGTTACTCGCCTTGTCCTTCCAAAATTTGAACCAGTATCCGGCGCTTCCCTCCATGCTGATATGGGCCAATTCGACTTTCTCTGCATCAGCTACCTTTTGAATCTGGAAAAATTTCTCTACCTTGTTAATCCAATTCAAAGGATCGGGCCCCTCAAAAATGGGTAATTCCACCCTTCGTCTCCAATTGGGTAGGGTTTTTGATCGCTCTCTGTCCCCTTCGCCTCCGTTGTTCACGCGTTGGTTACCACCATCGTTATTGATCGACCTTTGACTCCCTTCGGAACTTTCCTCCCCTTGCTTGTTGCGCTGACCCATTATCTTTATCAATTCTTGAATGTCTTTGCGCATCGCGATCGACTCTTGGCAGTTTGCTGCCGTTTCCGCCTTCAATCTATCTACCGCCAACTCCAGGTGCTCCATCTTTCCCTCGACTACTTTCATTCTTCCCTCCATCGCCCTTGTTTTCCTCCGAACCGATCCGGCAGGTCAGACCACTTTGTTAGGAATCTGGGTATGAATCCTAACTCTCACCCTTTCTCTAACACACTTTAGGAATCACAGCAAGAAAAACCGCAAAGAATGCGTATGGTATTCACAGTAAAGAATCAAGAATACAAAGAGAAAACAAGAGCTTAACCTCCTTCACCAGGTCCTGGACCGGTCCACACACACAAGATTACTAACTGTCCCCTCAAAACAATAACAGGGGTCTTTATATAGACCCTGTCCCGCCCCCTTCTTATTTTTCTATTCTTTTCACCCTTTACTATACTCTCTAAGTCCTAACAATTACGCTGTCTACTGTTAACTGACATAGGTAAATAAGATTTTCTGAAACTGAAACGGTGCTTCTTATTTACACTTTCTAAAAGTGAACTACAACTATTTAAAGAAATATGCAGAAGTAAAAAATACTACCCACTCCATGCGTGAAGCTTGGGTGGTTACCTAAAAATAATGAGCTAAACGGTTAGCATCCTTTATCCTGGTCAACATAACCTAAATTTATGGAATCAGAAAAATAAAACAATTTAAATACAAAACAGAATTTTAAATAATAACTACTAACATCTACAACACAATACCATCCATAACCCCTCCTATGTAGGTGGTCATCTATTGTCAGTGATAATGCATGAGGCTCCATGTGATAAAAGGTTTGGCTGGGACACGTAGGTGTTCCATATTAATTTGTACCATTCAACTTGGTGCAACGGTTTTGGGGCTGCTTTAGTTACGTTTTTGTGCTTCATGTTATAGTTTGGTTTAAGTACTCCTAAAATCTAGCAATCACAGATAAAATACATACCTATTGTAATTTGAAATAATTAGTTCTTATCCTTTGACAGATACTAAACATGCATTCTCCTAGTGAAGGAGGATGAAATTGTGAATTGTAAATCTGCTGCCATGGGTTGGGGTAGTTTGCTGTGCATACACATATATATATTTGGCATTTTTTTAATATACTGGTATAGATTCTCAACAAGGATCCTAATTGTCTCTATCTTGTTGTCAATTATTATGTCTATCTGTTGTTTATGACATTGATTTTTTTTTTCTTTTTTATCTTAAGCAACTTTGGTATTGCAATATTTTCACCAAAACTGACTGACTTTGTTTCTATTCAGGATTTGGCAGTTGTTGTCTTGCTAATACTCATACCTCTAATTTCACCCAATTCTTCCAAAGGAGGGGTAATATTGTCTAATATTCTCTCTTAAACTCTTATTAGATAATAGACAATGTCATGGTCATGAGATTTAGAACATGGCTACTTAAATTTGCATGAATTCTTGTGTAGTGGGAGTATGACCAGGGTGTTTGGCTATGATCAACCCCTTCAATACTCAATATGGGAGTTCTTTATTGTTTAGAAGACATGCATGTAACTTGATTATTTCATTTTTATAATTTTATGATATATGCATTAAGAAGACTTAAGCACAGTTCGATCTTTCCAATTAAAGGTGGTCCATGTTAAACACTTGATTGCAAGCCAATGACTTTGCCTTACTTCTGTTGTTGGAGTCATGATTGTTGCCCCTTGTATACAACCATCATTACCTATGTTGTCTTTTTTGTGAAACATCATTCTTTGTCTTCAGGTTGGCTTTCAAGCCATTGCTGAAGCACTTGGTCTGGCTGCTGTTAAGGCAGTGGTTGCCATTGCAGCCATAATTGCAGGTGGACGATTGGTAAGTATCAGAATTAAGATGTAGACCTGTCATTTCTATTAATTAAAATATACTCCTAAAGTGTAGAACTGATGCTTTGCATATTCCTATTTGTTCATCTATTTTGGTTAGCTATTCTCAGAATTTAGAAAGAATAATATATTTCTTCTATATTACAATAATGAGGTCATTGGAGCTACAAATACATGAGTCTATTGTTTATTTTAGAACATTTAGAGAGCTAATTCTAAAGAAACAAATCATTGTAATTATGGGGTTGTTTTTAGATACATAATCATAGTTTTAATAGCAAGATACACATGTAATAAAGATTAAAAATATAACAAGGATAAAATAAAAAACTTCCTAAAATACATAATGAGCATCACTGTTTCGACAATTATTTTAAAATGTATATTCTTAAATCATCATATAATACATGAAGGGTAACAATAAACCACAGATTCTATTATTCAGGGTGGATATGCTGATATCTAAAGGTTGACATGGGGTAGATTTTTGGTACAAATTACTGACCATATACCACAGATTGTATATTATACAAAGAACTTTGATTTATAATCTGGTATTGTGCACATTTAGATATTCTACTTAACACTTGTTCATTGAGGTCTTGGGTGAACTCTCTTGGGCTGCTGGGATTAAATGGAACTGGAATTTAACATAGTTATTGTCAAATGTATCCAAATCCTATATATGATATAATTTTTTTATTTTTTTTTAAAAGTCCTGAGCTATATATTTGGGATCCTTAGGAAGGCATGTTATGACATTTCTTTATTCGACTCTAACTTTTTCTATGTAATTTTGTTCACCCCTCTTTGCAAGCTCCTGCGACCCATATATAAGCAGATTGCAGAGAATCAAAATGCAGAAATATTTTCTGCCAATACACTCTTCGTTATTCTTGGGACTAGCCTTCTCACAGCCAGGGTAGGTGTTTTCTGTCAATGTTTTTCTATTTCTTTTTTCCCCTTTGTTTTTGGTTTTGAGTTAAGCTGAGGTTTGATAGTTTTCTTGTTTTCTTGAAGTTATTCTTGTGTCCATTGAAGTGAACGTTTTTGTTGTTGTGCTAGCCATACTTTTTACCTTTGTTAATATGGTTTTTCTTACTTAAAACAGGCTGGACTTTCAATGGCATTGGGGGCATTTTTGGCAGGTTTGCTATTGGCAGAAACAGAGTTTTCCTTACAGGTTGAATCTGATATTGCCCCATACCGTGGCCTTCTTCTGGGTCTCTTCTTTATGACGGTTTGTGCTTAATACTCCAATTTAAAAGTTTGCTAGTTGTTTTGTTTATTTTTCAACATAATCTATTTTATAGTTTGTTTATCTGCTGTAAATTGCTTATATTCAAGTAGTTCTTAGTGGGTTTTGTCTTTGATTTTTGTAGAGATTTCCCATATATAGATTTTCTTAATGGGCTTTGGTTTGGCTGCCCCGTTTCTGTATTTCTTTTTGCTTTTAATTGTATTAAGAATGCTGCATATGGTAGAGGTAGAGGTTGTAGTGTTAAACTGGTTGGGATTGTAAAGAATATAGGGATGCAATACAATTTTTCTTTTTTATGTAAAAAGATGTTAGAATAATCCTTTTGTAAGTCTTCTACAGCAAGGAATTTCTGTCTTTACATTTGTCACTTTGAGCAAGCCAACTTCAATCCTTGTAATTAATGGAAATTAATTTGTGGATTTTTTCAGGTTGGAATGTCAATTGATCCAAAACTTCTTGTTTCAAACTTTTCAGACGTTACTGGGACCTTGGGACTTTTGATATTTGGCAAGACTTTGTTGGTTTCTTTAATTGGTAGAATATTTGGTATTTCTCTCATTTCTGCTATTAGAGTTGGTCTTCTTCTTGCTCCTGGGGGAGAATTTGCATTTGTGGCTTTTGGTGAAGCTGTTAATCAGGTTTTTATCCCTGAAAACGTTTTTGCTTTCGTAGGGTTTATCTGTTATAAATAATTATTCTGTTTATTTCAAATATATCATTCTGTTTGCGGTGGCTTTTAACTAATGCATCTTTATGTTTGTAACTTCAACTTATATTTTTTTATCTTTTAAAAAGATGAAATTTGAAAATAGTAATTGATTAATTTACTGATAGATAAGAATTTTTCGCTCATTGAATTTTAACATGTTATAGAAACTAAAATATTGTTGGCATTTGATACTTCCGCAGGGCATAATGTCTTCCCAGATGTCCTCCTTACTGTTTCTTGTTGTCGGGATTTCAATGGCCCTCACTCCTTGGCTAGCTGCAGGAGGGCAGTTCCTTGCTTCCCGTTTCGAGGTGCATGATGTGCGAAGATTATTACCTGTAGAAAGTGAGGTAAGACATTGAAATTTATAGCTATAGCACTAACTTTATAATTTATATCTTCATAATTGTAATAATGATTAGGTGGCCAAAGTTACTGAATTGATCTGAAACTCTCATTAGCTAAATTAAACTTTATTTCTTCCATTGGAAATATTATCTTCTCCGCGCTCTTTTAATCACATGATTAAACTTTTCCAATTAATTATCCTTATTTATTATCTCAAATTTAGAATGGTTTAGTTTAGTAAATTCTACAGTAACTCGTCTATGCCTTCGTTTGTAGACAATGCAGGCAGTTAAACCAAATTGATTCAGCAATTGTTATTTTTATTTATTTTTGAATTGTACAATTAGTTGTTGACTTTCTTTTGGAGGACATCTTTTACAGACAGACGATTTGCAAAATCATATCATTATTTGTGGATTTGGGCGAGTTGGGCAAGTGAGTTCTTTCTGTTTTGGTTTAATGAGTTAATTTTAATAATTTTCTCATTTTGTTATTCAAATATAACAGTTTACAATTTTGTTATTTCAAGATCATCGCACAACTTCTTTCTGAGCAACTTATTCCTTTTGTTGCACTAGACGTGAGAAGGTAAGTCAATACTATTTGAAAATATTGTTTTTCTTGTAACCATATTTTTTGACCAACAACTGCAATTGTATTTATTGGGTAAATGCTACTATAAGACAATCTTTAAGATTCTATCATATAATTTTATCGAAAGATGTGTGAACTAACATGTATGATGTACATAATTTTGTATGAGAATAGCATATGTTATAACCTAATCTGTCTTCATGTTTGGCAATGTCTCCAGTGATAGAGTGGCAATTGGACGTGCCCTGGATCTCCCTGTGTACTTCGGAGATGCTGGTAGTCGAGAGGTAGTATATATGACTTGAGTACTTGAGCTTGCATGCATCTTCATTACCTGACATGCTTTCAACTCTATGATAAGGTCCTACATAAGGTTGGAGCTGAAAGGGCAAGTGCCGCTGCAATAACGCTAGATTCACCTGGAGCCAATTATAGAACAGTTTGGGCTTTGAGCAAATACTTCCCAAACGTCAAAACTTTTGTTCGCGCTCACGATGTTGATCATGGATTGAATTTGGAAAAGGCTGGAGCTACCGCTGTAATATTCTATTAACTCTTGTACTATTAATCTTATGATAGCCTTTCTTGTCTATTTATGTCTGTTCCACCTGTTTTTCAGGTTGTCCCAGAGACCTTGGAACCAAGTCTTCAACTAGCTGCTGCGGTTCTTGCTCAGGTAACTATCATATTGTTTGAGCAGACATATTTACCCACTGAATGAACTTTTTACGTTCTAATACCTATCTGAGAGGACAAACACCGTATTGAGGTAAAACTTAAAAGATCGTGTTTGTTCTTCTAATGATTGAATCTGTGCCACAATATTTGAACCACTGATTATTTTTTCAGCATCGTATAACTGATTTACTTAGTTTTTGTTCAATCTTTCTGACATGGTAAAATTGGTAATACATTTCATTGAAGACCCCAGTCTGGATGTTTTTGCAATTGAAAAGTGGGGGAAACTGAAAATAAAATAACCAGGTGTCTAATTTAAGCTTAAATGAGAATAGGAGCACACAAAAGGTTCTCATCGTACTATTTTTCTAATTGATGAAGCCTTTTTAATCAATGCTATGACATGGTCCATGGAGATGACACTAAGCATTATTCTCTTCAGGCTAAACTTCCTACATCAGAGATTGCAGCAACCATAAACGAATTCAGATCCCGCCATCTGTCTGAGCTCACTGAAGTACGTGTTTCTTTCAGTGAATATCTATCAACTTTGCATTATCACACACTGATTTGTTAGGATAAACTTAAATTTTAAAGGTTTATTAGTAATTTTGTTTGAGTCTTATTTTATTAGTTTGGGTCTAGTAATGTTTAGTTTGATTTTGATAGAAATAAAATAGGGATTGGTAGTTTTGATTTTCCATTTATTTAGGTACAGTATTATTTTATTTTATTGATATAAGATAAAGATAGATTAAGTAGTTATTTTTATTTTGAGTTAGTTGATATTTTGGTTTTAGTTTCTATTATTTGTACTTGGCTCAAGACTTTATTTGTACCTATTTAAAGGTTGTCAATGTTCAATGAAAATTACCACAGTGATTTAGAGTCAAATACTCATTTATGTGTCATCATGAGTGCTTGAGTGTTTTGTGAGAGATGACAAAGGTAGTCTAATAGAATGAGTGTGACACAATTGTCGGAAAAGATCAATTACGACAATTGTTATATGTAGATGAAGGTTCTTTTTGAATCTTAAGATGTATGGGATATAGTGGAGGACGAGTACAATGAACCTGCGGAGGATGAACATAAGACAATGACCCAACTTGCTTTATTGAAAAAGACATGCGTGACTATTGACTTTGTACTTTTTGTACAATGCAGTGGATGAATTGGTGTTCGAGAAAATAGCTAATACGAAGCCAATAAAAGAAGCTTGGGAAATTTTAGAAGTGACAGTATTATTTTATTTTATTGATATAAGATAAAGATAAATTAAGTAGTTATTTTTATTTTGAGTTAGTTGATGTTTTGGTTTTAGTTTCTATTATTTGTACTTGGCTCAAGACTTTATTTGTACCTATTTAAAGGTTGTCAATGTTCAATGAAAATCACCACAGTGATTTAGAGTCAAATACTCATTTATGTGTCACCATGAGTGCTTGAGTGTATTGTGAGAGATGACAAAGGTAGTCTAATAGAATGAGTGTGACACAATTGTCGAAAAAGATCAATTACGACAATTGTTATATGTAGATGAAAGTTCTTTTTGAATCCTAAGATGTATGGGATATAGTGGAGGACGAGTACAATGAACCTGTGGAGGATGAACATAAGACAATGACCCAACTTGCTTTATTGAAAAAGACATGCGTGACTATTGACTTTGTACTTTTTGTACAATGCAGTGGATGAACTGGTGTTCGAGAAAATAGCTAATATGAAGCCAATAAAAGAAGCTTGGGAAATTTTAGAAGTGACATACAAAAGAAATATCCACATGACGCAGGTCCAAATATAAGCTCTTAGAAAAGAGTTTGAACATATGGATATGGATGAAAAAGGAGAGAGTTGCCGAGTTTAAAAGATCTGTCAACTTTCATTGTGGAGGAGTTAGCTGGATCATTAAAGGCTCATGAAATGAGAAGAAAAAGAAAAAGAAAAGGAACTTGACGATCAAACACTATAGACATAGTTTGATTCAAATAGAACTTTAAATACTCAAAGTCGAGGTCATGGAGGCAAATGACGAGGAAGTCGAGGATGAGATGGACGTGGTCAAGGTAATTTTGAGGATGATAGTGAAGAATAAACTAGTAGCAGAATTGGCATGGCCAAGACAAAGGAAAGGTTAAGGAGATCAGTCAGGAGTGAAGTGTTTTAAGTGAGGCAAGCACGACCATTATGCAAACGAGTGGAGATCGAAGAAATGCTACAATTATGGTAAGGCTGGCCACATTGCAAAGTATTGTCAAGTTGAGACAAATGGGGAGACAAATCTATTTACTAAAGATGCGGAGGAAGAGTGTGGAATCTTGTTGATGGCAAAGAGCTCGGATGGAGAGTGTGGACATGGAGAGTTTGGTCCTA
Source organism: Vigna reflexopilosa (assembly GCA_027742785.1). NCBI lineage: Eukaryota > Viridiplantae > Streptophyta > Magnoliopsida > Fabales > Fabaceae > Vigna > Vigna reflexopilosa. The sequence goes on along the minus strand of CM050929.1, from coordinate 23,597,981 downwards.
ACCATGGATAAAATAATCTCGATAAATGGTGCAACAAATGTGGAGAAGGAAAACCTAGAGAAGAAACTTAAACAAAAAGATAAAGAGATTTAACGGATAGGGAGGCTACTAGATGAAGCTAATTAGAGTATGAATAAACAGAAGGCTGAACTTGAGGAGATGAAGAAGGCAGTTGAAGATAAGGACGAGGAAGCATATAGTGTTATTGAATCAAATAAAAACAAGAGGAAGATGAAGATGTTGAGAAGAACCAGGACATGAGAAGCTTGAATACTGAGATAGCAAAATATATGATGAGTAAAATTTTAGACGAGATGAAGTCGACCAATGCTGCTGAGAGGTTGGCCAAGATTGTTGAGAAATCGCCTAAAGTTAGAAACAAGTTGGTTGAGGTTACTGAGAAGTTGGATAGAAGAAAGAACAAGTCAGCCAAAACATTAGAGGGTTCAGGTGAAAGACAACACGACCAACATGAAAAAAATGATGAATCCAAATCTGGTTGAAAAAAGCAAGCATGATATGGGGTGATGCATATGGAAAGCCAAATAAAAGATAAGAAATTTAAGTTTATGGAAGAGTTTTGTTAGAATAAACTTAAATTTTAGGGGTTTATTAGTAATTTTGCTTGAAAATCTTATTTTATTAGTTTGTATTTAGTGATATTTAGTTTGATTTTGATAATAAAGGTTGATAATTTTGATTTTCTATTTATTTAAGTACAATATTATTTTATTTTATTGATATAAGATATATAGATTAAGTAATTGTTTTTATTTTGAGTAAGTTGATATTTTGTTTTTAATTTTTATTATTTGTATTTGGTCCAAGATCTTATTTGCATCTATTTAAAAGTTGTTAAAGTTTAATGAAAATCACCATAGTAATTTAGAGTCAAATAGTCATTTGTCCGTCACTTTTTTACATAATTTACTATGGTTTGTTTATTCAGCTATCCGAAACAAACGGAAGTTCTTTTGCATATGGATACAATAAAATTGCAACCAAACCCAATTCGTCAGACGATACTCAGTTCTCTGAAGGGAAACCGGCGACATGAAGACTACTCCATGTATATTTGTGAAAATTTGTATAGCAACAGGTATACACTGTACAGAAATATATCCGCATTCAAATTTTGATTAATCATTCTTTAATTCGTGTTGATTTTCTTGCCATTCCAAAAACGTGTAAAAAATTTGTGTTGATTTTTCTCAAACCAGTATAATAAAAAACACTGTTATGAATGATTACTAGCTTAAATAAATTTTAAACACTAACTAAATGTTAGCAGGAGCTGTAGTGTAACTAATATTTCTTATCATAACCAAAAATTGCATACAATTTAGCCATCAAATGGTCGATCTAATATATGAGATCATTTTTATAAAAAAGTTTAACCACAAAAAATAGAGTCATACTTCAATCATAAAATCCAGTGCCTCTATTGACTTAATATTTATAAATAGCAACATGATCTTAGCTTCAATAACATAATGAAGTTGAAAAGAATTAGCATAATAAAGGGAGATGACTAGCACAATGATTAAAAAGATGCCCCACAAGCTGAATTTTTTTAATTCCTCATATATGTTTCATGTGTCTAATTGCCAAAATACTTAATTTTAAATCATTTACATAAGCATCATCTAATTCTTTCGTGGCCTTTTGCTGTCAAAATATCAAGACAACAAAGAGTATAATACATTTCTTTGCTTAAAATTTATTGCTTGTATTTTGTAGTTATCTTTTCTTAAGTAGGCAATAAAGAATATTTTTATATTAATATTAAAGATTGTAAGAGATATGCAATGAAAGAAGAGATTATAGGAGATTTCCTATTCATACGAATACATCCTAATAACAATTTATTAAAGATAGAAAATAATAATCTAATAAAGACAATTAAATACATTAACATTCCCTCAAAATAGTAAGTTAACTAAAAATAATTTGTCAACAAGAAACTTAATGGTGTTATCGAGTACGTACATGAAACACTATATTTGTAGCAATGTGAATAATATTTGTATTATTGGCATGAATAAGTGTAGAGAAAACCCATTTACTTCCAATAGGTTTGATCGTGGGAGTACAAGACATGTGTGATTTTCTTGGAATACCTAGAGTTCTTCTTGCATTGTCTTTTTACAACATGCATGTTCCATAGGTTACCAGAAAGATAAGGATGACACCAGACTTGAACCATTCTACAATTTGAGAGGATTCTAAAAAATATGTGGCATAAGAGATGAATGTGAAGATGATGAAGGTGCAACGTATGAGGGAAAAAAATACTGATTTTTTAAAGAAAACCACATTTATGCATACTCTAATGCAATGAAGTTGATGATCATAGTAAACATAACCGTTTTAATTAAGAGCATAGTCTAAAAAAAGCACACTTAGCACATTGATTAGTAAGTTTGTGACGTTAACCAAAAGTACGAACATAAAATACTCAATCAAATTATAAAAAGGAGAAGCATTATTTAGATTAGTAAGGTAACCTATTTATTAAATAAATAACAGTTTCACACCAAAACCAAGAAGGAATATTATTTAATAAATTTAAATTTAAAAAATATATTTTATTTTTATTACTTAAAATAACATTATTTCAAAATAATATATATATATATATATATATATATATATATATATATATTCACAGCACAAATTGTTTGACTCTTTATATAAAAAAACAGTCATATAACAATTTTATCTTACAAAAACCTATTAATAAAAAATTACATTTATCATTTTTAGGATAAATAATATTACAAAAAATTGTTTTTTAACATTTTACATTATTAATTTACTCTTTTACCCTTATTTATTTTGCTAATGTTACTTGAGAGTTAATTTTCTCTTTTACTCATTTATTTTTTTTTATATAAAATTAAATATATTTTTAATCTCTAAATTTTTATATAAAATTAAAATTTATTTTTTTCAAAAGATTTATATAAAACTCACAACTCAACTTTAATAAAGCATAAAATAGATTCTTCTTATTCAACAACGTTAAACTTTCTTTTATATGTATGAAGATAATATTGAGTGTATTAAAACTTCTGAACATTGACACATAATTAATATATGTAATTTTAAAAAATCTAGTTTTTTTTTATACTTTTTTTCTTTTCCTCTTTCACCCTAATACTGTATCAAACTTTTTTAATTGTATTTATTATTTTTCTGGCCTAAATTTTCAATAATAATAATAATAAAGAATATTTCTTATTTCATGTATACCTTTCATATTTTTATTTTATTTTTTTTCCATATTTTAAATTAAAAAGAAGAAGGAGCATAACTATTTTAGATATTAAAATTATTACACGTATATTTCTACATTTTGTGTGTATTTAAATTGTAATTCAGGTTAACATGAACCTTCTGGTTGATCTCAGTTACATTATAAGATGAAATTTGACTCGTTTTATATCATAAATTGATTGAGTTGGAATCGTCTACTATATTAAAACTTGCCAAAATTTGTAACCTCCACCAAAGGATGCGCGGCATGCTCTTTTTTTTTACTTTTTAAAAATTTGTATATATATGTATATAAATAAATTAAAAACATATTTAATTAAATAAATGTTTTTAAATTTTTAATTAAAATATATTGTTTTTAATTAAATAAATTAAAATAATTATTATATTTATATATTAAATTACTTTTATAACTAATAATTAAAATTTAATGATTTAAATTATAATAATATCATATATTTAGCTATTAAAAGTAATATAATATAAAAAAAAATTGATCTTTATTTTAATTTATAATTAAAACAAGAATTAACAAGTCAATCCGTCTCATTATTTCTATTCCTATCTTTTACGGGTTAAACGGATCAATACCAATATGATTCACAAAAATCGAATAACACATTAGCAAACATATCCATGAAATTGAGTGCTTTATACTATCACATGGAAAGTACAAATTCAAAAACATTTGAACAGATATGTGAGAACTAGAATTGGAATTGAAATTCGAAGCAAAAAAAAAATTTATGTTAAGCAGAAAAGAAGGAATAGGTTATAGGATTTCAATCTCTTGCTTACAATAAGTAATTAAGGTATTAAAAAATTGATTCATTGAATGTATAAAACAATATTCAAACACATGGTAGAGCAAATTATTTTAATAAAAATTCAATTAAAAATACTTATAATGCATTTGGAAAGGTTATTTTTAAGAAAATAATTATTTTTTAAAATAATTTAAAATGTTTTATGACAATATATATGATTTTGGTAAGAAATTTAAAAAGAAGTTAAAATTCTAAAATTATATTAGAATAATTGGATTACCTAAAATTATAAATTCTACTCTAATTTTTTCTCTCCTTCAAACATAGAATTTTAATGAGTTAATTAAGAATTAAAAACATGTAATCTTACCATATTTATATAAATTCATAAGGAAATTGAATTCCTTTTGTTCAATTCTTCCAATGAGACTATGAAGAAACACATTACACTGAGTCCCTCACATTAATCCTTCCCACTTTATTGATTAAATGCCATTGAAAAAGAAGAAAATTCATTATTTCAGCAAATGGTGAGTGGTGTTAGATTTTCAATGACAGTTACACATGTGCATTGAGTTAAAAGTATAGAACTGATGTAAATATTGCATTATTGAATGTAAAATCCTAACTATATCTTTTATTTTGTATTTTAAAATATAGTTATTAACTTGACAGAAATGTACAAAAATATTCAATCTGAAATGTATTTTATACATTAATTTAAACATTACTCGTTTGCTTGATAGAAACTAAAACAAGTTTAAACATGATAAATAGCATTATTGGATGGACATATTATTTATTTTTTCTGCAAGAACTAAGTTAAAGCATGTCTATCAAAAGCTAATGTGAAGGTTTCAAGTTTTTGAAAGTGTAATAACAAACATGGCTTCATATATTACTCATAATTTATTCTGGTTTTGGAGGAACAATTCATGATCAAAATGGTTTCTCTTCACTTCTAAAGAAAAAAAGGCCAGAAGGGCTACCATTTGGTAGCAGTGCCAATCTCACTGCAGCTTCAGCACCTTCATCTGGTGTAAGAAAACCTGTATTGTAGTTTATATCTGTTTTCACATAGCCTGGACAAACAGCATTGATGCAGAATGAGGGATACTTCTTAGCCAGAATCCTTGTGTAGGCATTAAGAGCAGCTTTTGAGACACTATATGCAGACATTGCATGAGGCCAACCTTTGTTTTCTAGTGAACCCTCTTCAAAGGCCTTCACAAATTCATCCAAAATCTCATCAATCTTCTCTTCTGTAAGGTTTTCAACATCACTGAGTACTTCTTTAGGCCTTCCATCCTTCATATTCTGCAAAAAAATTATTACATGAGAACAAGCACCATTTTCAACTGCACTAATCAACAGTAAATCTATTAATTGAATCAAGTAATTATTTATCTGATTGCAAACACAATCAGAACAAATAGCATTGATATGTTCAGAAGTTCAGTATCCAATGGAAAGTTAATTTCTGGTATCAGTGCATCTCACTCACATACCTCAAGCCTTCCCATGGACGAGGAAACATTCACAATTCTTGGAGAACTTGAAAACTGAAGAAGAGGAATAAGTGTTTTGCTTAATTCCTTGACTCCATAGTAGTTTGTTTTAAGACCTGCTTCAGTTAACTCATAGGTTTCAGTTACTATTTTACTCCAATCAACACGACCTGCATTTTCCTGCACCATACAACTCAACAATAAACTTGATTTCTTTGATGAATTGATTAAGAGAAACATCTATAAGTTCATGCCATGATGTGATGTTTTAAATTCTTGAATTAATCTCTTTCTTTACATATGTGGGAAAATAATTCACAAAAATTAACATGATTATCGGCTACACTAGAACATAATGGCGCTATAATGCTCTTTGCACAAACAAATATACTAATTCCATTTCCAACACTACAAATTTTTCTCAGAAAACTGTTAAAACTGGGAAATACAACCATACCATAATGCCAGCAGCAGACAAAGCCTCAGCGTCCACATGAGCTCCAGGAATTCCAGCATTGTTTACCTACACAATTCCCATGTTTCCAATATGTTTATGTTTACGTTACTCTATCAACTGATTTAGAAAAAAGGTTGATGACAAGATTACAACCAACAAAAACCAGAAATTTTTTCTTACCAAGATATCCAGTTTCCCATACTGGTTTTTGATGAAATCTTCCAGCGATGTTATACTTTTTGGATCAGTAACATCAAGTTGATGAAAAACCACATGGCCAGGGAGACCAAGTTCTTTGAGTTTGTCAACAGCTTCAACACCCCTCTTCTCATCTCTGGCTGTGAGCACCACAGTGAACCCATTTGAAGCCAATTGCTTGCATATTGCAAATCCAATTCCCTTATTTGCTCCCGTCACAACAGCATACCTACAAAACAGTTTCTCAAGTTAAGCTAACATGGATACGATTCACTGAAGTTATATTCATATGAAAATTGTGGCTAAATTCAGAGTATGTTAAAGAAAAAGAAGACTTTTTTTTGTACCCTTTTGTTGTTTCTGCCATTACACTTGAACGAGGAAAGTAGCGGATGAAAAAGAGTGGTCAAAAACAAGCTGCTGATAAATGGTTTGGGAACAACTGTGCTAATGGCCAAATGATTTAAATGCTTTTGAGCTTTGTGTTGAACGAAGAATTCACGATAGGTTCTATGAGGTTCAGTGTTATGGCCCACATTTTTGGTTGGTTTCAGCACAAAGAAGTGTCCTCTCATATCTTATTTTGTGTTTGCACTTAGAACCGTGTTCATGAATTGGTAGATGCATAAATATCTGGAAAAAAAAATGTATCATAATACACTTTTATATTTATTTGATATATATGCAGGAAGTCTCTACAGCTTAATTCATAATTTATAAATTGTTATAAACTTCACTTTACATTTGATTTTATGAAATTGAATTTCTCATTAATATAATATAAAAATAAAATACTCATAAAATTATAAATTTTTATATTTTTTAAGAAAAAAAAATAATGTTAAATAAATGTAATATATATATATATATATATATATATTTTATTTTTTTTCTTTTTTTTATTACATAAGCAAAAGTCACAATTTCACACGATTTTATAAGAAGAGGTCAGTATATTTTCTAAATGATTTTAGTTTGTTATTTAAAAAGTTGAATTTGTATTTCTATAGACGATTTCAACATTTTAAGCATAATAGAACTTCGTCTGAGATATATGAGTTTTTCATGTAGGACTGCACGACATATTTATTTAAGTAATTTTTTAAAAATATGTTCCAATAGATTTGATGATACTTAATAAAAATCACCAAATTGTGTTATGCTTACAGTCTAGTACATTGATCGCTTTCGCATAAATTTTATAAAAGAATATTATATAATCAAATGAGAAGTGCTAAAACTGCACTTTGTAACACTCTTTTTAATTTTTTTTATTGGTTAAAATTTACTAAAACATGCAAATTAAGATGAGAGAGTTATTAAATAAATTGGAAACCTATCAAATTTTGTATTTGTAATAAAGTTAAATCTATACAAGAAAGTAAGTTCAAAGGAATAAGTAAAAGAATGTGTTTCAAATATTATTCGTTTTACGATTATAATATGGAATAAGTTTTGTGATACAAGTTTTAAGATTCACATTATATAATGACACATTGAAATTAAGGAAAACCTTGATAAAATATTTATTAAATAATATAAAAATGAAACATTTTAGAAGTTGTTAGCTAAAATTATTTCAATATAAATATATATAGCAATTTGAGAGGAATAATTTAAAATTGTCTGTAATGTAATGCAATTTCCGTTTATGTCAATTTGAAATTTATTTACATTCATTTATTAATTTTTGTTAAATGAATTATGCTTATATTGTATATTAAGTATAAACATAATTTTGAATATTTAGATTAACATATTTGATAAAATTAAATAAATTTTCTTCACTTTGAAAAAGTCAATATCATTGCCATCTTTCAAAATTTTAGTGATTAACAAATAATTCTTTTTAATTTGTTCACAAAAACTTCTCCATCTACCGCACTAATTGAATAGAAAGCTCTTTATGTTGATTATAATTAATCTCAAAACAATTGCTATTTTAGTATTTGAAAAATGGAAAAAGATTTTAACACTAATAACTACTATTAACTACTATTTGATAATTTATTATTAAGGTAAATATTTCTAATAAAAGTATTTTACTTTTCAAAAATGGAAAAAGATTCTTTAACACTAATAACTACTATTAACTACTATTTGGTAATTTATTATTAAGGAAAATGTTTCTAATAAAAGTATTTTACTATTTCAAAAATGGAAAAAGATTCCTTAACATTAATAACTACTATTAACTACTATTTGATGATTTATTATTAAGAAAATGTTTCTGATAAAAGTAAACTTTTGTATTTGTAAATAAAAAACAAAACAAAATAATAAAGAATAATATTAAATAGAAGTAAAAACGTTTTAAGTGTGAAAGTATGAATGCATTTAAAGAAAATAGAAAACTTCGTTGTCGAAAGATAAGCTTTTGTAGAAAGTATGGTGTGAAAGCTTTTGGATGGTGTCAAATATCCCTATTTGGGGCAACAAAATGTTCCTTTTTCAATATAAGTAAAAGTGACTTTCTGATATACGTCAGCTAAAGAGGAAAAAAAAAAAGCACTATATTAGAAATTTGGTTTTAAACTTAACTCAATATATATATATATATATATATATATATATATATATATTATAAATTGGTTTTATCTTTAGTCGATGTTAGACTTACAATACACTCTCTTTATGCTGAAGTATAGATATCTCGTGCATGATAGTAGAAATTGATCCAATAACAGTCCGACAACGGATGAAAACAGAAATGCCCAGAACTCGCTAAGATAGGCTCTAATCATGACACTGATACCAGGTTAGAAACTGGGGTTTAAGCCTAATTCAATCTTACAAAACCGGTTTATAAGATAAGGTTTGCACCTTGGCGTGAAGAGGGTGTCTTGGAAGTCCCACATCGACTAAAGATAAGACTAATTCATAATATATAAGTGAAGTGCAAACTTTACCTTACAAGTTATTTTTGTAGGATTGAGTTAGACATTAAAAAACTCACTTTTTAATATAGTAAATAGAAAAGAAAGGTAAAAAAATAAACATAAAATAAAAATAAAAGATATAGCTAAATATCTCATTCATAAATTGTTTATTTTCAATTGCATTTTTATTCTATTGAGTATTAATTTAAAACATTTTTTCTTGTTGGTTAAATATCGTATAGTTAATTATGTTTTTATTCTTAAATTATAATTTGATTTTTGTCTTTATTTACAATTTTGATCTTACGAGGTTTTTATATTTGAAAATACATGAATCTATTTTTTTTTCAATGAAATTAAATGCTTTTTTATATGACAAATGACAAATAATGTTGAATGCAATTTATAAGTTTTTCTCTTGTTAGCGTCTTAAAATGTCACGTGATTCATTATTTGTCACATTAAACAAAATTAACATTGTTGAATAAATAAGATTGCATCCCTAAAGTTTGGTCTGTTACGAACCTTCTACTTAAATCGGCTTATCTGCATCGGTTTTTCTTAACCTTACATTTAGATTAATCCATCCCAAAATTTAACTTGGTTTAACTAAAAATTTAGATTAAAATTTTAAATTGAAAATATAAATTTTTCATATTTAAAAATAGATTTTAAAAAATAAATATCCAATAAAATAATATAAAATATAGGTCAGATTAAAATATGTATTTAATTAAATGAATTGATTCAATAAAATGGATTTTAAATAAATGGAATTAGAACAAAAGTAGATAAGGTTAGCATAAATGGATTTTTTTTTTCATTTGTACTTTTCACAAAGTATAATCACAAACTAGTATAGTTAGGAAAAATGACAATTGTTATTTTCGCATATAGATAGTCATTCTTAAATCAAAACATATCCAAACGAGACAAAAAGTCAAACTCTTTGCTTCTGTTATGAATCTAAGCAAAAAGTTCAACCCTTTTTATCTTGATTCAAAAATAACCGAAACAATAAAATTTTTATTTTTTTACAAGATTTTATGTCTCAGTTCAAAGATAACCAAGAGATATGATCCCATTTCACATTAACGAGTTGAACATAGGACTGTCCAATGTAAATCAATTATAACTATTTAAATAAGTGCTTGTAATTTCAGTATAAGCTTGTACTCTTAAGTGAGAGTTTTCTAAGAAAAAAACCTCTATATTGTAATATCTAATATAATATAATAAACTATAGATTAAATTTTGTTAATATTTCAAACGAACCACATTAAATATTATATGTTTACCGTTATTCTTCAATTTTTTTTTTCTATTTACCTTCTATCATTTTAGCACTTGTGTTGTAATCTTTGTCTGTTTTTTTGTGTAGTAATAAATTCTTGACTTAATTTGTGAGCTATTCCATTTCAAAATAAAAAATACACCCTTTCAACATACTATGAAATGACCATGGCAAATTTATACAAATAAAAGGAGTTTAATTTCATGCACTGTTAGTTTAAAATAATCGAAATTAGTTAGAACATTTTTAAACACGTTCCTTTTAAGTATTTATATAAAATAAATTATACTTTGACATACTCAAAGTTTTAATATTTATTTAACTTTATCCTTCTTTGTTTTTTTTTTCTTTTCTTTCTTAAAAATACAAAAAATAATTATTTTTTTATAACAATTTTATTTTTGTAGTACGTGTCATTGTACTATTATTCTTATAATAAATTATTATTTTGAAACATTTCACGTTGATATGTTTTGTTATTAACATTTTATCCGTGTGTTTAAATATATAAATAAAATAATTAAATATGTTTTTATCTTTTAAATTTTATTAAAAATTAAAATTAGTTTCTTTTTAAAATTTTGCACTAATTTAATTTTTATATTTAAAATTACATAAATTTAATTATTTTAACTAAATTTTATTAAATTTAATAAGATTTTAAATTTATTTTTCAACTAACATATTAAATAAAAAAATAAATCAATTCGGTTTAAACAACTTAAATAATATTATAAAATATATTTAAAAAAATTAAATAAACTTAAATGATTAAATTTACATATTTTTAAAACTAAAAAATTAAATTAAATTAAAATTTAAAAAGAGACTAATTTTAATTTTTATTTAAATTAAAATATTAAAAATATATTTAATATTAAATAAAATAAAAGAAGCAAAAGAGACACATGATATTGATTCAGAGAATACAACAGACAGAAAGTTTGATCGAACCAGAAATAGATCCAAATGTGAAAATAAAATGTGGTTTAGAAAAAAGAAAGTACTTGATTCTTTAAGAAAAAGAGACCAGAAGGACCATCATCTGGTAACAGAGCTAATCTGACAGGGCATTCAGCACCTTCATCAATGGTTAAAAACCCTACATTCTTGTTTAGATCAGTCTTCACAAAGTCAGGGCACAAACAGTTTATGCGAAAACGAGGAAACTTCTTAGCCAACATTCTTGTATACGAATTTAAGGCTGTTTTCGACATGGTGTAGCCAGAAAGAACAGCTGGCCACTTCTTCGATTCCAATGATCCTTCCTTGTAATCTTTCAGAAACTCCCTTAACACCATATCAAGCTTTTTGTTTGTAAGGTTATCGATGTCACTCAGCACTCCTCTTGCCCAATCATTTGGTATATTCTGCAACAACAAACAACCAAAAATAACATAACTTTATATTGATAAATAAAAGGTGTAATAATTATTTGATATATTTCAATTTTAGTATAATAAAACAAAAAATAATAATACTTTTTGTGTAAAATTTTTAAATACATTAATTTTATTTGAATTTTGTTAATAATTAAAGTAATTAAATACCCATTTAGTTTTTAATAATTATCTTATCTATTTATTTATAAAAAATAGTTAATATGCTATCAATTTAAAAAAAAAAATACAATAGTAAAAAATCAAAAGGTAAAATGCTCCCTTAAAGGTTAATAACACACTAGTGCAAAAACACTATTTAACGTCACCCCTTAGACGTCGGTTAAGGGTAAGTAGGACGTATATTGATGACTAATGGCATTTTCGTAAATAAGTTGGCCATATAGACGTCAGTTAGAAGGTGCCCCGACGTCTATAATATTTTAGACGTCGGGACCCCTCCTAACTGATGTCTATATGTCTGACAGGTGGATGAAAAGTCATTTCTTTCAGTCATATAAACGTCAGTTAGGAGGGGCCCCGACGTCTATATGGCGGAAATTAATGGCTATTCACCTACCTGCCAGACATATAGACGTCAGTTGGGAGAGCCCTGACGTCTAAAATATTATAGATGTCTGTTATGGGGGAACCGACGTCTAAACCCTAAATCCAAAAATTTAAAAAGTCATTTTTTGACGACGTCTGATCCCGCCACTCCGACTTCTAAAGCACTTTAGACGTCAGTTATTGGAGGAACCGACGTCTAAACCCTAAATCCAAAAATTTAAAAAGTCACTTTTTGACTTCATATAGATGTCTGATCCCGCCACTGTGACTTCTAAAGCCTTTTAGATGTCTGTTGTGGGGGGAACCGACTTCTAAATGTCTGCATTAAAGCACTGCGAACGTGAGGCAGCAGTTACGCGCACTCATTGTTCATCATCGTCCTCACATTTTCTCTCCACGGGCTACGTTTTCCAGGTTCATTTTCTCACTTTTGCACCGTTTAAAATTAATTTTACTCTGATTACATTACTCTTTGATGAATTATCTTTCATTTCAACCGATTAAAATGCGTTTTCGTTGAGTTTTGTTCAGTTTTGCTCGTGTCCTTCGGCAGCGTTCTTGGACAATGATTTCTTGCGTTTTGTACTCCTCTAATTCCCTCCACTACATTACTAAAACAATCCAATACAAAAAAAAAGTACAATCCATTCTCTTCAACCAAAATATAAAGTTGTAAACTCAGAATCACCATAAGCCAGGAGCAACTTGAGAGGCCTCAAGTGGAGAAAGATCCTATCAAATACGACGACATTTTAGACGTCTGACCTATAGAGTCCGACGTCAACGTCTGACCTATAGAGTCCGACGTCAACGTCTGACCTATATAGTCCGACGTCTACATAAACGTCGGTCATATCCTGACCGATGTGTAATTAACGTCACCCGAATAGACTTCGGTTCCATATATGACGTTAAAAACTCAAAATAACCGACATTAAACAACGTTTTTCCACTAATGACATATCGAATTTTGAATAAAGATGTGCTATGATTATTCCACATTAGACATATACCTAATTACTTAATTACTCATAAAATTTAAATGATAAAACTAATAAAATTAAAATTTTTATATTAAGATTTTTTATTGCTGTAAAAATAAAATATATAAATATTTATTATATTAAATCAAATATTTACTTTGAATATATATATATATATATATATATATATATATATATATGAGTTAAATATGTTTTTTTAAATGTGAAATAAAAAAACTTTAATATATTTTAATTTTTAAATTTAAAAATAAATGAACATATTTCTTTTAATTAATTATATTAATTTTTTTATGTGTTTAATATATTTTTTAATTAACATTAAAACATGAACGTGTTAAATAGAATAAAAAATTTAAATGTTAACATGAATATTCAGGAATCAAAATATATTAAAATGATGCAGAGGCATTTCAATTTCATACTTAACCTAACGAAGAATTAATTTTGAATATTTTTAATCCAAGTGCTTAACAGTTTGTTTAAATTTATTATCAGTAAACACTTTCCTAATAGACTGTCCATCTTTCTCTTTTATGAAACTCATGATTTGAGAGGCAATAATCATAAAATATATATATAAAGATGGAATTTAACTATAAATGATGAAATCATTTTACCTTCAATACACCTCTTCTAGAGGAGACATTGACAATCCTAGGAGAAGTAGATCGTTGAAGAAGTGGAAGAAGAGCTTCTGTTACTCTTTCTGCACCAAAAAAGTTTATTTCAACACATTCTTCTGCTAACTCATAATTTTGTGGAACTATTATATTCCAATCTGATATTTCGCCCCTTTTCTGCAATAACAAACAATAACACACACCATTAAACCATATAAATTCATATATATAGGATTAATCAATAATTTAATTAATGAGAGTTATTAAAGTATTTAATTTTAGAATTTGAATTTGGTTTCATGATGATCTTATTTTTGGAGAAAGATTTGATATATTTAAGTTTTATTTTGTTCTAGAAAGAACTTTTTTTTCCTATATTTACTTTAAACACAATTTGAGTTAAACGTATCTTCCAAAGATATTGTAGGAATTTTTACTATTATATAAAATATGTATTTAATCATGACGAAATACCATTGACCAGTACCTATATATATTATTCATAGTTATTTTATCAACTATTTAAACATGCATCCTATAAAATTATACCCACACCTTCTGGTTTGTACTTCATAACAATACAAAATGTATACCTTGGACTTCATATTTTTTGTAACCTTCTAGCAACCTCAATCTCGAGGCATGCACATGCAAAATATACAATTGTTATGCAGTTATTGCAAATAGTTCATTCACATGCAGTGTTTCAAATGATGGACTATACCATGTGATAATCCTGTACTTAACATTGCAACAGTCAACTCAGCTTCTAAAAAATGTTTCATAATTGCAAGTAATTGTATCTGACACTAACATCAAGGTTTTAAAAATTTCTATGCTTTCATTATTGTTGTATACATCCTCACCTAACCAATGTAATGGGTTATCATGTTTTTGTAAAGACATGGAAGGAATTAACCTTACCTTTCTGAGAACATTCTCTCCATTTACCAGTCCTCCAGGAACACCTGCATTGTTCACCTGCACCCAAAAGAAATACTATAGTTCTTTCTTCTTCAAGAATATGTATATGTGAAAATCAATAGTAACGTTATTTAATTTTATAAAACTAATTTATAAGACGATATTTATATTTATATTTATATTTTAAACTAGTTTTATTTCTAAGATACGATATTTTAAACATTTTTAACGTATATTTCTGTAATTAATCTGAACAAAAGTTGAAAAAGGAGGGAAATAGTGAGAAATATATATAAACTGGTACCAAGATGTCAAGTCTTCCAAATCTGGTTTTGATGAATTGTGCCAAAGCAGCAACACTAGGAGGGTCAGTGACATCAAGTTGATGAAAAACCAGAAGGTCTGAGAGATCAAACTCTTTCAATCTTTCTACTGCATCCAAACCCCTTTTCTCATTTCTAGCTGTCAGCACCACCACAATTCCATTCAAAGCCAGTTTCTTGCATATTCCATAACCAATTCCCTTGTTAGCTCCTGTCACCACTGCATACCTGTATATCCAACTCATTAAATAGATCTGCAGTTTATTTCTGTGATAAACACTATTTTCTTGTCAAAAAAATGCATACAATCTTTATTAAGTTCATAATATTTAGGTACATGATGTTTTTCTCCACATTTTGTAATCTGATTAAGCTTCTATTATGTGAATCTCTAGATTTTCTGATTCATATGTGCAATCATTTTCATTCAAACTCACACATATATATAATAACAAATTCAAGCTTCCATATACATACAAACACAAAAACTTTATGAGTATCATTTAATTTCTTCTTACCTTTTTGCTTCTTCTCCCATGTTGATAATGTTCCTGGTATGTAGTAGAGCTTGTGTTTATCTTCCAGAGCGTCTGGTATATGAAATGCTTCACCTGTTCATCTAGTGTATCCTTCTTTAAATTATATACTACACTGCGAATTCTCAACACGTGTCCACGTATGATAATGTTAATTTAGTTTCATTAGTAATAGTAATTAAATGTAAGTAGATATGATATTATTATTACAAATATATAATTTATAATTTACTCCTTGTATTGATTGTTACATTGGTATCACACTTGTCACCAGATCTTTAATAATGATATGACTGTTAGTTGTATGCTTACATTAATATATTTTTTTTGAAGTTTTAAAATTCAAGAAAAATGTCATAAATTGTTCACAATTGGTAAGATATTATCTGTTTTGAGTCAAGTCTTTACGAATTTATTTTTTATCTCTTTTCAATAAAGGTATCTTATGTGTATATAAACTCATGTTCATATTTTATTTTATTTCCTCATATTTATTATATAAACAATTTTTGAGATAAAAATGACTACCATTTGTCTATTTTTTTAGAGATGTTAGAGATATTTTTGTCTAATGAGAAAATCCTTGTACTTGTTGGGCCCATAGGGCATTTGCTTGGCATATGCAAAAGGTCACATTAAGATTTATAACTTCTTTTTAAAGAATTTGAATTACTGAGTTTATTGAACTTGTATGAATGTTGAAGTCACTAGTGAAAAAACGCTGTTTAACGTCGATTATTTTGGGCTTTTAACGTCTTCTTCACAACCGACGTCAATACCGGTGACGTTAATGGGACATCGAACATTCATATAACAAACGTCTATACAGACGTCAGTTAGTGCCATGTCCGACGTCACTAAACGTCGGTGCAGGCCTAACCCGACGTCTAAAGGCAATATATAGACGTCGGAGTAAGCATTAACCGACGTCTAAGAGCATATAAAGACTTCGAACTTGTCATTAACCGCCATCTAAGGTCACTATAGACGTCGGTGTATGCATTAACCGACGTCTAACATAGTCGTTGTGTTTTAGTGTAGTTTTGTTCCTGTCTTTGGATAGCCCAGTAGCACACTCTGTCTTTGCTAGTTTCCCCCGAAAAAAAGCTTTCGTCTTTTGAATGTCTTATGACATTTCAACCCAAAACCGAACCTGGGTTCTTGCTTAGTTCCATTTTCAACCGCAAGATGGAAAAATTACGATGAAACGATAACTAGGCAACGATCCAGGGTTGTTTTTGGGTCGAAACGCCACGAGAAATCCAAAAGAGGCCGCTTTTTCTGGGAGGCAGCTAACAAAGGAAGAATGTGGTACTACGTTACCCCAAGAGAGGAACAAAACTGCACTAAAACACAACACAAGGAAAACAAATTTTAATCAGTTGAACCAGAAGACTAATATAATCGGACTGAACAAAGTTTAAACAGTTTAAATAAAAAAACACGCACTTGGAATGTAATTCCGCAAGAGAGAAAAAGGAGAGGAGGAAGATGATGATGTTATCAAAAACTGGAATGCAATAGCGCAAGAGAGAAAAAGGAGAGAAGGAAGACGACGATGTTATCAGAAACTGGAATGCAATGCCGCAAAACTGTGAGTCTGTTTAACATGAAACGAGGCGTCAGTTCTACAGAAACTGACGTCTATAGTCAGCTAGATGTCGGTTATATCACTAATATGATGTCCAAAATAATTTTTAATCTGCCTATTAGACGTCGGACACATGGGGCACCGACGTCTACGATGCTGATCGGATTGACGTTTCATTTCCTGTCAGGAACGTAGACGACGATTGTCCTGGGGTGTCGACGTCTATAACATGTTAGACGTCGGCGCCCTGGTACCAGACGTCGAAGTGCCTGCGAGTTTGGTAAATAACATTAATTACAGGCGCATAGACGTCGGTCACCTGGAATTCCGACGTCTATATTGTAGAAATTGACTGTCTTCCCGCCTTCCAAACAAGCCCATTGACGTCAAGTTAAGGGAGCAAAGACGTCTTTAACATTATAGACATCGGGTTTTGACTACGGGACATCTAAGCGCTTGGCATCAGGTGAAGAGCATTAATTGCAGCCAGATAGACGTCAGCCCTCCATCACAACCGACGTCAATGGGGTAGAAAAGACTGTCTTCTCGCCTACCTCAGGCCCTTGGACGTCGGTTTAGGGCAGAGGAGACATCTACTATATCATAGACGTCGTTTGCCCTAATAACCGACATTGTGTTCACCAACTTATTTACGGTAATGCCACCGTTGATTAGTATACGTCGGGCTACCCTCGAATCAACGTCTTGTGGGTGACGTTAAACAGCGTTTTTGCACTAGTGAGTTAGGATAAAGATACGTTGGTAAGAAGAATTGTATTGAGTTAAGTTTATGAAATCTAATCTTTGTCCTGATTATTAATATAATTTTAAGTTTTTATTAAAATTATCATAGCTCTTTAAATTTGTATATTATGCTTTTAAAGTTTTAATCCAAATTAGTAAATTTACACATTAACTAAACCGACACAAATCCTTTAAAAAATATACATAAACTTTTTATTTTGTTAGTAACTCGATTTGATACACTTAATACTGAGTTAACAACTATCAAAGCATCATCTCAATGATGTGGCTAGTGGTGGTATCTTCACATGCAATAGAGGAAGGTTCTTTGGAGAATTTACTATCTATATGAGCATCAAATTCACTAAGTTCATGCCTATCATTCTTATAATATAAACCTTTAAATTCAAAAGTTACATAGATATTTTATTTAGAGATGAGAAAACAGATTAATCCAATTCGTTTTAGTCCAGCTTGCCTTTGACTTGTTGAAAAGAGATCGAATCAGGCTAGTTCATAACATGGAAGTGGGCTGAAACAAATTTGATTTTTTTTACTGATGAGGTCCAGTTTGAGTTTCTGTTTTTCCTATAACTATAGGCCTATTTTGGCCTAGTTTGCCATCTGGTAGCTATTTAAACTTATAAGTTGAAACCAAACAAATAGATGGCAAAGACTTATCTTGAACAAAGATTTGAAGCAACTAATGGACCAAGTAAATCAGCACAAGCACCATTAGAAACCAAAGAGAGAAAAAAAACATATTACTGAAAAAGAATCCAAATCCTAATGAGTAATACAATTAATTTAAATTACACAATTGACTCATCATACAAAATAACATAACACAATACACAATTATAACAATCCCTAATAAAAATCGCATTGAGTAAATTGACTCATCCGTAATAGCAATTGAAACCATTGAGTAAAGCAAACCTAATAAAAAATGACCAAAAACAAGACAACATAATCACAAATATGGAATTGGACTAACACAAAATCACATGTTGAATATATATTGAAAATTATATATGAGATTAATCTGTTGAATATACGTATAAGGTTCTTTTATTTATAATAGAAAAAATGAGCTAAGTCCAAAATACAAATAAGGAATAATAACAAACTAACTAAAGATAAGAGATAGAGATAAGATAAAGATATAACCCTATCCCTCAAGCAAGTGAATACAAATTGTATATGCCAAACTTGTTACTAATATAATCAATAAAGACTTAGTGAAAATATTTACTTTTACATTTGAGTAACATCAAATTGTTAATGATTTGCAAGACAATATAGAAGACGAAATACTAAAGACTTGTTGAACAACAAAGCTGGGAGGTTGCTCCATATAATGAATAGTTAGTAAAGAATGCATTATTAATATCCAGTTAATAAAAAATGCAAATAGAGGTCGAGGAGCAACTAATAGCAACTGTGGAGAATAATATTGAACAACAGTGAACTACCGCAAAACTTCAACTATGTTAACTTTGATAAAAAAGATTACCATCTATAGTAGACGACGAGCAATAATGGCATAGAATAACAAACTAAATTACCTTTAGTAACGGATGAAGATCTACAATGGTAGACGATGACAAACTATAAGAATTAGATTGTCATCAATAACATAGGGTGGCTGAGAAAAAAAACAGAGAACTAAAATTAGGAGAGCATGACTCTTGTGCTCAAACATAGGTGTTGAAATACAAAATTCTCAGGACAGTCGGTCAAGACGAGTCTTTATTCTTGTACATTAATCAACTTTCTTATGTTTATTTGTATACGGATAGGAACATTCCAAATTAGACTGATTTAAATTCGTAACACTCATTACTTTTAAGCAACAACCATAATGTATTTACACACTATTACGTACACAAATTATTATCTGAGATTATCATAGTGTTAAAGACATTGTAGATCAAAACGGAATGACTTCATCCATTGAGAAAAAGAGGCCAGAAGGACCATCTCCAGGCAACAATGCTAGCCTAACAGGATTTTCAACACCTTCATCAATGCTTAACAAGCCTTGGTTGTGGTTTATATCAGTCTTGACAGAGCCCGGGCATATACAATTTATGCAAAAATGAGGGAACTTCTTAGCTAGCATCCTTGTGTAGGCATTTATACCTGCTTTTGCCATGGTCACCCCAGAAACCACAGCTGGCCAATTTTTCGATTCTAATGCTCCTTCTTTGTAATCTTTCAGAAACTCTCTAAGCACTTCATAAAGTTTTTCATTTGTCAGATTCTCAATGTCACTCAAAACTCCTCTTGCCCACTCGTTTGGTATGTGCTGAAACCAGAGGAAGATAAGTAATAAGAACTTGTCTTGTTTCATTGTTTTGGCAGAGATTAATTGATGCTTCCTTCATTCTCAAAGAAAGAATGTGAACAAAACTATGCAACACTTAACAGTAAACCATACTCATTTATGTTTTGAATTTAACTTTACCTTCAATAGTCCTATTTGACCAGAGATATTGACAATCCTTGGTGAAGTGGAGAGTTGGAGCAGAGGAAGAAGAGCTTCAGTTACTCTCTCTGCACCAAAGAAATCTGTTTCAACACATTCTTTGGCTAACTCATAATTTTGATACACTATCATATTCCAATCGAATATTTCACCCCTTTTCTACACGGACAAACAAAGATATACCATTATACATAGAAAACCAGAAATGTATAGATACATATAACATGGAACCTTACCCTTCTAAGGTAATTCTCTGCATTAACTATTCCTCCGGGAACACCTGCATTATTCACCTGCAACACTCAGGTGTACCACTGTGAAAGGTTTCTGATAAAAAATAGAAAAGGTGGGAAGGAGATAGTAACACTCACCAATATATCAAGTTTTCCAAATCTGGTTTTGATGAAATGTGATAAGGAAGTAACACTGGAAGGGTCTGTCACATCAAGTTGATGAAAAACCACAAAGTCTGATAGTCCAAACTCTTTCAATCTTTCTACTGCTTCCAAACCCCTTTTTTCATTTCTTGCTGTTAGCACCACCACAATTCCATTCAAAGCCAGTTTCTTGCATATTCCATAACCAATCCCCTTGTTAGCTCCTGTCACTACTGCATACCTATATATCCAAGTCAATACACGCATCCTTTGCACAATTGTGTTGATGACTGTCTTATGAAAATTTACATAAATTTTGTTTACACTAATTACATATTTATTTGGTATGTGCATGGATACAATAAAATTTTATATTGGAAGTTCCATGTCCACCAGATAGATAAGGTCAAGTTATAATATATAAATGGATGTAAACTTTGTCTTATAAATCAGTTTTATGAGATTGAGTTAGACTTAAAGTTATTTCTTAATATGGTATCACAGTACAGGTTTTCCTAATAGAGTCAAGGACTAATGATTTTCTTGAAATGTTTTCTGAGTTTTATATCTATAGATTATAGCTGTGATTTCCTATTCATGTTCTGCTACCTGATTCATGACAGTGCTTCTTTACAAATTCAAGCTCTAACTTCTTTAGCTACCTTAATAGATATGTAAGAGAATAACATTAAAAGCATTCAGAAACACAACAAAATTTGAGTATAATTTATTTTCTCTGTACCTTTTTGCTGCTTCTACCATGATGATGATGATTCCTGGTGTCTGTATGAACTGGTTTTAGTCCGTTTTATCATCAGATCATTATAGCCTCTGAATTATTTTTTGGAGAAACTATGATACAGTTTTGTTCTTAAAATTGTGAAAGGAAGATACATACACTAATAGTGAAATAAAATATGTATATTCTGTGCATAAAAAACAATTGCGTCGTTAGAAAGTCACATATTTGAAATAGCCAACTGCAATAAATTAAACTGAAAATTGGGAATTGTTTTTAGTACTTAGTTGTAAATAAAAATTAATAATTAGTCACACCTCACTAAATAAAAAATGAAAAAGTTTTTGGAACTAAGTAATAATTAACAAGAGTGACATATCTCATTTTGTATTTTCAGTGCTGCCAATAAGGAAAAGTCCAGTAAGGACCACTATCAACTGTTGCCAAATTTGTATGAATTTGCTGTGTTTTTTTAGGGCTGTGTTGAATAATTTCTTCTAATTTATGTTTTGAAATTAATGATTTAATTTTATTTATTTATATTTGTCTTTCAATATATTATTTCTTCTACATACTTGACTCACCTACACATGACGTAACATTAACATTTACTTCTCAAAAATCAGTTCTTTTATTCTAAAATAGTTTGCAAAATTTATGTTGGGTTAGAAACTACCAGAATTTTGTTAATTCTTTTGTTGTGAGTAGTTAAAAGAATGCATCACCTAAAGGGAGGAGAAATCATGTCTTTTGATATAAAAAATATTTATTAAATATCACTCTTATACGGTACGAGCTTTAATTCAGGATATGTCAGTACCGAACACATTACGAGAGACTGAGTTCACTTTACTCTATGCTAAAATCTTGTTTGAGCGATATATTATTGTCGAAGAAAAAAATATGATTTTTGTTTTGTTGGGTAAGTTGAAATTTCACCGCTGATCTTAGATATATCTTTATTTATTCTGACCAATTGGATCTTGAATTGAAAGTTTGTAATTATAAAAGTTTTTCACTTAAGTGTTCAGTAGTTATAGTTTAGATGGTTAATAACTTTGATTTTGTTATTTGTTTAATACATGATTTTTTTTCTATAATTAGTCAATTTAGTTTATTTTTTTATTGTGTTTCTAGTTCAATTATCTTTAATTTTAATGAAAGAATTTTTTTTTGAATTATTTGAAAGTTGTAGTTTTTTTTTTTCTAAAATACTAAATAGTTCATATTTATGCTCTTAAGTTGTGCAATTGTACTTGAGGAAGTGATATGATATTTTTTTTATGAATGTACTTTATTGTAGGGGTCTCATGTAGATTCGCTATGATGTATATCTTTGGTGTAATTCTAAAGGTATTGTGTGTAGAGTTTTTGATAGTGTATACATTTAGCGTAATTTCAAGAATCTCATGTTTAGATTTTTTGATGATATATGTGTTTGGTGTAACTTTTAGATTCTCTATTGTTGTATATGTTTGGCGTAATTTGAGGGAGCTCATGTGTCACTAGTGAAAAAACGTTGTTTAACATCATCCCATAAACGTCGGTTAGAGGTTCACCGACGTAATATGATGGCCGGTGGTATATCCGTAAATAACTGAAACTAGGAGATGTCGGCTACCTGCGAAGCCGATGTCTCAAACAATACAGACGTCGGGAACAATGCACATGGACGTCTAAAAGGTCTGCAGGAAGGTGAACAGTCGTCATATGGACGTCTAATACAACCACACCGACGTCTACACTCATCCTTAGACGTCGGGTAGCTGAGCACTGACGTCTGTGTCCCGACAGGTTGGTGCATGTAATTAATGTTCGTGCACATAGACGTCGGTGCCCCTTAAGAACGGACGTCTATAGCCTGATAGTTAGGTGAATTGTAATAATTTTTCTGCCACATAGACGGCGGGCAAACAGTTGGTGACGTCTATTACATTAGAGATGTCGGTCAGCTGTGCAATGGACGCCTAAAATCCGCGCCATTAATAATATTTAAATCATAAAGACGTCAAATTAGTGAGAACACCGACGTCTACAACATTCTAGACGTCGGTGGACTAATGTAACCAACGTCTATAGGATTTTATAGTACAGAACGCGAACTCGCGAGCAGTTACCACTATTCATCGTCTTCTTTCTCGCGCTTTCTGTTGCGGCATTGCTTTCCAGGTTGATTTTCTCTCTTTTGCACCGTTTAAATTCAGTTTTACTCCGATTAAGTTACTCTTTGATGAAATATCTTCCATTTGAACCGATTAAAATTCGTTTTCGTTGGGTTTTGATGCAGTTTGTGGCGTGTTCTGGGGCGACGTTTTTGACCCTTTTTGGCCTATATTTTTGGCCGTGCAGTCCTCCATTTCCCTCCATTGCTGTTTTAATCTGGTAAAAATGTTAGCTTCTTTATTGAAAACTTTTATTGTATGCCTGTTATTGTCTTTTGTGTATGCATGTTATTGGCTTTTGCGTTTGCATGTTATTGGCTTTTAGGTATGCATGTGTTATCGGCTTTTGAATATGCATGTGATAAATTTTAGTTGTGTTATTATAATTGGCATGTTAGATTATATGTATCAAATTATTGAGTGAAACTTAGTTCCTGTTTGAAATTTAACACAAACGATTAATCTTTTAATCGTTTGTATTAAATTTTGAATTGTCCAATTGTACAGTTTAGGAAAATTATTTTTCATAAATTTGCTAAAACATGTACGTTGGAGTTTATGCATAAGACTGATGAAATTTTGGTTCATTATTTGCGTTGTTCTCCGGATGCATATTTGATTGTGGTCATTCTTGTGACTACTGTCATTTCGTGTATTTCAGAGACCAATGCGAAATGCTGCCAAAATTTTATCAAATTTATGATGTAGACTTCTTTGCACATGTCGTAGCAATTTATGAAAACTATTTTTCCTGAATGGGTAGGGCCTAACCTTGTGAGAGTTAAGAATTTTATACTGATGAACTATGTTACGAACATAGTATGGATCGAAGCTGGATGAATGCACGTCGCATCTCTGAAGAATATGAGAAGGGTGTTTTGGTGTTCTTGCAATATGTTAAAGAAAATGCAAAGTCTGTGGACGGGACATATTTTTGTCCTTGTGTTCGTTGTCTTAATCAAATATGACAAGACTTGGGCAATTTGCATGATCATCTATTCATGTTCGGCATAACGAGAACGTATACCGTTTGGACTTGGCATGGAGAAGTACTGGACCAACCTATGACGTCACGAGGAAAAAATTATGTGGAAGAATGGATGAGTGATCATTTAGAGGACATGATACGTGATGTTGGTGAAGATAACTTTAGAAGAGCTAATTTGTACGATTCTCTAATCAATTATTCTGAGCAACCGTTGTACCCAGGAGCACGAACTTTACACGTTTGTCTGCAACTTTGAAGTTGTTCAGTTTAAAAGCAAGGAACGGATAGACCGATAAAAGTTTCACGGAGTTGTTGGAGTTGCTGAAGGAGATGCTTCCAGAAAATAATACTCTTCCTATTCGAAATTACGAGGCCAAAAAAGTTTTATGTCCAATGGGTCTTGAATATCAGAAGATACATGCTTGCCCCCAATGATTGTGTTTTGTACATCAAGGAGTTTTCTTCACTAAAGTATTGTCCAACATGTGGTTTAAGCCGTTTTAAAAAGAAATCTGACAAAAACACTGAAAAACGTAATCATGGTGCACCTGGTAAGGTCATGTGGTATTTGCCTATAATATCTAGGTTCAAACGTATGTTCTCTGTTAAGGAGGATGCAAAGAACCTTAAATGGCACGTTTTAGGAAGAAAATGCGATAATCTTCTTCGACACCCAGCAGACTCACCACAATGGTAGAAGATCGATGAAACATTTCCAGAATTTGGTGCAGATCCAAGAAACTTAAGACTTGCAGTTGCAACTGATGGCATGAATCCGTACGGGAACTTAAGTAGCAAACACAGTTCATGGCTATTTATGTTGATGATATACAATCTTTCTCCTTTGTTGTGCATGAAGAGAAAATATGTCATGTTGTCAATGATGATATCTGGTCCTAAAGAACTTGGCAATGACATTGATGTTTACTTGAAACCTTTAATTGATGATTTGAAATTGTTGTGGGAAGAAGGTGTCGAAGTGTTTGTTCAGATGTTGAAGAGAATTTCTGTTTGCATGCAATGTTGTTTTGCACTATAAATGATTTCCCAGCCTATGGAAACTTGAGCGGTTATAGTGTTAAAGGATATTTTGCATGTCCGATTTGTGAAGAAAACACTAGTTACCTTCAATTGAAGCATGGTCAGAAGACAGTTTATACAAGACATCGGAAATTCCTTCCTCGCAATCTCCCTTATCGTAGATTGAAAAAAGCATTCAATGGAAGTGTCGAGGATGAGGTTGTGTGCAGACCCCGGAATGGTGAAGAGGTGTACAACGAAGTCAAAAACATTAACATTGTATTCGAAAAACATCGTAAAAGTACATATGCAAAAAATGTCTGCAATCATTTTCATTCAAACTCACACATATATATAATAACAAATTCAAGCTTCCATATACATACAAACACAAAAAATTTATGAGTATCATTTAATTTCTTCTTACCTTTTTGCTGTTTCTCCCATGTTGATAATGTTCTTGGTATGTAGTAGAGCTTGTGTTTATCTTCCAGAGCGTCTGGTATATGAAATGCTTCACCTGTTCATCTAGTGTATCCTTCTTTAAATTATATACTACACTACGAATTCTCAACACGTGTCCACGTATGATAATGTTAATTTAGTTACATTAGTAATAGTAATTAAATGTAAGTAGATATGATATTATTATTACAAATATATAATTTATAATTTACTCCTTGTATTGATTGTTACATTGGTATCACACTTGTCACAAGATCTTTAATAATGATATGATTGTTAGTTGTATGCTTACATTAATATATTTTTTTTGAAGATTTAAAATCCAAGAAAAATGCCATAAATTGTTTACAACTGGTAAGATATTATCTGTTTTGAGTCAAGTCTTCACGGATTTGTTATTTATCTCTTTTCAATAAAGGTATCTTATGTGTATATAAACTCATGTTCATATCTTATTTTATCTCCTCATATTTATTATTTAAACAATTTTTGAGATAAAAATGACTACCATTTGTCTATTTTTTTAGAGATATTAGAGATATTTTTGTCTAATGAGAAAATCCTTGTACTTGTTGGGCCCATAGGGCATTTGCTTGGCATATGCAAAAGGTCACATTAAGATTTATAACTTCTTTTTAAAGAATTTGAATTACTGAGTTTATTGAACTTGTATGAATGTTGAAGTCACTAGTGAAAAAACGCTGTTTAACGTCGATTATTTTGGACTTTTAACGTCTTCTTCACAACCGACGTCAATACCGATGACGTTAATGGGACGTTAATGGAAATGTGGGTATTATGTGATGTCTCTGATTAAGACCATCATTCGAGTTGGCATTACAGATAATTGGAATGAGGTAATAATCAGGCTTACTTTGAAAACCTCAAAAATCAATTAATTCTTTTGAACATATATCAAACCATAATCAATATTTCTTATTTGTGCAGCGCTTCAACAATTCATCTGCTTTACCCGAAGACACGATAAAGCAGCTAAGGCAGGAGTGAACAACTTATCTTCTGCAAAAGTGGAACTAGCAAGACTTTATTTTTGTTGTTTTCAATTACTTAGGTTTAGTTGAAGTTTACAATTTCATTTTTTTTGATCTTTTATTGAATTATATCTATTTATAGCTCAAACAAACAATATTTATTATAAACAATTGTTCTGGGAAAATTTTTTGAATTTCAGGTGTGGTTTTATTCAAAAAATAAAATATTTATTAAAAAAAAATACTCAGTAGACGTCGGTTAATGCAAAACCGACATACATAGACGTCGGCTAATGCACAAATAGACGTCCAATAAGTTACAGTATACAAAACGTTCCAGAGTGTACAGACGTCCCCTTTGTTGACCACCGACGTCTATGTGAACGTCTATTGTGGCTATGCCTGACGTCGAGTGCCACGTCGTCTGTCTACACAGCCGATGTCTACATAGACGTCTGTCATAAACCTGACTGATGTAAAGTTAACGTCACCGGAATAGACGTCGGTTCAACATGTGACGTCAAAAGCCCAAAATAACCGACGTTAAAGAATGTTTTTCCACTAGTGTGTAGATTCTCTGGTGGCGTATGTGTTTGGCGTAATTCCATGAGACTCGTGCGTAGATTCTCTTGTGACGTATGTTTTTTTATGTAATTTCAGGGTCTTGTGTGTAAATTCTCTAGTGGCGTATGTGTTTGGTGTGATTCCAAGGGTCTCGTCTGTAGTTCCTTAAGTGAATATGGTTATCAAGTCTAGTATTATAATTTGCTTAGATGTCTATTAATGGTGTCATTATTGTATCATTAAATCCTATGTTTTGAATTGGTTTAGATATTAAGTTATAAATTGTGTATGTATGTTCATGTTAGCA
This sequence comes from Vigna reflexopilosa, assembly GCA_027742785.1. Lineage (NCBI taxonomy): Eukaryota > Viridiplantae > Streptophyta > Magnoliopsida > Fabales > Fabaceae > Vigna > Vigna reflexopilosa. The sequence goes on along the minus strand of CM050929.1, from coordinate 23,569,803 downwards.
TTAATTTTCCCTCTTTTGTTAGTGGTTGTGTGTTTTCTATTCCTTTACGATGATCATCATTTGGGCGTGAACAAGAAATGTTTCAAGAACTAGTGGAGATAGCTAGTAAGAGTGGATTTTCTCAAGGTAGTGTCTATTTCCTTGGTTTTGATAGATGTAAATATAAATTTTTTAGTATAATTCATTGTTTGATGGTTCTTTTTATAAAAAGAGAAGATATTTATATAAGGCTTTGTAGGAACTTAATTTTGGAAGACCATGACTATTACTATGATATTATATTTATGTATGTTTAAATCTCATCTTTATGACCAACCAAGTTTGTTCTGTACTCAATCATGTAATGACCTCAAATAGTAGTAACTGTTATTTCCTCAAGATGTTACATATATAATATTCGTAGGTAAATGATATTTTACCAACAAATATAAATATGTAGCTAATTATTTGTAGATAAATGCAAAATTTCTTTAAGTGTGTAGAGTTGTCCTCTTTGGATTAAGTTGTTCAGTTTGTGAAGTCTCCTTGTAGTCTTTTGTTGAAAGCGATTAAATTACTTGTCATTATTGCGATTATCTGGATATTTTGGAGAATAAGAAACCATAGTAGATTTCAAGATCTAATTACTTTTACTTTTGTTATTTTTCAAATTAAGAAGTTTGTATGTATGCTAAAATTTTCCAATATTGAAGTGAGCGAGAATAGAATGGTTTCACTTAAGGATGTAATATGGCAAGTTTCATATGTTGATTGACTTAAGATGAATATTGATGGTCCATTTAGGGGTTGTCCATGTAACACCCCTCTCAGGGTTTCACAATGATTTATAAAAGGTCCATTTACTTCATGAAAATATAAATTTTAATATTATATGAGGTACTTTATTTCAAATCAAAATAAGTACCATTTATAATATAAAGATTTTAAATTTTATTTAACAGTGCTCCAAATACAATTCAAATAAAATTCCAAGAATTTTTCCAATAAGCCTCTCCACTCTATACATATTTAGCTCCATTTGTAGCACTATCTGCTCCCATATAACAACACAAGTTATACGATTATTTCACAAACACAAACAAGTAGGGATGAGCCAACCAAAAGAAAACACAACATAGAGATAACAAAATCAAATTCATCCACAAAACTTAAATTGTTCATTCCAATCCATCAGTCATTCTATAACTCATACCCAAATCACTAACACATGATTCAGAAAGATCATATAATCTTAAAAAAACTTTGGACCATATAATAAAGGAGACTCGAATCCTCCCCTACACATAGTTTTAGGCACAACTCGATTCTCGTCCCTCAAATGCAGCTATAAGACATATCACATTTATTGGTCCTTCACACACAACTATTGGACCTATCTCGTTTATTGTCCTTCACATGCAACTATCGGGCACATCACATTATTGGTCCTTCACATGTAGCTATTGGACCTATCTCGTTTATTGTCCTTCACACACAGCTAATGGACACCACTGGTCTTTCACACGCAGTTATTAGACCCTGTATTCGAGTCGTCCTCCACGCGCAATTTCAGACTAGTCCCTCCTGCTTTGCAAGGACTAATAAGTAAAAATATTGTTGGAGCGTATTCACCCACCAAGAACTATACTTAGCATGAGGCGGAACCCTACGGGTGAGACATCCCCTTTCTATCCCCTCGAAAGAGGAAAGGACGACACTCAAATCCACCACCGCCTTTCCTAGGCAACAAAATCGTCCTTAATCGTTTTATTGATATAAAGTACCAATCTTGTTTTACAAGGTACGGTAAAAGTATGCTAATTCCTCCTACCCACTATCAAGATTATTTGGAGATTCATCTCGCTACCATCGTTATTTACATCTCAAGTAAAATCTAATAATAATCAAAGGTTGTTAACAACCCAAACAATTGAAATGTTATGTGGAAATATTGTTCTAACTATTGGCCTTTAGTTAAAGATCTAATCGGTCAAAGTAAATAAAAATATGTTCATAACCTACGGTAAAATTTTCAGTTCGATCCAATGGTTAATAAAGCGAAAATCTTAATTCTACCTAGATAACCTAAAAATAGAATTAAGGTAGTGTTGAGTTTCCTATGAAATACGTAACTAAATTCTCTAAATACAGAAATCCAATTGAATATCCAAGTGGTCAAATTGAATCAATATGTCTTACGAACTACGTACCTGTTAGTGGAAATCCAACTACACGGCAAGTGCACCGGTCGCACGTAGCAAGTGATAAATATCCTTCTCTCTCAAGGGACTTGTTCAACACTCGACAACTCTTGAACTAAATAACTCAATTAGACCACAAAGTTCACAAAAACACAAAGTAAACTTTTTTGTACTTTTATCAAATAGTTAGTGTGCAACAAGAAATTTAATATAGATTATTTATAAATTCTCATGTACTGACAAACATCTCAATTTCATATTCATGTTAAAATCAATTCACAAGCATACTTATCCTATCCCTAGTGGCTTTGAGCTTATAATAACTTATCAAATTTTAATGCCTTGAATCCTCAAGAAGCAATCATGCATTAAGTTCAAGAGTCTAAAATTACTAATGAATCAAGTTCTAATCCTAGATACAAGCATCCATTAGGTATTCAATTTTAAGTCTAGATTCTAAAGATATTTTCCAACACCTATAGAAGCACAAATCAAGCATGGGAAATCCATATCAAGCATTAAGCATGGAAATTGAATACTAACATAAATTGAAAAGACATATATCATTAATAGCACAAAACTACACAAGGGTTATATGTTTTACAACTAATCTCAACAAATAGGAAAAGCTCTACATGATAAAGAACTTATGGTTCTACAAATTGAAGAGATAAGGAATGTTAGAATTGCTGCAACAGAATTATTAACGTGGAATAACAAACCAAGAGGGGGGTGAATTGGTTGTATTACTTTTTCGTGCCTTTTAGTATTTTTCTCAAATTCACTTACTAAGCGGATAATTAAACTGAAATAAATAGAGTAAGGAATAGAGAAAAGTTGCACGGATGATTTTATCCTGGTTCAGATCACAAGGATCCTACGTCCAGTCGCTTATCTCAAAAACAAGATAAACCTTTTTCACTAAACACAAAACAATTACAATTAATAGTCACGCAGAAAATTAACTTGTAAGAGTTTAGAATACCACCTCTCTTGAAACCACAAGAGATGAACTTGCACATCCTTTGAGTCTTCACAAAGAATGACCACCTCCTTCGAATACTTCATGAAGGATGATCCTCTTCCAAGCACCTCCTCAAACGCACCAAGGATGAACAAGTTATTCCTCTATCACCGCAGTAGCACTTCACAGCTTTGCAGACAAGAGTTTCTTTAGCTTAAGAAACAACACACTATTCTCAATGATTTCAGATGTTTTGAGCACAAAGGAAGAGTTATTTCTGATAGAAACAATGAGCCAATTTATAGACTCAAACCAATGCTCTTCCATTTCACGAAACTGGTCATTTTAATGCATTTAATCGATTAATATAAGTGTTAATCGATTAAAATGAGTACAACGGCTAGTTTTTCAAATCTGAAACCCTAACGGCTAGTATTAATCGATTATTCTTGATTTTAATCGATTAGCTAATCGATTAAAGCTTGAATTAATCGATTATTCCATAGCCATTTGGGTTTGCAATGCCAGCCTCGTTTTAATCGATTATAACTTGGTTTAATCGATTAAAACAGGTTGCGTTTGATTCTAAACATAATTTAATCAATTATAAAGTACATGAATCAACCCTATTACATTTCTAAGCAACAGCACATCAATTATGATTATAACAAAGGCTTTCAACAATAAAGGATCTTCAAATAGTCTTCTTGAATCTTGTATTGTGCAAATCTGTACATCATCAAAACTCCATCTTTAATCTTTGCTAACATTCTCCCCCTTTTTGATGATGATCAAAAACTTTCTTCAAGTTTAAAGCTTTGTAATAATTTGAAACAAACACAACTCATAAAAGAAGAGAGCATTAGAAAATAAAAGAACCTTTAAACTATTTTCTCCCCCTTTTTTTATCATAATAAAAAAGTTGTGGTTAAACAATACTCCCCCTTAAGAAAGGAGTGTAGGCATGATTAAGTAAGGAAAATGTAAACAAATAAGGAAGATAAAATATTATTGAAATTTAAATTGAGCAAAACATACAATCAAGACAAATCTAAAACTCATCACTCATATCACTATAATAGCGCCTTTCTAAGCCTGAAATCGTTTCGTCAAGGTTCTTGATATGGGTGCATATTTCCTCATGGCGAGTATCCTGGATAGCCATCATCTTATGTTGAAGCCTTGCCATCTCAGACATTTGTCTAGATAGACTTTCTAGACTATACTCTGTAGGTACTTGAGATGGTCCAGCAGCTTGTGTTGGGTCAAGCATTGGAATATCTTCATCTTCTTCTCCAGCTGCTTGATCACCAACATTGTCAGAATGAACATAGGAGTTCCCTTGCTTGATAAATCTCATTTTCCTAAGGGAATTATCTCCAATTTTGTGGCCTGGAAGCACATTCTCATAGAGCTCATTTGAGACATCCAATCCTTTGTATTCGCAGATCCTGGAAACTAGGAGAGGGTAGGGAAGAGGCGCCGCATCCGACCTCTTGGCCTTGTACATGATGCTTTGAAGTAAGTGAGGCCAGTTGAGAGGAATACTCTGAAGTATTCCGTACATGATCATCAGATCTATCTCAGAGCACTGAGCATGGTTGGACCCCCTTGGACACAAAAGGCACACAAGCAGATAGTGCAGAAGTCGTTCTTCCATCTTTAGTCCTCCAACAAGAAAGAGACGAGCGTTTTGATGTTGGCGAGGATTGAGCAGGAACGACTGATATACCATGATCTTATTAAATTGGGCAAAGTCACTTGGAACAATTTGAGAATTCTCCAAGACTGGAACATTTGCCACATTGATCCATATATCATTGTCAAGGGCAATATCTATACCTTTGACCCTTGTGTGGAACACGCCATCATGCACTTTCAAATTGAAATAAAATACGCGAACAAGATTAGGATAATACCGTCCACGGAGTTCCATCAGATTTTGTACTTCTTGCTCAATGATGAGGTTGGGAAATGAGAAGCCATAGGAAGTGTACCAAGCTAGATCAATAAACTTTTGTTTGATTACCTTCCTCTCCTTCCAAAATTGAGAAAAAGACTGTTGATCTTGTTCATCTAAGATCCACCCTTCTATGGTAGCATCGCGTTGGCGAGTGCTGCTCTCGGATGCTTCACTTCTTCTTCTTCTTCTTCTTCTTGAAGGATCAACCATTTAGTAAGCAAAGAAAATGAAACAAAGATGTGCAAGGAGTTTGAATGAAGAAGTTAAGATAAGGAGCTTAAGAGTGGTCCAAGTATGGAAAGTATGCATCAAATGGGGTATTTATAGGGTGGAGAAAGCTTCCCAACGTTCAGAAATGTAGGAACTAGCCGTTTATAGCCGTTAAGAGACGTTGGCAACGACTAGTGCACTAAATGCAGCGTAGAAATTTGTTAAAAAAAACGTTCTGGAGCGCTTTTAATCGATTAAAATGGCATTTAATCGATTAATTAATCGATTAAAACTTGGATTAATCGATTAATCCATTCGTAAATGCAAAAAATCAGTGCAGTAACGTTTTTAATCGATTTACAAGCAGATTAAATGCGTTCATTAACGTAAAATTGCATAGTTAAGCGAGAAAACACATATTAGACAATTTCTAGTATCCCTAAATCCCTTATAAGCTCAAAAAATCTATCCTTTGGTAAAGGCTTGGTAAAAAGGTCAGCTAATTGGTGCTTAGAGTCAATGAATTCTATTTCACAATCCCCTTTTTGCACATGATCTCTAAGAAAATGATGTCTAATTTCAATATGCTTGGTTTTAGAATGCATGATAGGATTTTTTGTAAGGTTGATGGCACTATTATTATCACACTTAAGCGGAATATGATCTAGATGAATATCATAATCTTCTAATTGTTTTTTCATCCATAAGATTTATGCACAACAACTACCAGCAACAGTATATTCAGCTTCAGTGGTTGATAAGGCTACACAGGCTTGTTTCTTAGAGTGCCAGGAAACTAAGGAGCTACCTAGAAAATGACAGGTGCCACTAGTGCTTTTTCTATCTATCTTATAACCTCCATAATCAGCATCTGAAAAACCTACAAGGTTGGGTTCGGCTCCTGAAGGGTACCATAAACCAAAAGATATTGTTCCCTTAAGATATTTTAAAATGCGCTTAACTGCAGTAAGATGAGATTCTCTAGGACTAGATTGATACCTAGCACACACACAAACACTTTGCAAAATATTAGGTCTACTAGCAGTAAGATATAACAAAGAGTCAATCATACCTCTGTATTTGGTTTGGTTTACCTCTTTACCTGACTCATCTTTATCCAAATAGCATGAGGTTCCCATAGGAGTAGATGCTTCTTTAGATTTGTCCATCTCAAACTTTTTAAGAATTTCCTTGCAATATTTCGTTTGAGAGATGAAAGTACCTTCCTCCATATGCTTGATTTGAAGTCCGAGGAAGTATGTAAGCTCTCCCATCATTGACTTTTCGAATTTTCTCTGCATGGTCTTAGCAAAATTCTCACAAAGAGTTTTGTTAGATGATCCAAATATAATATCATCAACGTATACTTGAACAATTAGGAAATGGTTTCCATTTCTTTTAATAAATAGTGTTGAATCAATTTTTCCTCTGTTGAAATCATTTTCAATAAGAAAATTGCTAAGCCTTTCATACCAAGATCTAGGTGTTTGTTTTAAACCATAAAGTGCCTTCTTTAATTTATAAATGTGATCAGGATGTTTAAAATCTTCAAACCCTGGTGGTTGTTTGACATAAACATCTTCTTTGATAAACCCATTTAGAAAAGCACTTTTAACATCCATTTGAAATAGTTTAAACTTCATTATAGATGCATAAGCAAGAAATAGGCGTATTGCCTCTAACCTGGCAACTGAAGCATATGTCTCATCATAATCTATACCTTCTTCTTGACTATATCCTTTGCAACAAGCCTTGCTTTATTCTTGGTAATATTCCCTTCTTCATCCAGTTTGTTCTTAAACACCCAGTTTGTTCCAATTACTTGATGAGTGTCTTTTCTAGGGATTAATTCCGAGACTTGATTTCTTTCAAACTGGTTGAGTTCTTCGTTTTGGGGATTGTCATCATTCTTTGCCTCATTTGTTGTCTTCTCCAAGTCCTCATCATTATCTGCATCTGATTTAACTGACTCAAGAGGTTTTGTCTCAAGGTCTACAATTTTATCAAAGACAACATGCGTTTTCAATTTTTTTTTATTAAAAAAAATTAAAATATTTTAAAAAAATCTTAAAACATAAACATTTTCCTTTGGGTTATATAAAAAAATTTAAATCATTTTACAACCCAAACATATCTACCACTTGGAACACCATAATGCTTAATTTTACATTTATTTGAAGTATGACCCTTTTTCATACAATAAAAGCATGATACAAAGTTTGTGTTCCTATAAGTTGTTCCTTTTTCTACCCATGTTCTACGGGTTCTATTATTATGTTTATTTTTTAATTTTAGGAAAATACTTATTTTTAACAGCCTTATTTTCATTATTTTTACTGCATACTCCTAAGGTTGTGTGTTCTAGCAGTTTCTTAAAATCTTCACAAGAATCACATTCATCACTACTAGTTAATTTACCCTTTTCAAAAAATAAAACTTTATTTTTCAAATCTTTATTTTCTTCAAAAATATTTTCAAAATTTAATTTTAAATTTTTATTTTCTTCAGAAAGATTTTCAACATTTAATTTTAAATCCTTATTTTCATCAGAAATGTTTTCAAAATTTAATTTCAAATTTTTGAAATCCTTTTTCAATTTCTTATGAGCTTTATCTAATTTTTTTGATTCAACTATTAAAGCAGCATAAGTTTCATGCAATTCACTTTCACTAAATTGACTATAATTATCAGAATCGCTAAATGTACTTACTTGGCTTCCAGTGTCGTCGTCCGCCACTAAACAGATGTTTGCCTCCTCATCAGATTCGCTCAAATCAGAAATTGTTTCGTTGTCATCGTCCCATGCGATGTAGGCTTTCTTTTTCTTGAAGGATTTCTTTTCCTTTATTTCTTCATTCTTCTTTTGATTTGGGCAGTCCGCTTTTAAGTGTCCCCTTTCTCCGCAACCATAACATCTATATTTTGAGGAGGATTCTTGATTTTCTTTCTTTTCGATTTTGAATTTTCCTTTGTCTTTTAATTTCATGAACCTGTTGAGCCTTTTTATCATAAGTCTCAAATTTTCTTCATCTTCTGAGTCTTCATCTTCTATTTTGCTTTTGTTCTTTTCTACCTCAGATTTTAAGGCTAGACTCTTTTTCTTTGTTTTTGCTTTGGCTTCTTCTTCATCTAGTCTTCCAAGATCAAGTTCATGCTCTCTCAACTTTCCGAATAATGCCGCCATAGTCATTGTGTTGAGATTTTGTGACTCAGAAATTGCAGTCACTTTCGGTTGCCACGACCTGTCTAAAGATTTCAAAATTTTTATATTAAGTTCATCATTTTTGAAAGATTTACCTAGTCCAATGAGATGGTTGACAATGTTGGTGAAGCGTTTCTGAACATCAGAGATTATTTCTCCTTGCTTCATCCTGAACATCTCGTACTCTTGGATCAAGGTGTTCTTTCTCGCCCTTTTTACATCATTTGTACCTTCGTGGGTTACTCTCAGCACTTCCCACATTTCTTGAGCAGTCTTACAAATAGATATCCTGTAAAACTCATCAACGGTTAAGGCAGATGCAATGATGTTTCAGGCTTTTACATCATTTTGAACTCTTTTCTTTTCATCGACAGTCCAATGAGCACGGGGCTTTGGTTCATGCAAATTGTCAGTAGGAATAGGCGAACCAAATGCAATAACATCCCAAATCTCACAATCAATAGACTCAATAAAAATTTGCATTCTAACCTTCCAGAATGTATAGTTTTCACCTGTGAATAGAGGTGGTCTATTGATAGAGGCACCCTCTGCAAAGGTTTGATATGATCCTGCCATTTGAATGACTATCAAAGCGAGCTCTGATGCCAATTGTTAGAATTGCTGCAACGAAATTATTAGTGTGGAATAACAAACCAAGAGGGGGGTGAATTGGTTGTATTACTTTTTCGTGCCTTTTAGTATTTTTCTCAAATTCACTTACTAAGCGGATAATTAAACTAAAATAAATAGAGTAAGGAATAGAGAAAAGTTGCACGGATGATTTTATCCTGGTTCGGATAACAAGGATCCTACGTCCAGTCGCTTATCTCAAAAACAAGATAAACCTTTTTCACTAAACACAAAACAATTACAATTAATAGTCACGCAGAAAATTAACTTGTAAGAGTTTAGAATACCACCTCTCTTGAAACCACAAGAGATGAACTTGCACATCCTTTGAGTCTTCACAAAGGATGACCACCTCCTTCGAATACTTCACGAAGGATGCTCCTCTTCCAAGCACCTCCTCAAACGCACCAAGGATGAACAAGTTATTCCTCTATCACCGTAGTAGCACTTCACAGCTTTGCAGACAAGAGTTTCTTTAGCTTAAGCAACAACACACTATTCTCAATGATTTCAGATGTTTTGAGCACAAGGGAAGAGTTATTTCTGGTAAAAACAATGAGCCAATTTATAGACTCAAACCAGTGTTCTTCCATTTCACGAAACTGGCCATTTTAACGCATTTAATCGATTAATATAAGTGTTAATCGATTAAAATGAGTACAACGGCTAGTTTTTCAAATCTGAAACCCTAACGGCTAGTATTAATCGATTATTCTTGATTTTAATCGATTAGCTAATCGATTAAAGCTTGAATTAATCGATTATTCCAAATCCATTTGGGTTTGCAATGCCAGCCTCGTTTTAATCGATTATAACTTGGTTTAATCGATTAAAACAGGTTGTGTTTGATTCTAAACATAATTTAATCAATTATAAAGTACATGAATCAACCCTATTACATTTCTAAGCAACAACACATCAATTATGATTATTACAAAGGCTTTCAACAATAAAGGATCTTCAAATAGTCTTCTTGAATCTTGTATTGTGCAAATTTGTACATCATCAAAACTCCATCTTTAATTTTTGCTAACAAGGAAGAAATTGAAACTAAAGAGAGATGCATGCTTTTCCTCATGGTTCTTTGTCTCTACTCCATGCTCCAATCGCGCTTCAATTCGTGACCCATCTTCCTCTTTAACTCCTAAAGGAGTAGAACCACCAGATGAAAGAGGAAACCCAAGGAGGGGAGGGAGAACTTCCCAAATCTCCAAACAGCCTCCAAGAGTCTCTCTCAAGCACCCTAAGTGATTCTATTAGTGTAAAAATGAGGAATGCCCAAAACCCTCGCGAAAACATGATTAGATACCCACTTTCGTATACTGGGGTTGACATACTCACCCAGTGGCTTCATTCTCGCCTAGCAAGGCCTAAAAATCAATGTTCTATGACTTGTAACTCGCTAGACGAGCCATTTTTTTGCTCAACGACTCAAAAACTGCAAATTTGAGCTATCATTTTTGCTCAACGAGCAGCCAACTCGCCCAGCTAGTCAGCTTGGTGCCCAATCGTGGTTTTTTGATCTTTCGAGGGAGGTACATGGCCATATAACCCTATAGATGAGTCTTTTCTTCATGTTTGTAGCCCTGGGTGCGATTCTAGTGCCCTTGAAATGGATATTTGTCAAAAAAATCATTCTTTCTAATCCAATCATGCTTCCGTTAGTTCTAGCTTGTTTTCCTGCACCAAAATTGTTTCCTATAACTTTATTTCACACCCTCAAAGAGAGAATAGAGGTAAAACAAACATATTCTAACTAAAACACAAGAAAACATGAAAACACACTGAACTTGGGGATGAAACAAGGTAAAAGCTACAAGGGAGTTGATTTAGTCATAAATTATACACATAAAAAAATGTAAAATCAATTGTTATCAATACCCAAATTTCAAGATAATCTAACTGTTATGTGGTAGAAGTTGAGGTTTTACTAAGACAACTTAAAGACAAAAATTTGAGTGGTTTTTAGCTCTACCTAAAATACGAAACAAATTTCTCTAGGCATAGACTTCAAATTAATAATTTGAGTAGTCAAGTTGAATTAATATATCTTATGAACCACATGTCAAAATTTTAGGTCAATCTAACTTTACACAAAGTGGGGATTGAAGTTTTACCGAGGTAACTTAATGACAGAAATAAAGTGGTGATGTAGTTTCTCAAAATTGCAAAATTAATTCTCTTAAGCATAGACCTCTAATTAATAATCTGAGCAGTAAAAGTGAAGTAATATGTATTAGAAACCATATACCAAAATTTCAGCTTAATCCAATGGTTAACTTTGCGGGAATTAAGGTTTTACTGAGATAACTTAGAAATAAAAATAAAGTGCTGAGCTGGAGAAATGAGAAATTAATTTCTTTAAGCAAGGAAATCAAATTAAAAATCTGAATGGTCAAAGTGGATTACTATGTTTTATGAACCATATATAAACTTTTCCGGTCAATCTAACAGTAAATGAAGTAGGAATGGTGGTTTTACATGGTAACTAAAAAAAAAAAACATAAAACAAGAAAAACACAGACAAGAAAAAATTAAAACCCTCAAAGATGGATAGAATAACTCCCTTTACTAAAATCCAACATACTCATATCTCATAAATTCAAATTCTTCATCCTAAAACATACAACTATCATGTAAAAAGAAAAGAGTTAACTCCTCCTACCTCTTGTATTGAATAACTTCAATCCTTCTCTTCCCGAATTCGAGTAGTTTCATAAACCAAGATAGCCTCTGCATTTTTAGAATCTCTTTATACTCTAAAGACTTATACTTCTCTTACAACCAAAGGTGGTTCTCTTCTCTTTTTGTGGTATGTTTTTCATTCTTCATTCTTGCCATATATATAGCAACCAAACTGAACTCCATCCTCCATTTCCTATTCACATCTAATATCACACCTAACACTTACTTAACTCCATCTTTCATCTACCTTTCACACCTAATATCACACCTAATACTTATTTAACTTCATCTTTCATCTACCTTTCACACCTAACAAAATACGTATTTTACTGTAGCATTATACGTATGTTACTGTAACATAAAAAAATTATCTAGTTTATTAAATATAACTATTTTTCAAGGGTCTTACCATCCATGTTTAGCTTCATGTGCTGAAATTTTTAGAGGAAGCCAAAGTGAATTTGTGAATAATTTTTTAGCTTTTTTAGGGATGCAAATTCTATTTATATTGAGTTTATGGAGACCATTTATGCCTTGGAGCATCCTTAGAGGGAGAGCTTTCGAAGGCTTTTGATAGTGATATTATTTTAGTTTTTCATGATTTCTTAGATCAACCAGTGATTTTTTGGAGTCTTATTGAGAGATGTGTCACTGCTTGCATTTTTTTAAGCTTATATATTTCAAAGTTTCTAAGGTTTTTCATGAGGAAAATCATTATAATGATAAGTTAGCTAATTTGATTTTTATTCATATATAAGATAACTGCATAAGTGGTTTAATATTTTATTTTCATGCATTTATTTAGGTTTTTTCATAATAGATATAGTTTGTGTTGTGAGATGTAATTTTTATCATGGATTTGATATGATCTTTCATGTTTTGTATTCATTTATTTTATTTTAATAAGTTTTCATGTGATGACAGATGATTTATAAATTTTGAGATGTTAGTATATTTCAAAGTTTATATTAATATCTAAGATGACCTTGTATAGAGCAAGTAAAAATATATTTTTTGTTATACACCATCGTATTTATTTGAAATGTTAATTCCTTAAAAATTTTCTATCTAAACAATATATTTTATTTTGAAACATTTTAAAATTTTATTATCATGAAAGAATTCCCATTAAAACGCACTCTAAGTTACTAAAATGTTCAAGAAATTACAATATTCACTAATACAATTCATTAGATAAAATTATGATACATTTTGTTATTCAAATGTCACCATTTTACTTTCCTTTTAGACATTTTATCATTCTTTTTTAATTTTAACGTACTTTTTATTTGTTAAATTCTGCAGAATTTGATAAAACAACTTTATTTTTAGTTTTATTTTTTAGCTAAACTGGAAATTTAACAAATAAGTCAAAGACTAGAAAATTGAAAAGAAGGATTATAAGGTTGATTTATTGGTAAGTTATATGTTCAATTTTTTTTTTCATTAAGAAAATATTAACTTTTAACACTAGGTCGGTTGTCTCATAATTTTATAATATCAAATTATCATAAAATAATCTTTTTAAATTATTATAAAAAATTATCTTTAATCAAAATTAAAATATATTTTACATTTTTAGAATCACGAAACAAATTTTTGAATTATATATTAAGATAATGGTTAAATATTTTTTATCTCTAAGCTATTAAGCGATATTGATTTTAGTCTTCTTAAAAGTTTGATCTAATTAGGTTCTCACTTTTTAAAAATTATTGAATTGGTCTTCAATGACTAACATTATTAGTGTTTTCTTTGGAGTGTCAAAGAGTAATCCACATCAGCACTTCGTTTGTGACACATGAAAAATTATTTAATTTAAAAAATATTTTTTATTTTCATTTCATCTTGTTATTCTTTTTTAAGCCAGGGCACCTATCTCATCTCTTCACTTTCTCTAGTAGCATCACCCTCAATGACTCCCCCACAGAGCTAACCTCATTGTTGCTCCTTACTGTTTGTCATTGTCACGTTGTGTCAAGTGTTTGGCATCGTTGTCGACGTTTCCAGTGTCACTCTTTTTCATTTTTGTTCTTCATTTTAGATTGGGAAACATCATAATGACCAGTCGTCATGTCTCCATCTTTTTCGAGCTCACTTAATTGTTGTTGTTGCTACATCCATGGTAATGGGTGACATCGGCACCATCACTTCTACGATTGTCATTTCAACATGATCCAAAAACAGTCATTGTGCCTCTCTTTGGTTTTTGGTCTCTCTGTTTTTTTAATTGTACGCAAAATGTTAGACAATGGAGGTAGAGAAGGGTCACTTAGATGTGAGTACAAATTTGGAGAACCTCATTCCTTTTCAATTTTTTTTCTTCAAATTGGGTGATTTGGAATGGTGGTGTGGGTGTTTATTTGCGTGGGTGGAGGATGAAGAAAATGATGTTGGGTGATAAATTTTTTATTTTGATATTTGGGGAGAAACCTAAGCTTTAGAAAGAAGAAGATGAAGTGAAAAATAACAAAATATTTTTTAAATTAAATAATTTTCCATGTGTTCTAAACAAAACGTTGACGTGGATTGTCGTTTGACACATCAAAGAAAAAACTAAATCTTTTAGTAATTGAAACTCATTCTGTAAATTTTGAAAGGATTAGGATTTAATTAGACCAAACTTTGAAAAAGAGACTAAAATCAAAATGTCTTAATAGTTTAGGGATAAAAAATATATTTAACTCTTAAGATAAATATAAGATAATAGTACGACAAAATCAAATATTATGTTCAATATTCTATCATTTATGACTCTTAATTTTAGCTATTCACAATATCAATTTTTATTTATTGTGTATTAAAGTAACTATTGTAATCATTCATCAACATCATCAGTTTAGGACAATATTTGTCTTTATGAGCACAATTTTTCGTTACTTGTATGTTACTTTTTGTACTTATTTTTTTTACATCACTTTTGTATTTAAACAGATGCATTACTATGCAAATCACGAGATTCAATCTCTTTTTCTATCTTAGTATATGAGCTTTTATCCATAATCACAACAATTATGTCATTTGCTATCAATAAGTGAAATGACCTCCCATCTAAACAACTTTGGAATGAAGTTCAAAAGTCTTGATGGTATGCACACCAGGTTTAAAATTGTCTATCTTGAATTTCAAAAAAAGAGACATAAAGATGGAGTAATATCTTGACAAAATGAAAAAAACTTGTTAATAAGTTAAAGTTGGCAAGTTCACCAAATTCTAACTTTAATTTAATGATTCATACACTAAATCTTTTGGATTATGATTACAATAATTATCAAACTATCTTATCATATTAACATCAATTGGATTAAATTACAAACCTAATTGTTAATTTTTTGAAAATCGATTAGACCAACTCAATAATTTTAGTAACTTAATCTGAATGTTTCTACGAACTTTGCTATCAAGAATCTAAAGGCAGGACATTTAGATCCTAAAGTAATTGGAGAAGTTTTAATTTCAAAAGCACAAATGACAAAAGAAGAATTCTAAACCAATAAGCTATATAACGTTGTTATCAATTTATAAGTCCTATATTCAGAAAAGCATCCTCTAATAAAAATAATAAACACATCATCATGCATTCATATACAATTTCACTTTATGAAGGTCAACATCATGATTCATGAATGGTATTTTGACAATAGAACCAATAACATGTGTCATTTTAAGTTCCTACAAATATGCCTTATTTGGCTTTAATACTTATCATTTTTATTATTTTAATTAATTATAATAATGACAAGAACATTTTGACTTGATTTTCTAACCCGTTTAAATATTTTTTTCAAAATTGTAGAGGGATTGACTATAGAAAATGAAGCTACATAAACGAAAGTTTTACTATAATAAATAATTTTAATTTCACATAAAATAATCTTTAAACACTAAAAGAAAGTTTATCACTAAATATCTTATTTTATTACTGACGAGATTAAAGAAAACACAAACTAATAAAAATGGTTTCAACCACAATCATTATATTTAACCCTTTTAACCCTTCAATATTTTCAAAAACTAAACAAAACAATTATTTAGACCATATATCTGTCAAATCTTCTAAGATGTCGAGATCTGCAAAAATAGCTTGGTCAACTTGGTAATCTGGAATATAGACATCGTCATTTTGCACATTAACTGGGTAATCTGGAACATAGACGTCGTCCTTTTGCATATGAACTTGATCATTTTGCACATCAACTTGGTAATCTGAAACATTGACATCGTCATTTTGCATATGAACTTGATCATGAGAAAGAAAGACATCCTCGTTGTCTGATGTTTTTGCGTCGTAAAAACTTTTTCTTTTGCCTTTATTGGGTGCGGCCAAATGTTTGTAGTAATGCTGTGCATGGCTGGAAACTTGTGCTGGAGTCCTGGTTTTCACCACATACCTTGAAATATTGGTCCATTGTCCCTTTTTGTATATCTCGAGTCCTTTCAGGAACAACCTATTAGAAACAAAATCGTAATTAAGACATGATTATGCATTTAAGTATAGAAAAACAATGTACTTACTTGTGTTCTTCTTCACTCCATCTCTTGTAACTATTAGTTTGAGTCGGAGGTGGTGCTATAGACGAAGATGATGATGATGATGATGATGATGGAGGAAACTCATTGCTTTCAAACTGGTTGTTCATATCTTTCGACATTCTTTGCTTCTTTCTTCTCTGAATACTGTGTGACTCTTTTCACTGTAATCCTTGTTTTAAAGATAAATGATAAAGTACTTTGTAGATATATAGATATAATATCTATAGATAGATATATAATCTCTCAATAAACAACAGCTATATCTTAAATAATCTATTTTAACTGTGTACGTCTTCTGTATATTTCACCTAAGATTTTTTTAAATAGAATAATTTATCTTTTCAAGTGTAAAACAGTTGTGATATAAGATATGCTATTTGATTATAAAAATAAATACAAACCTAAATTATAATAATTTAATAAAACATTTTGATCTTGGAATTTTAAAATTTTAATTTCTTGTTTGAAAAAAATTATGCTCCCAAACAAATTTACCTTTTTTTTCTCTATAGTAATATATATATATATATATATATATATATATATATATATATATATATATATAACACGTTTGCATATATTGTAGATTGAATAATTTGTTTTCACTGAAAATCTCTCTCTTATAGCTGTAAATAATAATTATATTGATCTTGATTGTTGAAGATTCGTTTATAAATTTAACTATTATCTAAAAAATAAAAGTCAATTTTATAAAAATAACCGCAAGTATTAGGTACGATCCACACAAAAAATTAGGGTTTAAATCAATGTTTTAGGTTTGATGATTACATTTATCGTAGACATTAATAAAATAACCAGTAATAATTAAGATCTTATATAATTTAGTGAGTATATTATAATATATATAACCAATAATTGAAAATATTATTAACAATAATAAAATAAATAAAATAACCAATAATAATAAAATAATAATTATGATATAATATATAAAATAAGATTGAAAAACATAGTTCACACTAAAAATTGAAAATGGTATGTATTTATATAAAATTTGACATTTAAAAGTACACATATAAAAACAAAAATTAAGTACATTATAATGTTACGGGTAAATTTTGAATAATGAATTTATTAACAAAAACAAGTTTAAATATAAAATGAAAAGGAAAGTGATAAATCCTGCAAATTAAAAATGATATTGTATTAAGCATTTTTTATTATAATTTTAACAAAAACAAGTTTAAATATAAAATTAAAATGGAAGTGATAAATCCTCCAAATTAAAAATGATATTGTATTAAGCATTTTATACTTTTATAATAAGTAATCAAATTTTTAAACCTGCAAATTACAATTTAAATTTACAATAAATAATAATATGACATTCTTAAAAATAATAACTCTTAAAATCATTATACTAAAGAAAATCTTAAAAGCATTCTTATAAAACTTACAATAACATGACATTTTGACTTTCTTATGATTTTGGAACAGTAGAACAAACAGTTCTTAAAAAAACACACATTTCATATCAATTTTCTTTTGAAAAAATTGTTTTAGAAAATATTTATAAATTTTATTATGAATAAAAATTTGCAATAAATTATTATTTATCTTTTTGCAAAATATTATTCACAAAATTTAAATATTTTTTACAGAAAATTTTGCAAGAAATACTTTAAAATTGTATAATTTATTGGAAATAATTATTTAGTTAATTAAAATTCTTAGAAAAGATAAAAAAATCTTTATATACAGAATTTTATTAATAAATTTGTAAGAAAAATTCTATAAAATTTGAGAAATTGTAGTGTCTACTCATAATATAAGTGGCCAAGTTTTTTATTTGCAAATGAAATGCTTCAGATAGTAGATACTCCCCTCTAAAGGCAATGAGATATTTGTTATCTATTAAGAGTGTATAAAATAACCATCAATCAGCTAAAAAAAATTAAATACTAGTTTATTTGAGATTAAACATATTACACCCAAACATATTAGTAAATGCTGAATCCAACTATGCAGAATATAAAATAATAAAACAAAATATAAAAAAATAAAAAGGTTTCTGCAATAGTAATCTTAGACTCTTAATCCAATTAACCTAAGCTACACATTGGTTTGAACAAGCTGGAACCACTGGCTTTGAGGATCATCAAGACATTCAGAATCATCATTTATGCAGATACACTTTGAAGTCACAATGGTGGATGAGTTAGAATCCTTCTGCAAGCAAAGTTGTTCCTCCTGTTCATTCATACTTGCCAAGTGAAGTTTAGAAAGAGATTCAGATTTCCATGAACTGTTCTTCGTTTCACAATCAGAAACTACAACTGGAAGCCCTTCACCAGTTGCTGTTAAGCACTTCTCAGTACTATGTAAAAGCATTTTAGTCTCATCCTCTCCACGAACCCATCTGTGTTTGCTCTCACAGCTTCCAAGTTCAACTTCATTCCTGTCATTCACTTGAGCACATTGACCAGATAGTGGGTGGTACAAGATATTTACAATGGGGGCCATGGAGTTAGGTTCTGCATCAAGAACAAGCAATGTCAACCTTTATAAACACATGCTTGAAAGAATAGTAACTGATATAAATCATATCTTTTATTGGTGATCAATCTAAGAGTGCATGATAACTGAACTCAAAAAGCTTACCAAGATTCTTCCTTTGCAAAAGCTGGAACTTGTCGGTGAAATTTGGATATCTAAGGTTACGCCATGTTGCATCCATTACACCAAATGACTCCTCAACTTGGACCTGGTCTTTCTTCAAATAGTAGGTACCTTGGAAAGCCCAAAATCCCCAGTCCATATCCTTTCCAAGAAGATAGGTTTGAAGGCATGTCAAAAACCTGTTGTCTTCTACTGAAGAACCTTCCTCGTTGAATCCAAACTCTGTAAAAATCAAAGGAGCTGCATTCTCGCCGCTGGTAAGGAATCCAGCTCTGTAGTCTATCGCTTTAACGTTGTTGGCACATATCCTATTCAATGGTTGCTTTGTCCATATCTCTTTCAATTTGAGGGTTCCAATTCCAGACCATGAGTACAAATGTGTCTCAAACACCATTTTCTTACCCAAGTCTATCTTCAGTGGTTTTTTCCTTAAAAACTGCAACTCAGTGTCATAGTTCAAACCTGAGATAAGCACAAGCACATTTGGATTTGCCTTGTGAATAGCTACTGCTCCTTGGCTCATGTACCTGTACCAATCCTTCAAATTTTGGCGAGGGCCATGTAGTTCATTCCTCAAACTCATTGCCACAACCTGTTAGAAAACCAGAAGTAATAACAAAGTCATCTTACTGTATTCAATCTTAGTCAAAGAGAGGATATATAAAAAAAGAGAAACTATTAACATAGCCTCTAAGATTATCTCTAAGTTCAATCATGTCCAAGAAAACTATGAACTTTAAGTCTATAAATATAAAAGTTACGTAGATGATTTTGGCAACAGGTACAGAAAATTTCTAAGGCTAAGAAATCGCGTAAAGGCTAAAATTTCTACTTCTTGTTGACAGGAGTTAAAACCAAAGAAATCTAAACAGGTTATGATCAAAGTTCATATATATAATTGAGCCAAAAAGGAAAAAGGAAAAATACGTACAGCAGGGTTTCCATTGAAGTGTTCGGCAGCCAAAGTAAGGCCATGCACCCATTCCTGAGGATTGAAATGTCTGTCATGGAAGAAGCCATTCTCATCATCATCATTGCAGCACCACATTGGCTCACTCACATGGTTATCAAGCAACACTTTCACATTCTGAGCTCCAAGTTCTTGAACAACAGCATGGAACGTCTGAATGTGTGTCATGGACAACACAAAAGGGTTGTTCTTGGCAATACCTTGGACCACTTCTGGTACATCCAAAGAGGCTAAGTTGGCACTGACATTCTCATGAGCATAGCGTGTCCACATGTAGATTGCATAGGTGAGACGCACGCAGTTGAAGTTGTGCTTCACAAGCTCACCAACAATTTCCTTCAAGGGTCTTTGGTCAAGACCCTCAGGCATCATTGGTTGAAGGTGGCCAGCCCAATTGGCACACACCAACTTGACACGTTGTCCTGTGGCTTCATCTATGATCCATCTGTTCTGCGTTGATAAAGGGTATGCATTGGAACGTGATGCAGAGATGACTACAAGGAGGAGAAGAAAGACAAAACGTGAAGACATTTTCGCTTTCAATGGAAAATAACTTTGATGTTGGAGAAGAAAGCGTGAGAATAAATATATAGAGTTTTCTGTTTAAGTTTAGCAACCACATTAACAAAAGTTTTGCTGTTAACATATATACCAATCTGTTTTCTTTTAAATTTTCATTATAACTGATTAACTTTTTGTTTTTCTATTATATTATCTTTATCTACTTCTTATTATTCATGTTGAAAGACATACTTTTATCCTTTGTTTATGTCTTTAACTATTTTTAACGTTATATTTCGCATTCGTAGGTTTCAATTATGTAACCGAGCCTCTCAAAATATCAATGATATTTGTTTGTTTGTTAGATTCCAGTGCCATCAGTTCAATCAATTAAATGTTTATGGAATTTTATATTATAGGGCTAATTATCAAAATTGTAGATCATTTAATAAATATACAACTTTTAAATTTGTATAAAATATTTATGATTATTTGTTTCTTTAATAATTTAAAATATATAATAAAAACATTTTCACATCAGTAATTAAATATATGCAGATATATGTATATAGTTATTCTGTTTAAAAGTAAGTAAAAACAAGTTATTAAATCTTAATATATATATATATATATATATATATATATATATATATCAATACAAAAGCATTTTCTAAGTCCTCACGCGCTTTCATTCATAATTATCTATTAGTAAATGTAGTTTGACTCAACTAGGAATAGAGACATATTATTCAATTATTCAATAAGTATGCATTTATTAAGTTTTATAAAATATTTATGATTATGTTTTTTTATAATTATCTGTTCGTTAATATAGTTTGACTCAATTAGGAATGGAAACATATTATTCAATTATTCAATAAGTATACATTTATTAATTTTTATAAAATATTTATGATTATGTGTTTTTTTGGTAGTAACTTAAGTATATATAGTAAAAACAAGTTTTACAAAAAATAATGAAATCTTTTAAAAAGGAATCAAAATGATCCCAAATTATATCAATTATAACATCTTTAATAACTTTAATTTTTTTACAAATTTGCCTGTTTGCATTAAAAGTTCTCATTAAATAAAAAATTATATATATATATATATATATATATATATATATATATATATATTTGCTAACTTATGTCATTCTACCAAATTTTAGTTGACAAAAATATTTTGATATCATAGATTCTAACTTTAAAATTAAATTTATTTGAATAATTTCTCATTTTTTTATTTTTTATTTTAAGTTATAAAAATAAAAATTATTAAAAATATTCCTATGTTTAAAGTATGTCTTTTTTATGAATAAGAATTTTTTATCAACTAAAATTTAATACAATTTAAAAAATTTAGTACACTTAAAAGGTTTCATAAGTTAAGAAACCCTTATATTATATATATATATATATATATATATATATATATATATATATTTATATATATATATATATATATATATATTATATGTGTGTGTGAGAGAGTGTAAGAAAAAAATATGATATATTATGGATAAAGTCAAATTACAAAATTCCTTATTAACAGTAAAAAAAAAAATGAACCAATTCAGTTTATTCGTTTTTAACATATTTTATAATAAGTCAATCCAAACAGGTTGATATATTTGAGTAACAAACATTTATTAAATCAATATAATTAATAAAAACTGTGGAAGAAAAAGCACATTATATATCACTAATTAATTTTTAAAATTTTTTCTTTCAAAATATTTATTTTAGTTTTTACCATTGATGATAGGTACTATAAAATATTAAAATTAATTAAAATATTTTTTCTTATCCATAGACTAAATTTAAATAAATAAACTGAAATACAATAAATGAATAATAATTTGAGAAATACATTTTATTTGTCTTTCAACTTCTTTTTAATTACAATTTTTTCGACTGACATTTAAACTGACTTATTTATTTTCTAAGTCTTTTGACTGTTTTAGATAAAAAAAAAGAGATAATTGAAGAAAGAGATAAAATAAAGAAAAAGAGATGGAATATGACAAAAATATATTTAATTGGCAATTTGACTTATATAGGTGTTTAATTTTTATATTTCTTTTTACTCAATTAACTTTCTATTTTTGTAAAAAAAAATTAACATATTTTATTAAATTAAATTGACATTAATATTATTTAAAAATATGACGTATTAAAATCTAATAATTTTTTATCTTATAATTTTTTTTTAATTTTAAAGCGTGACATGATCTAGATTCTAATGGTAACACTTCAGTTTAAGAGTTTTATCAAGTCTGTTTTTAAAAAACAAAATCTCAAATATTTTTAAAATAGCAAAAACTCAACAATTGAATTAAAAAAATATACTAATCAAAACAAATAAAAATCTAAATTTAAAGACTAAATTATTAATTAAAATAAAAAGAATAAGATTAAATATCTTGATGTGAGTACGAAGGGATAAGACATAACTATAATTTTTTTCTCATAAATATTATTTATAAATAAAAAATATTTTAATTTTTCTTGTATTTTTTATTTTTTTTATTTTAAATATTATAGAATATAATAATTAATTATTACATTATTTATTCATTACTATATTACTTCTATTTATTTTTTTAGGTAATATTACAAAATAAACTTCTTATAAACATATTTTACATTATAAGATGATTATAAATTAAAAGATTTTTTCTATATTATTTTGACAGTATCTGCGGTAGACCTCACTTAATCAGTTCTATGCAAAATCAGAAATTTTAAGCAAAAATATATTTTAATTATCTTTTATTTGTGATTTTTTTCTTCACAGATCGAAATTTGCTGCATGTTATATTTAACATCTAATTTTAGTATAATAAAACTACCAAAATAAAATATTACATAAATGATAACTTACTAGAACTACAAACTATAGTTGAAGAAGATTTTATACTTAAGAAACAAAACTCTATCTATGTTGTTGTTTTACTCTTAACCACATGCTGAAACGACTGAAAAGGCGTCCTCCCTAAGCTCACATCATTTTAAGGTGATCATTGCAAATGAAAAAACACACACAAACAACAAAGACAAAAGCAAGGATAAGCTAGTGATACAAAACATTTTCATAATGCATAAAAACATATTAAACATTTTACTTAAAAATACACATCTCACACCAAATCAACCAACAATTTATGCATGACAACCACCCTTTGACTTGACTATTTGGATTATTATGAATATTGAGTTATGACAATTTGGCACTTGTTGTGGTGAAACAGTCAGCTCACCCAAGCTACCACATAAGGTTAGTCCGTTATCACTCGCTTTAGATTAGAACCTCCTGCTATTCTCACGACATGCCTCACCCTTCTCTACTTGAGAATGGACGGCCATTAGAATGTCAGGATGAACTCCAAAACTGAGCTTCGCATATTCATACTTACAACACTTGAAACCACCATTGAGAAATTCCTCCTTTGGAACTCTCTTCCACAACTTTAAAACCATTGATATCACTTCACCTTTACATTGAATCCATTTGAAACCATATGCATATAACCTTTCATCATTTACAAATCAATTCATACTTCACAATAAGTATTATAAACCAATCATTCAAACATTCACATACATTGAACACGCTTTAAGAAAATATATAAAAACTTAGTTGAAAATCTGATATTTTAGCTCAGCACACCAAGTTTGTTCGCTGTTCGAAAACATAAACAGTGAGAGTTTAATCATGTTAACTAAAATTTCTATGCTTAAGCAATGTATTTCATAATTTGATCATTGAAAAATGTATGGCTTATCTCATAATTGGATTAGTTGATCATTAAATGGTTATTTCTTATCATTTGATGTATCTAGAACATCTTAGTGAATTTAGAACATCTATTTGTTGCTTGCATCACTGATTGCATAACCATTTGCTTGCATATCTGGTTCTATTGGAATTAAGAACAAGCATAATCATGTTAATTTTGAGATTTAAACATGTTTTGCTATTTGTTTTTCCATGTATAGTTGATCTATATGATATGAAAATCAATTGGTG
Organism: Vigna reflexopilosa; assembly: GCA_027742785.1. Taxonomy (NCBI): domain Eukaryota; kingdom Viridiplantae; phylum Streptophyta; class Magnoliopsida; order Fabales; family Fabaceae; genus Vigna; species Vigna reflexopilosa. The sequence continues at coordinate 23,545,290 of CM050929.1, read as the reverse complement.
AATCTATGGTTTTCTGCACATGGTTGAATCCATCATACTTAGTTGTTTTGTTATTTTTTACTAATGCCCAAACGAAGAAAATTAATGGAGAACTATTGGTCATCATAAAAAAAAGGGGGATATTGTTGATAGAGGGAGCATTCGACTCCAAATAAATTAGTTTTTGATGATGAATAGTTGATAATGACTATTGTTTATTTTCATTGCACTAAATTCACATCTAAAGGGATTATTCTTTAGTCTAAATTAGTTAGATAATTATACGATTGTAAAGTGTTAACCGAGTCTCTTGGGATACGATATCGAGAGTAGAAAATAATACTAACATTTATTATTTAGAATTGATTGAAAATACATTCTCATATCCTCTATTTGTAACAATCTAATTCTCCTAAAAAGGGAAATAGAGAAACTAGGAAAACAAAATAAAATAAAAGATTGTATATCTATTTTCTCTAATTAGGAAGATTCTAAAGATATCTTCTCTAATTACAACACTCCCCCTCAAGTTGGTAAATGAATATCAATCATTCTCAACTTGCCTACAAGATCTTGAAATCTACCCGGAGGAAGCTCTTTTGTAAAAATATCTGTTATTTGAAGTTCTGTAGGAACATGAGTTGTAATCACAAAGCCTCTGTCAAGATTATCTTTGATGAAATGTCTGTCAATCTCAATGTGTTTGGTTCTATCATGTTGTACTGGATTATGGGCTATGCTCATGGCAGACTTATTGTCACAGTATAGTTGCACCGGGTTCTCCACTTTGACTTTAAGATCATCCAAAATGATTCTCATCCAGAGTCCTTCACATATTCCTTGAGCAAGAGCTCGAAATTCAGCTTCTGCGCTAGAACTTGAAACTCTATCTTGCTTTTTGCTTCTCCATGTTACCAGACTATCTCCAAGAAACACACAATACCCAGAAGTAGATTTTCTGTCAGTAATAGAACCTGCATAGTCAGCATCAGTATATATCTTCATAGTCAATGTGTCTTCCCTTTTGAATAATAGCCCCTTTCCTGGACTTGACTTCAAGTATTGGAGAATTTTGTCAACTGCTTGCATGTGTCTCTCTCTTGGATCATGCATAAATTGACTCACAACACTAACTGCATAAGCAATGTCTGGTCTTGTGTGTGATAGATAAATCAATTTTCCTACCAATCTCTGATATTGGGCTTTCTCTACAGGAGCACTTTCTTCACATCCCATTTTGTGATTCTGTTCTATAGGAACTGTTGAGGTTCTACATCCCAGCTTTCCTGTTTCTTTGAGGAGATCAAGTACATATTTCCTTTGGGAGATGAAAATTCCTTTCTTGGAGTAGGCAACCTATATTCCAAGAAAATATTTGAGTTTTCCTAGGTCTTTCATTTCAAATTGAGCTGCCAATTTATCTTTTAAAGCCAATTTTTCTGTTTCATCATCTCCTGCAATAATCATATCATCCACATAGACAAGTAATAGAGTGAGTTTACCTGTAGAAGAGTGTTTTATGAATAGAGTATGATCTCCTTGGCTTTGTTTGTATCCCAAGGAAACCATTGCTTTTGTAAATCTTCCAAACCATGCTCTAGGGGATTGCTTAAGACCATACAATGCTTTCTTCAGGAGGCATACCTTGTTTCTTTCATTTTTCACTTCAAAACCTGGGGAAATCTCCATGTACACTTCCTCATCTAGATTTCCATGAAGAAAGGCATTCTTCACATCCAACTGGTGTAAGTCCCATCCAAAATGAGCAGCCAAAGCGAGAATAACTCGAACTGTATTCATCTTTGCCACTAGGGCAAATGTCTCTTCATAGTCAATCCCATATGTTTGGGTATATCCTTTTGCCACCAATCTAGCTTTATATCTTTCTATTGTCCCATCTGCCTTATGTTTCACTGTGAATATCCATCTACACCCTACTGCCTTCTTGTTTCTTGGTTTATCAACAATCTCCCAAGTTGAATTTCTTTCTAATGCATTCATCTCTTCTTTCATGGCTTGATTCCAATGTTCAAGTTTCATGGCCTCTTGGATTGAGGTAGGAATTTTTGTGGCATCAATGGCAGCAATAAAACTTTTGTGCTTATCAAAGAGATTGTTAGTGCAAACATACTGAGAAATAGGATATTTAGCACATGATCTTCTTCCCTTTCTCAATGCAATGGGTAAATCCTCCGTAATACTTACCTCCTCCTCATTGATATCTTCAGGGATCCTCACCTCCGGATTAGACAATTTTTCTTGCTCGAGAGTCGAAGTAGGTTGTTCTCTTCTTTCATATTTTTTGCCAAAAAATCTGTCTTCTTCCTCACTGTGTACTATGGTAGCTTCATTGCTTAGGTCTTGGGCATCTTGCAAAGACAAACATGGTAATGACAAGAAGGAGAGTTCATTCACTTCAAGTGCTTTCTCCCCCTGAAGTGGTGGACTGACATAAAAGGATTGTGTTTCATGAAAGGTGACATCCATGGTGACAAAGACGCACCGACTCTGAGGATGATAACATTTGTACCCTTTTTTATTAGAAGGATACCCAATAAAGACACATTTAAGAGCTCTGGGATCTAATTTACCACGATTAGGATGATGAGAGTAAACAAAAACAACACATCCAAAGACTCGACTAGGTAGACTCGTTAGTAGGGAAGAAGAAGGAACAAAAGACAATAGAGACTCTATAGGACTAATGCCATTTAAGATACGAGTGGGTAACCTGTTGATGAGATATGTGGCAGTTAGCACAGCTTCTCCCCAGTAAGTTTTTGGAACAGACATTTGAAAAAGAAGAGCTCTAGTTACTTCAAGAAGATGACGATTCTTTCTTTCTGCAACCCCGTTTTGTTGAGGGGTATTAACACAGGTTAGTTCATGAACAATACCATTATGAGACAAAAAATTAAGAAATTCATGATTCACATATTCAGTACCATTATCAGACCTAATTTTTTTGATATTTTTTCCAAATTGATTTTGGACAAGATGGAAAAAATTAACAAAAATTTGAAAAACTTCGGATTTATTTTTCATAAGGTATGTCCATGTAACACGGGTACAATTGTCAATAAAAGTAACGAACCATCTGGCTCCAGAAATAGAATCTATGACAGGACCCCAATCATCAGAATGAATTAAATCAAATGGAGAAATACTCTTTTTATGACTAATAGGATAAGATGCACGATGGTGTTTTGAAAATTGACAAATATCACAATTAAAAGACTCAACAGATTCTTTGGTAAACAAGTGGGGAAATAAGGACTTGATAAGACTGAATGAAGGATGCCCAAGCCTTTGATGATGTAACCATATTTGGGATTTTGCCCACGTCTCAGATGTTGCTTGTTGAGTCATGATTTTTGTGTTGCTTTGGTCATCAAACTCTAAAAAATACAACCCACTCTGCTCTTTAGCAGTTAAAATTGTCTTCCCATGACAAGGTCTTGAAAAACACAATAAGTTGAAAAAATGTTATTGAGCAATTTAAATCCTTTGTGAGTTTTTGCACAGAGATAAGATTGTTAGCTAATTGAGGAACATGTAAAACATCCTTCAATACAATGGATGAGTCCAAAATTATATTCCCAGAGCCGCATATAGGTATACCCTGACCATTCGCAACTGTAATAAGTTGTTCTTTATTTCTTTTACCATATGAGTCAAAGGACACACTAAAAGGTGTCATATGATCAGTTGCACCCGAATCAAGGATCCAAATACCTTGAGACACATGATCAACAATATTGAGGCAAATCTTACCTTTTATGGACAAAGTGCATGATTCAGAGGACTTACTCATTGATTCATCCATTGCTTTCAAAGGAATAATTTTTACTTCAGACATCCCGTAAAACGCAATGAGGAGTCTCCAAGACAATAACGGTATATGGGTCACACCGAGAAAAAAGGAGCAAAACTTAAAAAACCAGATCTATTCAAGAAAAGGTCAAACGGGTCGACACAAACCCTAGAAACAGACTCAGGAGTCTCCGGCGACTCTTCTATGGCGGCGACGGCAAGTGGGTCTCGCCGAAAAAAAAAGAGAGCGAAACTTAAAACTCATATCAGCTCAAATACAGCCCAAACGAGTCGTCACCGACCCTAGGAATAGACTCAGGGTGCTCCGGCGACCCTGTCTGTGGCGGCGCCGGCGAGTGGGTCTCGCCGGAGGTAGGCGCGTGGGCTACACGCGCCGGCGACGGTGGAGGCGCGTGGCGGCACGTGGTGGCTCATTTCACGGAGCGACTTCCGGCGTTGTGGTCGTCGGAGTTGGGCGCACCTTTCTGCGCTATCAAAGATCCCAACCGGCGACGGCGGCAGCGGCGGTGGTCGGACAGCGGCGACGACGGCAGCGGCGACGGTGCGACTATGCAGCGGAAGGAGTTCCAAGATCGGAAGCTCTTGATACCAAGTAGAAAATAATACTAACATTTATTATTTAGAATTGATTGAAAATACATTCTCATATCCTCTATTTGTAACAATCTAATTCTCCTAAAAAGGAAAATAGAGAAATTAGGAAAACAAAATAAAATAAAAGATTATATCTATTTTCTCTAATTAGGAAGATTCTAAAGATATTTTCTCTAATTACAACATCGAATTTTACCAGTTTATTACTTAAGACGATTTGGTATGTTTGCCAAAGAGTTAACAGTGCACTGACATCTTTTCTAGAAACTCAAATTATTTTTGAAAATTCTTTACAAACTTAACCCAAATTAAATTTGTAAATTCTGATTTGAGCATGGATTAACGTTTGATAAGATCCACTTATATACGACAGATAATAATATTATGTTACAAGAGATGGACACGAATGATGGTGTGTCGTGTTACAATAGTCGTCTTTTTCTGAAATCTTGACATCCATTATTGCTGCTTTGCTATCAGCAGTGCTTTAGCATTGCACGTGTGTTGAAAGTTTGAAGTCCAACAGCACTGTGATTCACACCTAAGATGACAGGGACAGACATAATAATGACCCATTGTTGATAATTTCCTCTGCCGAAAGTTTCATGTCCTGCCATATGATACAGTCCAAAAATCACTGCAACTTGAACTTTGACCATTTGAAGAGCCAACAATGTGAGAAGATAAAAGAACCAAGTAACTTAGATGCATTTCCCCACATGCTATTATGTCACAAAGAAGACTAGAAGGGTAAAACTTTCATCCAATCCAAGCCACATAACACCTCCTATCATTTTTTTTCTCATTCCATCTGCAATTTGTAAGCAACAGGTCCTGTTTGGATAAATTCTTTACCAATACTTTTTGCAAAAGAAGAGAAGTAAAACAATTAAGTTTCTTTCATAAACTGATATAGCATTTACTTCAAATCAACTCATATATATGTATAAGTTGATTTTACTTATGCAGAAACTTTTTTTACTTTTTCTTTAGAAGTATTTATGAAAAAATTATCCAATCATGACCTTAAAATGCTTTCAAAAGCTTGACACTTCTTGTCGAGTAAAGAAGTGGCCAGAAGGGGAACCATTAGGCAAGAGTGCTAATCTGACAACACTAGCAGCACCATTTTCAACAGATAAGATGCCAGTGTTTTTGTTAATGTCTGTCTTAACAAAACCAGGACAGACACAATTGATGCACAGTTTTGGGTATCTATAGGCTAAAAGCCTTGTGTATGAATTCATGGCTGCTTTTGAGACCATATATGCAGACAAGTAGGTTGGCCACCCTTTGTTTTCTAGACAACCTTCTTTCAAGTCTTTCATGTACTCCCTCAGCACCTCATCTATTAGCTCTTCAGTCAGATTTTGTGTGTCATCAAGCACCCTCCTTGCCCATCCATTTGATATGTACTGAAACACACCATATTATGACATCAGATTTCAAATTAGTATGATTTCTGATTACTGTACTGTGTAAAAATCTTGTTTAAAGTCATTCAAAATTATGTTGTTTTTGTACCTTTAAAAGTCCTGCTTCAGATGAAACATTAACAATCATGGGTAAATTGGACAACTGAAGAAGGGGAAGAAATGCCTCAGTTGTTTCCTTAGCACCATAGTAGTTTGTTCTTAGGCATTTCTTAGCCATCTCACAAGTTTGAGGTAGCTCCTTCCAGTTAATTTTTGATGGCACCATGCCATCTGTGTTGAATCCATTGATTCCTGCATTGTTCACCTGCACATGAATTTCAAAATTGTTTAGTGATCCTTCATCTAAAGAGAAACAAGCAGAGGTTATTGCTATGGTGAAGTCATTCAGATTTTTCAACATCATCAATATAAGTCATGGAAAGTCTTTTATACTATGTCTAATAAACTCTGAATCAGGTTGGTGTCAGCCAGATCAGGCACTTTTCACCAATACAAACTCATTGATTTTGCAGATCAAAATCAAAATATGTTGCAAGCATGTAGAATTGTAAGCATCATTGTAGGAAAACTTAAAAGGGGAAAAGATGGAGAATTTGACCACTAAGAAGATGGATAAGAAGAGTTAAAATGAAAAATATTAGATAAACACTATGTTCTGCATCAGAATCACCAGACAAAATGGTATTTGTGAATCATATTATTCAATTGAAAGAACTAAGTGGGGGCACAATGCAAGATTCCATTCACTGTCATATATATAAAAAGTTTGACAAGCTCCCTTTAGACACAAAAAAAGGAGAAAGTAGTAAAAAAAAGGAAAAGCATAGCTCAGAACATTAAACATAACATCAAATTCTTACCAATATATCAAGTCTCCCAAACTGGTTCTTCACAAACTCAACCAAAGATGCAATACTAGCAGGATCAGTGACATCAAGCTGGTGAAACAGCACAAGGCCAGAAAAGCCAAATTCTTTCTGTAATTCCTCAACAGCTCGATAACCCCTCTTCACATCCCTGGCTGTGAGCACCACCTTGATTCCATTTGAGGCCAACCCTTTCACAGTCTCCAATCCTATCCCTTTGTTTGCACCTGTCACCACAGCATATCTGTAGAAACAAACACAAACACAAACAAATTTTAAATCATTAAAATGTTAATCACCAAATACAAATTACATACACTAGAAGCAAAAGGGTATGTGAATATCATGTTGGATCCATAACTTCACGAAGAGAGAAAGTGCTACCTTTCTTTTGCATCTGCCATACCCATAGTTGTTTTTGAATCTGAATGAATTGGATGCAGAAAGCAGAGAAAGCAGAGGATAATATTTAAAGTGAAAGACGGCTATAAAATAATGTAAGCTCAATTTTCAGAATATGAAATATAAAAGTTAGTGCCGTATTATATAGTCATGTGGGTTGAAACATATTTTAGAAGCTGTGTTAAATATTACTTTGACCTTTTGTCAGTGATGTGATATTGTCTATATCATAAATGATGATCGATTTCTTCTGGATGTTTGCGACAAAGTAAAAAGAAAATAATGGTTATTTATATCTTCTGGATTCTTTTGAAGTATCATACCACAATTCGGTCATCTAGAAAAAAGTTGAAAAACTGAGTATTACAGAAGAGGAAGTGGTGGAGATAATAGACACAGACGAAATCTGCAAAATGGCTTGAGAGGTTTACCTAACATAACAGTGATTGCACACCGCAAAAGACTTTTGTTCTAGATTGACTTTGAGTCCTCTCTGTTAATTATTATTTACTTTTTGTTTGTTAGTACAGAAACACAGCACAGAGAAAGAAGAACTACAAAAAGGTAAGATTTTGAAATTATTACAATGTTGTTTACAGTTTTCTAAAGAAAAATAAGATAGAATCACGTTAATAGAAGTTGTTATTTTGGTATTTACTTCTCATATTCTATTCCTGTTACTTTTAATTTACGTTAGTAGAAGTTTGTGATTTAATTGAAGGTCAAATCACCCGTTTATGTTGCAGGGTGGAAAAGTAGTTGTTAAATTATGATTGAGTTTGTGTCAATAAAATAATACTGATAGTTAAATACATATTAAAAAATATAATATCATAATTTAATAATATTAAAAACTTAAAATAATGTAACGTCCCAATAAATTTATAACAAAAGTTATAATTTATTTTAGAGTTAATATCAATAATAATAATAATAAAGAATAGTGAGAAAATAAACACTTAAGTAGATAGAAAAAAAATGAAATATCATATAGAATTAAAAGTTGTACAGTAAAAAAGATGTTTTATACAATTTACGGGCTAAGACCAAACAATTTTTACAAAAGGGGTATAAAAATCGAACGGTAACATCATCATAACCAATCTCTTTAGACATTGTTGGACTGTATGAACCATGTAGCTCACCGCTCTCTGCACCCGGGTGGACCTGATTGGGATACACTCAACAGACCGCCACTTGAGGTTAGTCCAGTGGAACCACCTCGATATAGAAATATCCTGAGACTAAAGGACCTCCTGCCATTCCCACGCATGAGTTACCCTCCTCTACATGAGGAGAAGGCATAATCACGGAATATCAGGATAGAGCAGAACCTGAGTCTGATCACGGTCATACTTTACCAATCAATTCCAATCATGAGTTATTCCTCCTGGAATACTCTTAAATCATCATAATAAACTCATTCATCATTCTCGTTTCATATCACCAATAATCTCATTCATAAATACTCATTTCATACCATCCAAATCTCATAATGTTATTCAGAAAATAGTTCTTTCATATATAGAAAATACTGTAAAGAAATGAATTGACCGAACGGTCAGATACTGGTAGAAGACTGAATAAGAAAGAAGCTCTAGCAGGTGGTCGAACGGTCAAGCAAAGAATGGAATTTATTATAGAAGTTGTTGTAGGTAGAGACCGAACGGTCTAAAACTAGGTAACTCGAACATCTTTTAAGACTAAGAAAAATCTCAAATAGATAATATGTGAAAATGGTCGAACGTTCAACAATAACTTATCTTTAATAAAACCGAACACTTAACAATTTGGCCGAATTCCTTAACATATAGAAACCAGAGTTCTCTTCAATAAAACGAGTGTCAGTACAAGACCGAACACTCTTTGGGAAATCACATGTCAGTATAAGACCGAACGTTATTCAAAAGAAAAGAATTAATATAAGACCGAATACTTAGTCTATGACCGAGTACCTTCTCAAGCCGAGCACTCGATCTATGACCGAGTACTTTCAACAAACATTATCAATATAAAACCGAACGTTCAGTGTATGACCGAACGTTCTTCAAATAAATAATAGAGACCTGAAACCGAATGCTTCATAAGTTAAGTGTTAGTCTAAGACCGAGCACTTGTATGACCGAACGCTTATTCAAGAGGAATCATAAGACCGAGTACATTGAGTTATTGAACATTTAGTATGAGACCGAACGTTCTTAAATAGGGGATTCGTTTTGAATGACTAACTAAACAAGGTATTTAGGTTTTAACATAGTTTATACAAGACCGATCGGTCTTCAACTGATTCCTAAAAGGGAACACAATTAAGACCGACCGTTTTAGGGGAAAACCGAACGGTCCTAATGACACTATCAGAATTTCTCTAAGTTAAATATACATATGGATAATTTCATACCAAAATCAGACATGCAGTACATCAAACATCATATCATACTTTCATATTTAATTTAAAACATACAACATCAATCATATACTCAAACCATCATGCATTAATTCATAAAACATAATCATAATTAAATTTTTATAAGCTTCCCTTACCTCTAACTCCAGCTAGCTTCCAAGCAACTACTTCTATGGCTTCCTAGAAATCCAAAGTGCTCCAAATGAAAATCTGATCGGTACAAGTGAAAGAGCTTGGCACCGGGAAGAATTATTCTGAAAGGTGTAAGGTGATCGGAGGAGAGGAGGTGGTCGAAATTTTAGAGAGAAGGTTGAGGTTTCTAGAGAGAAGGAGGGGAAAATGGTGGTTTCTGGAAACTGAGTTGAGGAAGAAGAAGAGTTGCATGCAAAATGGCGTCAATCTTCAGAAATCCAGCTTTAAATATGATCTCCACTAAAATTATTCGGTCCACTCTCTGCTTGTCACTTGTCCTTCATTTTCGAGCTCTGTACTCCATGAGCTGCCATATGAAAAATTAAATATTTCGTAACATTGTTTAAGATATTAACTATACATGATAATGTCATTTATAAATAAAATGTTTCCTAGAAAGAAAATGAAAAATATTTCAAGATTTTATATATTTTTAATAAGAAAGGTTTTCAAGATTTGATTATATCAATTCCTAATTGTATACGTGATTTAATTTTGTTTCATTTTTTTAGTAATATTTTGATCTCAAGTCAATCAAATAATTCTATAAATAATTATTATATACTTAAAATATTTTCTGCTTTCAAATTTTGTTTATCATTTATTTTTAGAAAAGAATCAGGTAAAAAGAAAATAAATATTTAAACTACGTTTAATTTTGTCTCTATTTAAAATTATTAAATGTAGAACAACAAGTAAGAAATTATACATTTATAGTAACGTCTATATTAATTACATATTAATCTATAATACTTTATTATGATAAAAAAAATTATAGAGTCATATTATCAGAACTAAAAATTTTAATTTATTATGTTATATTTGTCTTCAAAAAAATAAAGTTACCATCTCATCATTATAATTACTAAATTTAACTTTTCATACTTTGAAATAGGATATATAGTATTGACAAATGATCTTCTCTCAAAACATGTTTTAAACTTATTTGAAATTAAATCATTATTTTGAAATTAAAATTTATCCTACACTATTAAATAAAGCTACCCTAATTAATTTTACTGAATTTGAAAACCTTTTTTCCCCCACCAACATGTAAATGTGATTGACGAACAAATTCATGCATCCAATTACCTTAATGTATATGCACCAAATCAACTTAAAAGTTGGTGTTTTTCTAGCTACACTACATCAGGTCAAAGAAAAACACAATAACAACTTTGGAATTATGGCACAATTGAAAGGTTCAAATATCTTTAAAATGTTAAATCGCTATGCAATTGATGGCTAAAACCCTACATACTACATAATAATCTTAATAATTTTGTTATAAAAGTGGTCAAAAGATAAAAAAAAAAGAAGAAAGAAAACTTCATTAATCAGTACCACACTAGTGCATTAATTATGTGCAACACATTCAAGGTTGTTACAACTAATAAAATCTGCATGCAATTTCACAACCCACTTGAGAAAGTTGGTCAAAAAGATAGGATATAAATGGCTTGTCTTCGTTGAATAAATTGCCTTGCCTTCTTGTTTTATTTTAAAATTTACCTTTTTATTTATTTAATAATAAAGCGTGGTTGATTTAATGTTTAAATACATTTTTTATTTATTTTAAATAAATTTAAACTAAAATCCCCAATCAAAATTTTCTATTATTGTACATATTTTTACATTATAAAGAAAATTGGGTGAAGTTTGAAAAAAAAATATAATTTTTCTATGTAGACTAGTTTTTAACCCAGTTCACTTGATACTGAATCACCTAATTTAATTTAATTATTTATTATTTTGTGTTTCAATGTTAGTTAACATTTTTTTATTATATTGTAGAGAGTGGTAAATAAGAAGATGTTTCAAGAGAGAAAAATATTATAAATTTATCTATTCAAAAGATTCTAATATTATAAATAGAGAAGTGATACAAAATTTATTAATATTAAAAACTTATTTATTCGCATTTTGTACATGTTTTTGGATTATATTTTGATTGTATGATATTTTTTTTAATTGTCATTGGAGTTTAACATTATTTTAGTGTGACGTTTATTTAAATCTGAATTAAAAAAATTGTAATTTTTTTATTTTAAAAGAAAATTATAATTAAATAAGTCAATGAACTAACCCGTTTAACCCATCAATTTGTGGTGAATCAGGTCAGGTTCAAATTTTTTCAACTCGCTAATAAGTGAGTTAGGATGATTTAGCTCACTAAATAACCAATTTGTGATGGATCGGTCAAATTGAGCTGAATTATCGATTTGATACCTCTATCTTTCAATCTATTATTATGTCATGGTAGTTATAATTCTTTTAAGTTTGAAGTTATTTGTGAAATATATTTTAATTTCGAAATTAATAAAAATTTAATTATTCTCAAATTTATATATAGATTTTGGAATGAAATTTAGATTAATAAATTTTAGATTAATGCTTTCCCAAAAAAAAAATTTGAATCATCAAATCGGTACATAGATGAAAAAAAATTATTGTTTATTAAAAATTAAAAATTATAAAAAATAAAACTTGTAAGCTGAAGAAACGGTTGAATGAGCCAATCAAATAGAGCTAATCTAGGGCTTAATGTGGCAATAAAAACAAACTCGTATTTTGCGGTTCCTTTCTTGTTGACTTGGAAGAGCGCATGGGAAACTGGTGGACCCGCCTACAGCAGAGTCCTATCCTCCAGAACTCAACACCGTCACCGCTCTCGTATTCCAATCCAAACAAATCTTAATTTCAATAAATTAATTAATTAGTTTCCCGTTCTATCTTCTTCTTAATTTTTTTTTCTGTTCTTCTAGACTTCCACAAAAAAAAATCCCAATTTTGACTTTTAGGTGCTTTTGAAATTTTCGAATTACATGCATGTTGGAGAGGTATTTGCCAAATGTCAAGTGGCAGTTGTAACGACAATATATTTAAATAAATCATTTTGTTAAAATTTTAATATTAAAAATTATACTTTTAATAAATATATTTACGTGATATATTTTTTATTTTGAATTGAATATAATTTAATTCAAGGAATGGTTTACTTGAGAAAGAATTTTTTAAATTAAAATATAGCCTAACTTTCACTTTATTTTTTAGTTTCTATACGGAATACTTTTTATTCATTAATGTTTTATTTTTCTTCTCTTACTCGTAATTCTTTAATCAATTCCTCGTTTATTTTCACCTTTAATAACATATTAATAACTAAAACTATACTTACCTAAACACACATCGTTTCACAAAAAAAAGAAAATACAATTGAAAAATCATGTTTTTTATATTATTTCACATCATTAGTTAATTTTACCAAAAATTATTAAATAAACTAGCTTAATTAGCAATTTTATTTTAAGTATTTTCTTATTTAATTTTGTCAAATATAGCTTAAGTTATTATGTCGAAAAATGAACGAGAAAAGTACAATATGTTAAAATAATTTATGGATTAAAATTTCAAATGTTTCCGTTCATGCTCACCATATATATTAGTTGAATTTGCATTAGGGTTTTGATGATTTCTTTATTAGTATTAGAAATTGTTCTAGATTGCCGTAGTCGCATGAAATTTTCATTGTTCTAGATAGAATGACAAAAGCACAAAATTGTAATACGAAGGTCAAAAGCTAAAAATTCCAATTGTATTATATATAACATGCATGAAGCAAACGTGCAAAGTTAAAAATCAATTTATTCAAATAAAAAGATAATGGACCTAAATCATCTTAATTTCTTTAATGGAAAAAAAAGAAGCTAAAGAATGAAGAAAAAAGAAGATGAATGGCAATGAAAGAGAGAGCGTGAGAAAATGGTGGTTAGAATTTATGAAGAAAACTTTACGTTGACTTTGGTGGCATTTATGTGGGAAACTGTTGACCACTCATGGTGTATAGAACCAAGTCTAGTTTCCAGAACATTTTCATGAGTTCATCAATCACTGTCACTTGCTGTAGTTTATAATCTCATAAGTAAAAACATTTTGTTCTTGCCCACGTTGTAACGCAATTTTTTGTTTACAAATCTTCTAGAAAGTCTCTCTTTTGACCTATATTTATATTCCAACAAAATTGTAGAGATAGAAAATAATATATTTTAAGGAATAAAAGAAATGCAAAAAAAAAATTAAGACTTTTCTCACATTTAAAATTTTTCATCTATATTTACTTGTTTAAATAATTATGATATGAATTATATGTTTATATATTATTAATGAGCATTTTAAGAAGAATTTATAAAAATATATAAAAAAGAATTGATATCAATTAAATAAAAATATTAATGTTTGAGTATAGGTCGAAGATCATGGTTAAATATTTTTTTACATTTTTGTTTTAAGTCACTTTGTGTTCTTTTAAGTATTTATAGTTAAATTTCTTTTAGATTCTTAATTTCTTAGTTTAAACTGTGTAAAAAGATATATCTTAAAGATATTCCAATACTCAATCAGTATTTTACTCAATCAATTATTATAATATGTTTTAAATTTACAATAAATATATTTCAAAATTTATAATTTTTGAGATGAATTTATGATTATAACGTTTAACTTAAAATTTTTCCTTACCATTCTCCTTATACAATTAACATAATATATCAAACCTTCTTTCTTATAAATGTTTAATTTTATCACCGAATTTTTAAAATTATTTCAGTTTCTTTTCTAATAAGATAACTTATGCAAAATCTAATATTTTTCATTTCTTAGTCATCTGATTGAGGTATTTCCTTTCCAATTAATGTTTTTAGTACCAAACAAGGCATAACATACCAACCCATATAGCATAGTACAATTCATGATGAGGTATCATATTTTTTACATAGAAGACTTCAAAAGAATATTATAATTAATATATAGAATAGGAAAATTCATAATGGGGTCATCTGACAGAGTTTCTTATCAAAATTTAGTACCCATGGTGGTCCCCGCAGCATTAATTACATATCATTTTTAAGAAAACTCAGCCAGTTTTGCTAAAAAATCTCAATAAACTCACTTATATTTACTTTCATTTAATTGTTTCGGATAAATTCTACTTGAAAATTTGTTTAGATACACATAAGAATTCATGTTTTTACTCTAATGGGAGTGTATCTTTATTATACAATAAAATTTTCTTAAGTTGATTAAAGTGAGTCTACCATTGAAGTGGTATATTTCTTAAAATTTGGATTTATTCAAGTCAAGCAACTCTTAGAAAATCAGCATTGGATATACCTTTTAAACTTCAAAAAATAAATCATTTTGTCTAAGATATTTTATATTTTGGATTTATTAACAAATTCTTTTGAATTTTGAGTCCAAAGATTATGTCGATAGGGAATGATTTCATCTTTTCTGTATTTGATAGCATGATTTTTTGCGAATTTACATCTTCGTTAATTTAAAAGGGAAATATTACAAATTTTTGCAATAATACACTCATATATATATATATACGAGTTTGCTAATTTATGAACGTAGAGTTTTTTTAGTTGGTATATTTTAACAAAGTGTATCAAGTTTTAAAAAAAAAATCATTATTCAAAAAAAAAATTTAAATCCAAGGATATTTTAATAATTTTAAAATTTAATTTAAAATAAAAAATAAAAGGTAATTATTTACCTGCCACATCATTCATGATTGCTGCCACATCATCCATGATTGCTACCACATCATCCATAATTGTTACCACATCATCCATGATTGTTGTCACATATATTAATAGTTTTTTATTTTAAATAAAAAATAAAAAGTAGTTTTTAAAATAAAAAATAAAATAAAAGGTAATAATTAATCAGATAATAAATAACTATATTTTATTTTTTTTATTTTAAATTAAATTTTAAAATTATTAAAATATCATTTTGTTTTTATTTTAATAAAAACTCTTTTGTAACCTAAAACTTATACATTTTAAAATGTACGAACAAAAAAAATTCTAAGTAAATTAACAAATCATATATATATATATATATATAAAAGAAATCTTATATCATTTTGAAATCAAAATATTAAGGTAACTCCAAACTTAAATTTCTTGTAATTTGTTTCTCGAGAAAGATATGAGGCTTTGAGAATATATTCATGTTCCTTGATTATTTTATAGAGGTGAAAATGTATATTCATGTTCCGTGATCTTCGGTATGGAATCAGTTCACATGAACTTTGATTTTTTTTTTTTTTTTAAATTTGATTGCTGATCTACTAATCATAATCACGATTCTATTCTTTCCGTGTACTTGTGGTTCCTTTTAAGAAAACATCGTAATAATTAAAAACAAGTTATCATTAAAACAAATAAAATATCACAAAGCAATATTTAGTCTTCTCCTTCCGCAAAGTGCAGTTTCCAACGTGCTACCTAATTGCCCTTTTGTTGTTGTAATCATAATTAGTGGAAAGAAAGTAATATATATATATATATATATATATATATATATATATATATAAAAGTTAAAAAATTTATTAAAAAAAATTAACTTTAAATTCAAAAATATTTTAATAATTTTATAATTTAATTTAAAATAAAATAATAATAACTTCTAATAAAAAACTAAAATAAGTTGTGCACTACTATTTGTGAAAAGAACTACCCTCCTCCTACCATAGAACAAAGGTTGGTACACCAAAAATGGTTTGGAATGATTCACATGTTTATCCTTAATAAGACATATTTTAATATAAATCTTTTTAGAAGACATCAATTTGTATTAGGTTACCGAGATTTCATGGAACTCAGATTTATATATCAACATTTCTTAGAGTAAGTTTGGTGTATGAATTAGTTGGAATGATCTGAATACACACATCCATATATTTGTTATATCCAATATTATTTTTTGTTAGTTAATCATTTGGGTTTTTTTTTTTTTTTTTTTATATTTAGTACGAAAACAAACGATGTTGTAAATGTGAATATTTTTAGGAATTTCTTTTCAAAATCCAATTGGAAGTCTTATGAGTTTCGCAGAGAAATTAGTAGTGCATTTGAGTCAAATTTCACATTTTCTTTAAATAATTAAAAAATTGTTTCTGGCTAAAAAATTCTAAATGCAAAGCATTATTTGTTAAGGTGTATAGAAAACAGAGTTGGCTCTCAGTTCTTATTGTTCTGTAATTATTAGTAAAAGGTACCTTAATGCACCTATTAACAAAGGAAAAGGAGGGTTTGTTCTTTGGTTAGTTTATTAGAAGAAAAAAGAAAAATAAATAATAGCATAAAATGATTTTTATGCTTTTTTATTGGATATGTTTTTCTTTTTTACGAGACGTTTTCTGTAAACAATGTGTTAAATGATATAGACTTTAAAAAAACGTTATTGTGTATGTTTTTATTTTGACAAAACTTTGTACTAATATTTTGACGTTTTGCAAAACTTGTACAAAACTTTAGGTTTTCAATTGTTTTAAGAAAGTGCTTAGATGTTATAAGTTAAGTAAGCATTTCTCTTCCTAAAAGGATATTGTTAAACTTCAAAACTTTGGATACTAGACGATCTAGTCGCTTTAGACGATCTTATCTTAACATCATTGTCATCTTCAACCTCACTCAAATGTTTGATCTCATTCTCTTTCACTTACATGTCCAATTCCTCTTTGACCTTCATCTCATGATCTACCGAGCTAACCTCATTCATTATCGGGCTCTCCATGTTCCTTTTTGAGCTATCCAAAATCTCCACACTTTCTGCCCAACTTTCTATGTTATCTAGGCATCCCATCAAATTGAGTGGACTTGTCTCATGCTCTACCTACATTCTCCTTTGAGCTATGCAGAGGCACCACCAAGCTAACCAGGTTGGTCTCATGTTCTATTGAGCTACTTGGTCTAAACAAAGATATATTTGAGTTTCCCACCCGTTCCTCTAAGATACTTGAGCTCCCCACTGAGTTATCAACATACTTTACTGAGCTTTCTACATGCTCCTCTGAGCTCTCTACACGTTCTTCTAAGCTTTGCACTGAGTAATCCAAAAAACTCTCCACTAAGCTTTGCATCAAGCTCTTCACCAAATTCTCCATTAAGTTCTAGCCGATTTCTTCACCAAATTCTCCATCAAGCTCTTTACACGTTCTTCTAAGCTCTACAATGTGTAATCCAAAAAACTCTCCACTGAGCTTTGTGCCAAGCTATTCACCAAACTCTTCACCAAGCTTTACGTCGATTTCTTCACCGAATTCTCCACTGAGCTTTATATCGATCTCTCTAAGCACCTTTCTAGGTTGTCTGAACTTTCCATCAGTTCCTCTGAGCTTCACTAGAACCTCTCTAAGCTACTCAGTTATATGGCTGACCTCTTTATGATAATCGTTTGCCTGACCAAGTTATGCTTTCTATTCGATTGTTTGTCAGATATTTCTACACTACTTGGTTGTTTTCTCGAGTTCTTCTTTCCACTTAGCAAACTTACTAAGCTCTCCTTTCTACTTGGCATTATTGTCGAGCTCTCCATTTTACTTGACAATGTTGTCAAGCTCTCTTTTCTATTTGGCAAACATGTCAAATTGTCCTTGTGCTCAACACTTGATCTTCCGTTCAAACACAACTTGGCCTTTAATCTCCTTGTCATCATATAGTTCAACATCTGGTCTCCTTGACATTACACAACTCAGACACAACTTAACATTCTGTCTCCTCTAATTTACACAACTTGGATGCACCTTGGCTTCTGGTCTCCAACTCGATAGCTCGGCGTCTAAGCTCCAGCTTGGTAACTCGGCGTTCGGGCTCCAGCTCGATAGCTTAGTGTCCAGGCTTCTTGCCATCATCAACATTCTTGTTTCTTCATCAACTTTTTCAGTAAGGAAATTTGTCTTCTCTATTCTCTTATCCTAACAATATTTTGCTATGTGATCGACCTTACCATAGTTATAACATTTGCCCAACCTATAGTCATTTGCATAGTGGTCATGCTTGCTACAGTTAAAACATTCAACACCAGAGTTATTCGACTAGCCTCCACGACCACACCAGTTTTGCAGATTGATTTGTTCCTTACCGTCTTCATAATCGTCTTTGCTTCTTCCACTAGGACCTTGACCTTGAGTGTTTTAAGCTCCTCCCTTAAGGTCAAGCTTTGCTTGAGGTGTTTGATCAAGTGGCTCATAGGTCGTCCTTCTTTGCTACTCGTGTGCCTCAAAGGACTTGGCAAGCTTTTGAACCAAGAGCATGGATAAGTCCTTGGACTCCTCGATGATGCACATTATATTCTCAAAGTCCTTAGTCAACCACCCTAGGATCTTCTCCTTAATCTGGTTAGCAGGTAACTCCTCTTCGTTTTTGCTGAGTTGATTAACCATGGCCTCCACCCGAGTTATATACTCGGCTACTCGTTCTCTCTCCTTCATTCTCAAGCTTTCAAACTCGCCTTTAAGAGTTTGAAGCCGGACCTGCTTAACACATTTGTCACCTTTGTATACCTTCTCCAAGATCTCCCATTCTTCTCTTGAAGTTTTAGCATTTAATATCTTCTCAAAATCATATTCATCCACAACTCGATACAATATGTACAGAGTTGATTTGTCCTTCACTCATGTTTCTCTCAATGTAGCAACCTGGGCAACCGTCTGCTCTTCATTTTTTGTCAGCTTTTCATATCCATTATCAACTACATACTACACATCTTGGGATCCAATAAGAGCTCTCATCTGCACACTCCATTTATCAAAGTTGACCTTCTTTATCAATTGAGGCAAAGACACATTGTTTGCAAGGTTGGTCATCTCTAACTCTTTCTTTCTCAAACACTCTCTTTTTTACTTAAACACTCAGACCCTTTTAGCTTTGATACCAATTTGTTAGAAAAATGACACTCACTTTTCTATTCTGAACATGCTTATGTGTGTCACTTCATTATGTGTCAACTAGACACTTACCACTTAAATCTTGGTTTTTCATCTCCAAAATCATAAACTCTACTATTAAGACATCATCATTATTTATTATTATGTAATAATCACTACATTAAACTACTCATCCTTACTCTCTAAAAGAGACAAAACTCCTAAAAAACATAAACAACTAATTTAATCTTATTACATTCAAGTATATTAAGCACTCATTAAGGTGTTATTATTTCTCAAGAAAACATGAAACCTGTGTTATTATTTCTCTAGAAAACATGAAACTTTTTTCGTTCTTGAATTCTCACTTTATTTTTTTATTTTATTTTCTAGTTTCATGAATTGTAGTTCAATCCATTGAGTAACTAAACACGATGAAGTTTTATTGTTTTTTTCCTTTTTTGTTGTATAAACACTGGTTGAAGTTTACACTCACAAAATCACTTTTCTGCTTCATCTTCACCAAATGCACTCATGATGCTGTGTTGTCTCAATGCCGAGTGGTCATTGCTGCACCTAATCTATAATAGCTAACATTTTTTTTGTGTTAATGGTCTTCCTGGTCAACAAAAGAACCATTATAATTTCCCAAAGAAAATACAGATTCAATCTTTCAATACATTTTAGTTTTGCTGATAATGTTTTCTAAATATTTTTGTCTTAGCGCATTCTGCAGTGTCTTTTTGTTTGCAAACAAGACTTGCTTTGGTGAGTTTAAACTCTCAATTCTTTTGTTTAGGTTGTTGTTGGCCAACAACATAACCATTTTGTTTTGTTTTTTTTTTCAAATTCAAATTGAATTGTTATTACTTTTTTGGTGATAAGAGTGTTTAAATGCCTTTGCCTCAACTCATTCTGCAGTTTCTTTATTTATGCAAACAATACTTGGTCAGATATATATTGTACAATGTTCTTTTTTTTGTGTTTGAAATTTAAAATTAAAATTCCTGTACAACATTCTCTTTGTTCCATTATTTATGAGTCTTGAATGATCATTATTTTAGGATAGTCTTTATCTGTATTCTTCTGTTATTGGTCTAGCAAAGTATGAAGTCCTCTGCATCTAAATTGAGAAACTTCATAGCAACCAACGCATGGCAACATGGA
The DNA here is from genome assembly GCA_027742785.1 of Vigna reflexopilosa. Taxonomy (NCBI): domain Eukaryota; kingdom Viridiplantae; phylum Streptophyta; class Magnoliopsida; order Fabales; family Fabaceae; genus Vigna; species Vigna reflexopilosa. Next base: position 23,524,698 of record CM050929.1, on the reverse strand, counting down.
ATGCCTATGATAGCCCATTTCTTGTATGTACATTCAGATTTGTCTATATCAACTACAAACTTGTCTCCTGGGACACATGACGAACTTCAAACAGCTTCTATGCTAATCAACTGTAAAAAGAAAATTATTATGAGGTCAAATTAAACATTTGAACACATGATAAATATAAATAAATTAAGCATACCTAGGAATCCAAAGTTTAGTTAACTGGGACTCCTTATTAACTCTAGTCTTGATTTTAGGACAAATGACCCAGACAATGATTCACTTTTTGTTCGGTTTGTTGCCCATCTCTTCATCAAGTAAAGGCGGATCTCCTCCAACATGCTTATGATTGGCTTAGACCTTGTATGCACCAAAACATTGTTGAATTCCTTTAACATGTTGTTTACCAATGTATCACACTTAGAAGTGGTGGTAAACCTTGATCGTGACCAATATCTACATTGCAACAGGTTATGAAATATTAGTATCAAAGTCTGCCACTATTACAAGTATGAACTGTATCACACACAACATATATTGAAGAACATACCTGGGAGGAATTTTTATAAGGTATTTAAAAGCCTCATTGTTGACCTCTTTTAATTTTCCCATGTTTGTGGATGGGTTGTTGTAGTTGCCTTCCACATCAACCGCTTTAGGTGTTTTCTAGGGAATTTTTTTTCTGAAATTTGGGTAAAGGTGCCTTACACAAAATCGTTGATCAACTCCAGGGACCACTTCTTGAATAGCTTGCAATAGACCCTGTTATTTGAAATAGTCAGTGTTGTTAGATGTCTTATGTCAATAACAATGTAAATAAACATATAATAGGGAAAAGTGAATAACCTTTTGTTGATCTGATATGAATGTGAAGGATGCACATATTGGCACCCCACCAAGGTCTTCAACCAAAAGTTCCAGAAACCATCTCCACGTGTCCTTGTTCTCTACTTCCACAATGACATATGCAACAGGTATCATCTGGTCGTTTGCGTCTCTTCCGACAACAACTAGTAATTCTCCACCATATTTTCCTTTTCAAAATGCACCATCCAGCCCTATTATTGGCCTGCAAGACACAAAACTGTCCTTGCAGGCCTTCAGACAAACATAAAACCTCTTGAAAATATGTCTACCCTCATTTTCTTCAACTTTCACCTTTACTGTGGATCCATAATTACGAGTTAGGAGCTCATTCGCATAATCATAGATCCTTAAATATTGCTCTTTGAAAGACCCATCAACATGGTCTGAAGCAATGGCTTTTTGCCCTGTAAGCCATGGATCTAGATACACTTACATTCCACTTTCTATTTATCTTCTCACGAATTTCCACTCCCTTGACTTTGAGATTTTCTCTCATAGTTTTCTCCAATCTCTTACTCAGCCATTTTGAATTAAGTAATTTGACTTTGTGCTCTCTACTACAACTGTGATTCTCAACAATAGGTCTTAATTGCCACATATGTATTGCATTCATATAAGCACAATATGCCATCCAGGGGCATTTTCCTTTAGCACCCATACATTTGACCCTAATTCTCTTCTTATCATTTTTAACATATGTTATATTTCTTCCATTTTCTACTGCATATGTTTTTATGGCATCCAAAATATCTTGCTAGTCAGCAAAATAAGTATCCAAATCCCACTTGTAATCCACCATTGTTTTAGGCATACAAAATGTTACAAACTTTTGATAACTCTCTTCTTCATCATCTTCTCCATCACTTTCTCCTCCACTAACTAATTCTTCGGATTCCCATTCATCATCGGATAAACCTCTATCATCATCAGTATTTATGCCATCATCAACATCATTATCGTACATCTGAGTCCATGATGGTCCATCATCATGCACATCAACTTCGATATCACCAAAGCAATTTCCCACTCCATGTCCTACCTCTTCTTCTATATCACAGTCAACCAGGTCTTTCAGATTGCAATCAACATTGCCATCCTCACCACTAGAACTCCAACTACGAACATTTCCTTCACATTGACCCCATCAAACTTTGCTTCAATTTCACCTTCAACAACATCATCACCCTCACATCTTTCTTCTGATACATGAACTTCACACCTCACCCATTATTTCAGTCTGTTGTTCACACTCACCATGACCTTTCTGTTCACACTGACCATCACCTTCCTCTTCACAATCACCATCATCTTGCTCTTCACACTCACCATGACCTTGCTGTTCACACTGACCATCACCTTCCTCTTCAAGTCACCATCACCTTGATCTTCACACTCACCATGATCTTGTTGTTCACACTGACCATCCCCACTATCATGCATCACATGTTCAACTTCTACTTCACCTATATTATGAGGAACATTTTCTAACAAGTGTATGACCTCAGGTTCAGAGACTTTGTGAACAACAAATAGATGAACCTCACCATTTAGCCTAGCTAAGTTAATCATGTGCATGACTCCTCTATCATCACACAAAGGCTCTAACCTTTTATCTAAAACAGATTCCCCCTATAAAATACCACAAGTCCTTAAACCCATCATATCCAAGTCCTTTTACTACGCTGACTATAATGAAGTAGCTCCACATGTCTGGGTCAAAACACATACTTGTACTTTCCCCCACATACTTAAGTGACCCATCAAAAGGATCCTCCATGTACAACAGTATAAAAGTATATATCCTATAATATAATAACAAGGCCAATGACAACAAAAATTAAACAAAATTAGAACCATACTAATGAAACATGGGGACCAACAACAACATAACTTAAACAAAACAAAAAGCACAAGAAAGAAACATGGGGGACCACTTCGAACATAGGAGACCACATTAGAATTAACAAGAGAACACGAATGACCATGCATCATTGTCCAAAAACCATAAAAGGACAAAATATACAAACAATTAAACAATTACTAACCTCAACACGTGCTTCACCTTTAATGACTTTCGCAAAACTCTTCCACGTGATTCACCGCCAGCGATTAGCCGCTTCAATCGAAAAAGCACCGATAGATAACGACAATTTGGTAGAATGAAGCTTTATGTATACCTAATTTCTCACTAAAACCCAATGTTCCCCAATTGCCAAGCACAACGACGAACCCACCCACAAACCCTATTTTCCCCAATTTCGCACACACTCAATTCTGACCCTAAATTATGAAAGTTAACCCTAATACCTTTTAATTTCATTTCAAGAAATCATTTTTAAATTCTTCTTTTCTTAAATATACCATATTTTAAAATTTAAAATGATATAAATATCCACGTATTAACCACATACTGTGCCACGTGCTAATTAAAGAATACATCAACATGCCATCTCGCAAGAAAGTTAACGCCGTCCACAACAATTAACGGCAAAAACATTATTGGCTCAATTTTTCCAAAACAGGAACCCAATTGAGCACTTTCAAAATAGAATGACCCAATTTGAACAAATCCGTAGAAATAGGGACCTCCGAAATTATTAAACCATAATAATAATAATAATAAATAATAATAATAATAATAATAGTAATGATAATAATAATAATATATGGTTGTTAAAAACTTCACCAAGTATATCTGTATGTCTTGCTGCACAAATAATTAATCGAATTTTATATTAACTGGATTTCAATTTTAATATATGTTTACATATCATTTGGAAGAAGTGTGTTATTTTCAAATTTTGAAAAACATAAATATCAGATTTTAAAATTTAGGAGAACTATTTTGAAATTTTGTGAGCTTTTTAATCGAATTTTAAAATCTATTGATTTTTTAAATTGCATTTCAAAATTTGGTAATTTCTTAATTGAATTTTAAAATCTGGTTAGTTTCAAAATTCAAGATAAGTGTTAACTAATTTTGAAATTTGATCACTTCCTATTTTGGATTTCTTAACTAGATATCAAAATTTGATGATTTCCAAATTGAATTTCAAAATCTAATAACTTTTTTAATCAGATTTTAAAATTTAATAATTTATTTCAAAATTCAATAAATTTTTTAACCGAATTTTAATTTTGAAATCTGCTAAATTTTTAATTAAATTTTAAAATTCGGCAATTTCTTAAATTAGATTTTAAAATCTAGGGCATGACAAATGAATGAGATGAAATAAATAAGATAAAGTTGAACGGAGTGGAGAGGTCGAGAGGTTTTGCTATAGACAACTATCAAAAAAGAAAAAATACAAAAGAAAAAGCAGAAGGCGTGAAGACTTGAGGATAAATGATAATAAATATAGATGACACACTAAATCCAATTTTTACTAAAAGAGAAAGAAAAACCTTGAAGATGCAAGGAGAAGGCTCGTTGGAATGTTACTAAGTTGTCAAACTGGTCATAAAATTAGTGTTGTAAGAATGTTTTTCTATCACGTGTAATCCTCTACTTTTTCTAGAACTGGTCAAAGCTTTAAAGTATAATTTTTAAAGCTTATATATATAGTTAAAATAATTTCTTAGAGTTTATAAATCAAATCACTCTACTTAAATATTGAAATTAAGTTTATTTTTAATTTAAAATTAAACAAAATACTTAGTTTAAAATTATAATTTTTCAAAATTTGATCAAAAAAGGTGTCATGTCTATCTTATCTGATTTGACATTATTGCATAAACAGTTTAGACTTTAAGGAGAGCCATTGAGAAGAAGTGCAAGCTTGACAGTGTTGAAATAAACAGAAAACAGAGCATTTTCAGTTATAGTTCTTAGTTTTGTGTATAAATAAAGTTGTAAACATACATTTCAGGTTAAAGAAAATTTAAAAGTGCATTATACAGTACCTGTGAGTGTCTCTGAGTGTGTTGTTGCAGTCTCTGTATTTTTCTCCGGTGAGCAGTGAGTGTGGTGGCCTGAGGTAGTGCCTTGGCGGAACCCTAGCAAAGCTTCAGAAGCTCTGACCTCTCTCTAGAAACATCGCGTCTTCTATTTTCTCTCTCTGTGTCACGTGCTTTCTTTCTTTAAAACGTCAGAGATATTAACTGGGGGGTTTTACGCTTCTGGCCTTATCTTTTCCTAATATGATATCAAGAGCTTAGGCTATTGTCCTGGGTGGTGTGAAGTTGGTGCATTTTCTGTATCTGGAAGTGTGTGTATCCAAAAGTGAAGAAAGAAGGGTTCTTTTGGCTGAGGTGAAGATCAAAGAATCAGAAAGATTGTTGCAAGAAGGGATGGCTGGAATTTGAGGAATTCAGGGACCACTACCCATGTTTGATGGCAAGCAATTTGTTGATTGGCGGATCAAGATGTGGGCTGTGTTTGGTTTTCAGGATGTCTTGGAAGTCATTGAAGAAGGAGTGCCTGAATTGAGTGAAAAGGCAACCAAAGAACAAAAGAAAGAACACAAGATGTTGGAGAATCTGGACAATAAGGCCAGATTCTTAATGTATTAATGTGTAAGTCAAAAGATTTTCAACAAAATCTCTAATGCTGCTACTGCAAAGGAGATTTGGGGCATTCTGGTGAAAACCTATGGTGATGGAGACAGAAATGCAAAGGTGAAACTGCAAGTTCTAAGGAGGCAGTTTGAAACTCTGATCATGGAGGAAAGTGAAACCGTGGCTGAGTACTTTGATAAGGTACAAGAGTTAGTGAACAAAATGAGGGCTTGTGGTGACAAGATGACAGATGAATATATTGTAGACAAAATTTTGAGGACCTTAACCCCCAGATTTGACTATGTGGTGGCTGCTATTGAAGAAACTCGAAGGAAGGAAGATATTGATACTGAGGAGCTGCTGCATTCATTAGAAGCTCATGAGTTATGCCTCAATGAACGCAGACAGTGCCAGGAACAGGCCCTGGAGGCCAGATCTCAGTGGAAAGGGAAAAAAGGGCTTCAAGAAAGGAGGTAAAGGAGGCAAGAAAGGGAAAAACTATCAGAACCAACAAGGAGAAGAGTCCAGTGAGTCTGGAAAAGAAAAGAAATCAAAGAAGACTGATGGAGAGTGGAAATTTGACAAGAAAAATGTCAAGTGTTTTAACTGCCAGAAATATGGTCACTATGCTAAGGAGTGCTGGGATGGAGAAGGGGCTAAGAATAAACCCAAGAAGAGGGCTAATCTGGCCCAAGAAGAAGAATCAGATTCAGAGGCAGTGATCTTAGTGCCACATGTTGATGAAAAACAACCAGAAAGCACTGTTTGGTACCTTGATTCTGGGTGCTCCACTCACATGACCGGGAGAAAAGATTGGTTTGTGAGAATGCAGGGAGTAGAGCATAGGAAGATCAAATTTGCTGACAATAGTAGTTTGGAGGCAGAGGGTTCTGGCAGAGTGGTTTTGAGAGGTGTAGATGGCAGAGAAGTCATCATAAAAGAGGTACTGTATGTACCTGGGTTGAAGACTAATTTACTTAGTCTTGGGCAACTGTTGTAGAAGAAATACATGATGAAGATGGAGGAAAATTGTCTCAGCATCTTCAATCAGAATGGGAAGGTTGTTGTGCAGGCACAACTGTCACAGAACAGAACATTCAAAGTGGTGATGAAGGCAGTAAATCATCATTGTTTTACTGCAACAGAAAGTGAAGAAGAATGGTTGTGGCATCTCAGATTTGAGCATCTGAATTTCCAGGATCTATCTATCAATGTTGAGCCAGAAGAAAATGGTGATTGGCTTACCAAAGGTAGATATTCCAAGGACTGTTTGCAAAGAATGTGTTCAATGCAAGCAGACCCGAGGCAGTTTTCAGAGGTATTTACCACAAAAATCTGCAGAGAAGCTTGGAGTGGTGTATTCAGATGTGTGTGGCCCTATGCAAGTAGAAACAACTGGTGGCAGCAGGTATTTTCTACTATTCATAGATGATTGGACCAGGAAATGTTGGGTCTATCTTCTGAAGAGAAAAGGAGAAGTGCTACAACAGTTTCAGAAATTCAAAAATTTGGTGGAAAGGCAGAGTGAGAAGAAGGTAAAAGTTCTGAGAACAGATGGAGGAGGAGAGTATACCTCCACTGATTTCAGAGAGTATTGTGAGAATGAGGGAATTGTTCATGAAGTCACTCCTCCCTACACACCTCAACACAATGGGGCTGCAGAGAGGAAAACCAGAACAATCCTAAACATGGTCAGGTGTATGTTGAAGAGCAAGGGACTGCCAAATTTTCTATGGGGTGAGGCTGTAATGACAGCTGCTTATGTGTTGAATCTGTCTCCAACAAAGAGACTGAATGGTGTCACACCAGAGGAGGCTTGGACTGGAGTGAAGCCAGATGTTAAACATCTGAAGATTTTTGGGTCCCTATGCTAAAAACATGTTCCAGAACAGCTGAGAAAGAAACTTGATGATAGGGGAATTCCATTGATTTTGATAGGATACCATGTTGCAGGTGGGTACAAGTTGTATGATCCTATAACAGGTGCAGTTTTAGTTAGCAGAGATGTGAACGTTAATGAAGCTGGAGAGTGGCAGTGGGAGTTAAAAGAGAAAAAAGGACCAACCATTGAGTTGGACAGTGAAACTGCAGCAGAGTTAGAGGCATGCAGAAGGGAGGAGAGTGTTAGGAGGTCATCTAGAGTCACCCAGATGCCAACACATTTGAGAGACTATGACCTGGCCTATGATGCAACTATCTCATCAGAGGGGAACTTTGTTCACTTTGCATTGATAGCAGAAGCTGAACCAGTTGATTTTGAACAGGCAGTGAAGGATGAGAGGTGCTACAAGGCTATGGAGGAAGAAATTAGTTCAATTGAGAATAACTAGACCTGGGAGTTGACAAAATTGCCTCCTAACAAGAGACCAATAACATTGAAGTGGATTTATAAGTCCAAAATAAATCCACAAGGTGTAGTGGTTAGGTACAAGGCCAGATTGGTGGCCAAAGGGTTCTTACAGCGAGAAGGAATTGATTATGGAGAGGTGTTTGCTCTAGTGGCCAGAATGGAAACAATGAGATTGGTGGTTTCCTTGGCTGTGCAGAACAACTGGACCTTACATCAATTAGATGTAAAGTCTGCTTTTCTGAATGGGAACTTGGAGGAAGAAGTGTATGTTGTCCAGCCTCAAGGTTTTGAAGTCAAGAGGCATCTTGACAAGGTGTACAGGTTGAAGAAGGCTCTGTATGGGCTCAAACAGGCTCCAAGGGCCTGGAATCAAAGGATATATGGTTTTATGTGAAGCATTGGGTTTGAGAAGTGTATTTCTGAACATGGAGTGTATGTTCAGTGTTATCAGTAGAGTGAGAGAGAAGAAAAGTTGATAGTATGCCTATATGTGGATGATCTGCTAGTTACAGGAAGTAGTGTTGGGAGAATTGTTGATTTCAAAGTCCAAATGTTACAAGAGTTTGAAATGAGTGACCTGGGTCAGCTTAGCTACTTTCTTGGGATTGAATTCACCAAGATTGATGAGGGTATGGTGATACATCAGTCCAGATATGCTTTGGACATGTTAACTAAGTTTAACATGCTTCATTGCAACCCTGCAAATACTCCAGCAGAAGTTGGTTTGAAGCTTGAGAAAGATCCTGAGAAAGAGGCAGTTGATCCTACAGAGTACAGAAGAATGGTTGGAAGCCTATGGTATTTATGTAATACTTGGCCAGATGTTAGTTTCAGTGTGAGCTTGTAGCAGATTCATGCATAATCCCAGAGTCTCTCATTTAAATGTTGTTAAAAGAATTCTGAGGTACCTAAAAGGTACTTATAGATATGAAATTTTGTTACCAAAAGGTGAACCAGGAGGAAAGGTGCGAGTCACTACCTACTCTGACTCAGATTGGTGTGGAGATAAGGCTGATAGGAAGAGTACTGCAGGATATGTGTTTTTCTTGGAAGGAGCACCAATTTCTTGGAGCTTTACTAAGGAACCTGTAGTGGCTCTGTCATCTTGTGAGGTTGAGTACATTTCTGCTTGTGAAGCCACTTGTCAAGCAGCTTAGCTATGTTCTTTGATAAGGGAATTGAAGATTGAAGCATAGGAGAAGGTTAGACTGCTTGTAGACAACAAGTCAGCCATAGACCTGACCAAGCATCCTATGTCACATGGTAGGAGCAAACACATTGAGACTCGGTTCCACTACATCAGGGAACAAGTCAACAAAGGAAAGATTGAAGTGGTACACTGCAGATCTGAAGATCAGATCGCGGATATACTCACTAAAGCACTACAAGGAGAAAGCTTTCTAACTCTTAGAAAGCAGATCGGGGTGAGAAAGGTTGAGATCATGGCGGATCAGCAGAAGGAGGTCACGAAAACCTAGGTTTTTCGTCTCAGAGTTGGGATCGGCTCAGAGAAAGGGGTTTTCACGATTTTAATCGGTGAAAAACATTTTTCAAGCAAAAGAAAGTGTTTTTACCGATTATTAATCGGTGGAAGAGGCGGAGGTTCGCCAGAGATGGAGTTTTCACCGATTCAATCGGTGAAAAAGAGGGTTTTTTCATCAAATCAGTTTTTTTTACTGTTTTTGTTTAGGCGTGTTGAAATAAAAAGAAAACAGAGCATTTTCAGTTACAGTTCTTAGTTTTGTGTATAAATAAAGCTGTAAACATACATTTTAGGTTAATGAAAACTTAAAAGTGCATTATACCGTACATGTGAGTGTCTTTGAGTGTGTTGTTGCAGTCTCTGTATTTTTCTCCGATGAGCAGTGAGTATGGTGGCCTGAGGTAGTGCCTTGGCAAAACCCTAGCAGAGCTTCTAGCTCTGACCTCTCTCTAGAAACATCACATCTTCTAATTTCTCTCTCTGTGTCACGTGCTTTTTTTCTTTAAAACATCAGAGATATTAACTGGGAGGTTTTACGGTTCTGCCCTTATCTTTTCCTAATAGACAGGATTAGCGGCACCTTCTTCAACTGTTAGAAAACCAGTGTTTGATGTTATATCTGTCTTCACATAACCAGGGCAAACACTGTTTATGCAGAATGAAGGATGTTTCTTAGCAAGGATTCTCGTGTACCCATTCATAGCTGCTTTCGATACAATATAGGCACCTAGATACTTTGGCCACCCTTTACTCTCTAATATACCTTCTTTGAAATCACTTAGAAATTTCTTCACTATTTCATCCATTTTCTCTTCTGTCAGGTTATCAACATCGCTGAACACTCCTCTTGCCCATGATTCTTTTGGGAAACTCTGAATTTTACATCATTAAGCAACAAGACCTTAAGAAAATTAAAGGAAACAAGATGCAATAATACACTAATATCTGTTATAGGAAAGTTTTAAAAACTCAAGGTTACATTGCATAACATACGATTAGCTATTCATGAACTATTCCGAAGAGACGAAATTATTGAAGGAATAAATTTAAATTAAGAGTTATAAATAATTATTAAGAGTGGTAGTATTTATTGTATAAAGAAAAAAAATTAAAAAATTACTCTATTATGTTTTATAGTCGTTATAGTAAGTTATTTGTAATTATTGATAATACTATGATTTGTAAATGAAAGGCGTAATGTTAGTCCTATGTATTGGTAGAAGAAGTTGTTGCCTACCTCTAATTGCCCTCCACTGGATGATACATTCACAATTTCTTGGTGATTCAGATAATTGCAGGAGGGGCATAAGGGATTCAGTAGTTATTTTAGTGCCATAGTAATTTATTTGCAAGCATTCTTCTGCTAACTCATATGTTTGAGTCAATGCCCTTGTTCCTTCCTCATCTGATATCACCTGAAAACAGTGGCAGCTCAATGACTGTTTGCAAATCCTACAATTACACACACCTATATTTTCCAAGCCTTTATAATTAATTAGATTTCAGAACACACTTATATTCTTACCCCACGATTCATGAGGACTGTAGTGAATAAGTCTCTGTCTTCAATTACAATTTCATTGATTCCCGCATTGTTAACCTGCACAGAACAACATTTCATATTGAAACATGTTAACACAAAAAATTGATTCCCTTCAAGCCATTAAAAAAATTTATCCTAATCAAATGACTAGATGTAAAAGGAATCTGTCAAATTGATTCAATGAAATCTCTTTTTAACCTCTGGTGCCTCTACTATCTTAAAATATCATTAAAAGTAATGGTTAATGCACTCACCAACAGCATTGAACAATTTCTATCCAAATCCGATCAATTCTTTTAACAAATGAGCAAAAACAGAAGACTTTGGTTTGAGATGAGATCATTATGGAAATTTAGAAAGAGGAATAATAAGAAATATTCAAAAGTCTTAATGAAATAAAGTTTAAAACTCTATCTCAATTGGTTTATAAAATGATATTTATATCCATTTATATATAACAAATTTGTTTTATCTTTCATTGATATAAGATCTACAACCTGCTTCTTAATATTAGTGGATGATATAATAGCAAGAGACAAGAGAGATACCGAAAAACAAATCTTGTTAGAATATAGGTTTCAGATTGTTGTTCTGATAGCATCTTAAAAAAGGGAAACTAAAATAAAATAATTTTGTCTTACAACTTATAATATTAAGTTTTCACTAATTTATATTTGTAAATTTAACTTATCTCTTGTTTAAGTCTAACAAAAGAAATATGCTTTCCTACTCACATAACTAACATTCTAAAAATGGGTAACTGACAGCAGTAGCAGGATGAGCACACCAAAGCACAAACTTTCACTTTTAACTGAAGCTTAAGAACAGAAGATTTCTGAGACAAGCTTAAAAGAAATATATAATAATTATAATGTTTTTAAAGTAAAAAATAATTACTGATAAAGTTATAGTGCATCATAGGTTTGGAAAAAGCCACTGTCCAACTTAAAATATATTTGAAGAGTTAAGTTAAATTTCTTTGTTTTTTTAATGTTAACATCAATCCAATTTAATCTATTTTTGAGCGAATTGGATTAGATCAGACAAACTGAACTAAGGTTTTGAAATTTTTATTTTTCTGAAAATTACAATTTTCAAGTATCAATTTAATTAAAAAATAACAGTTTTTTTTAGGTTTAAACCCTCTTTTGGTCTTCATTGGTTGGTGAAATTCAAGTTCGTCATCGTATTTTCAATTGTCTGAATTGGTCCAAATTTTTGAAAAATTGAGCCAAATTTTCTCTTTTCGTTAAATGTTCTCAAACGGTGTTAACAGATGCTGAGCTGTAATTATTTTTAAGAGAATGTGTCATTGTGATTAAATTTAGTGAATGATGTGTTTTACAATCTCAATTCCACCTAACATTTACAGGAGCCTCCGATCTACCGTCTCCCGCACGACATGCTCCACGAGATCTTCTCCTCCCTCCCCGTCTTCGTCCTCCCCTATCGTTGCTCCACCGGCACCACCACCACCAACCACCATAGTCCAACAAAACAGACACGAGATTAAACCCCAAAAACCCAAACTCAAAAATTCAATTAAACCTAACAGTTTCAAGCTCACAAATGCGAATACAGAATCAAAATCCCAATTCAACTCCAACTTCCAAAAATGTGATAAAAAACCTACATAAAAAATCCAATGAACCATCCTAGAAATCCCAATTTGAAGACCGCAATACAATAACAGGAAATCCCAATAGAACCTAATCAAAAATCAGAGAAAGATGGAGGGGATAGGAAGCTTGCGCTGCAAATCAAAATGAAGGGAAGTAGAACAATAACTGCCAACGCGCCCTTGCGCCATTGTCACGTCTCTGCTGCGCTTTTGTCTCGCCTCCGCCGTGCCTCCACCGCACTTTCGTCGCGCCTCCTACAGGCCTTCGTCGCCCCTCAATGATCTTGTTCGCGAGAAAGGGAGAAGAAGGGTTCTACGTTGAATCGCGCACTTACCCGACCGAGAAGAGAAGAAGGGTTCCCTAGCAAGTAGACCAAAACGAGAAAGAGAAAGGAAAAAGGGTATCTCCTCTTCTGCCCCTTTTAAAATAAAAACCTTTTAAATAAAAAAACCTTTAAAATGATCATCAACGATAATTAAGAAATAAGATGCAACAGATGAAGAAGGAACGACACCCCAACATAAAAATATATTAAATCAAATAATTCAACAACGTTAGCAAGAATTAAGAGAAAACGAAATAGAAGTTTACTTGAGTTTAAAACAAACATTAAGATGTTCATCTTTTTATTTAGTGACCCAAAGAGGAAAGGTTTTTTTTTCTTTAGTAAAGGATAAAATCTGCAAAGCGTTTGAACATGTTGTGAGCATTCTGGGTTCGTGGATCGTTGACGTGAAAAATGTGATCCTCTCCGTCCACTTCATACAGTTCCACTTCCCCTTCCCACCCACTTTTTTTCACAACCTCGTAGTACCACATACCTCTTTCCCTCAGCTCATTCATCTCTGCCGTTCAAACCAGAACCTTGAGAAAGGAGAAGGCTCAAAAGGAAAGATGAAGACGGTGAAGGATGATGAAGACTCTAAAAAAACATATCCCTAATGCAAGTTCAGTAAAAAATCCCTAATTCCCTACCATGTCAAAAATTGGTTTTTTAAATACAAATATCCACGTAATTTAATCCTTATAATTGAGCTAATAATGTGTGCACCATGTCATCATAGTTAGACGGCGTCAGTGAAAACTTAACGAAGAGGGCTTAATTGGCTCAATTTTGGGTGTTGCTCCCTCCACCACCACCCCTTGCTCCCTCCACCTCCTCATTCCTGTTTTACCCCTCCCTCCACCTTTCTATTCTTTTTTGACCCTTCAGTACAATGTTACTTTTAGGGTTAATATTTTTTAACTTCTACCCAATCCAATCCCTTACATGAATGTATGCAGTGGTAAGAACACAAGCTCTTCTTCCTTTTTAACATTTGACTCCCTCCTCTCATTGTTTCATTGTGCTCTTCTTCCTCTTTAACGTTCAACTTCTTCTCTCATTCTTTCATCGTGGTGTGAGAGTGTGGTGGAGTTTCATTAGGTGGTGTGCTTAGTGGGAGGTTGCAGGTGGTGGTGGAAGGAATTGATCCAACGTGCCAAAGGTCGGTCTTGATGGTGTGGTGGTGCTTGAAGGTGCAGTGGTGAAAGGGGTGAAGATGCAGTGTAGAGCATCGTCAAGTGCGTAATAAACCCTAAAATAAACATTTAAACTTTAAACGGATGTGAGCATCCGTCAGCGGATGTCAACATCCGTTTAAGAGAAAACGAATGTCGATATTCGTTTTGCGTTAAACGGACGTTGACATCCGCTGACGGATGCTCACATCCGTTTCAAGTTTAAATGTTTATTTTAGGGTTTATTTTTATTAGTTTATTTTTTATATTAATTTTGGAGATATTTTAATAATGTAATTTATAAGTTTTGATGTATTATTTTTTAATATACTTTTTATGTATTTTAATAATGTATTTTTGCACGTTATATATAATTAGTTTATATTTATATTTTTATATTTTGCATGTTATATATAATTAGTTTTTAAATTTAATGTTTTTGTATAATATATATTTTTTTATATATGATTTTTGTATTCTTTAATTGTTTAACAATTTTATAATTATATAAAAAATTATTTATTAGTTTAATTATAAGAAATATATAATTTAATTATATTAATATTTTTATATTTGTTTGATTAATTATTAATTATGTTAATAAGATTAATTGTAATTTTATAGGTGTTTATTGTTTAAAATAGATGAATATCTTCATATTGATTCTCAAATTAGTTATAGTTTGATATCTGATTTCTCTTCATTCATTAGCGAAGTTGTAAAAGGAGATTTGACAAATAAATTTACCACAAATGAAATATTTCGTTCACGGAAGCATTTAATTGAATGGGTAAGAGGGATGACTTATGATTTAGGATTTGTTGTGGTAATAGTAAGATCTTACATAACTACTGGTGTACGAGGAAGAAAAATGTTCGTCATATTTGGATGTGAAAGAGGGGGGAAATATTGGAAATACAAAGTTGATGCGGTGGCTAGTGTATAGGACACTCGTAAATGTGAGTGTCCGTTTAGATTAAAGGGTAAACCATGTTCAGATGAGGACGAATGAGTGTTGAAGATGACGTGTGGACATCACAACCATGAGTTGGCTGAAGCTTTAGTTGGACAACCTCACTTTATGCTGGCAAGTTAAATATGAGTGAGCAGTCATTACTGGTTGATATGACAATGAATAAAGTTACACATGCAAATATTTTATTAACCCTTGAACAAAATAGTGATCGAAATGTCACAACGATTAAACAATTCTACAACGTAAGGCAAGCGTATAAATGATCATTGAGAGGGTCCAGAACTGAACTACAACAACTTATGATGTTGTTGGACCAGGATAAGTACATTCATTGGAGTAGGTGTGCCAATAATTTAGAGGTTGTTACTAACCTGTTTTGGACACATCTGATGCGGTGAAATTGTTAAACTTATTTAATGTTGTATTTTTGATCGATTCCACATATAAAACAAACAGATATATACTTTTGTTGCTTGAGATTGTGGGCATGACGTCTACAGTGTTAACATTCTCAACAACATTTGCTTTCTTGTCTACTGAAAGGCAGAATAATTTCACATGGGCTTTGGAAAAGCTGAAAGGTTTATTTTTAACATCTAAGACTTGTGTTTGATGAATGCCATTGCAAATGTATTCCCTGAGTCATATCAGATGTTATGTCGGTTCCACATCCTTAAAAATGTTAAAGCTAAATGCAAAACGTTAGTTAATTCTGCTAAGGCTTGGGATGTGTTGATGGATGCATGGGAAAATGTGATGGATTATGTTGATGAGAGCTTGTTTGCTGAGTATGTGAATGGTCTTCCATACGTGATCAGTTCATGGCCTTTGATGTGTGAATAAAATGTAATTGCATTCATATCTTAGTTTATTCCATTTGCATACATAATTGCATTAATTGAATGATTTAGTCATGCATTATCCTTGTTTCGGATCATACATTGGGATTTTGTGTTTTTCTTGTAGATTGGTGATTCTAAGTGTCAAAATAACAACTTGGGATGAATTGATGTACAAGATGTAGAGATGAAACTAGAGAGTTCCACAACCTAGTTGTGGATAGTTCCACAACCTGTGGATTTTGCTTCAAAATGCAGATGTAAAACAGAGAGTTCCACAACTGAGCTGTGAAAATTTCCACAACCTGTGGGTTTAGTTCGAGAAAGTAGAAGGAAAAATAGAGAGTTCCACAAGTGCGTTGTGGTTTTTACCACAACTTGTGGATTTACGTCAGGAAGTGCAGAATTGAAACCAGAGAAGAGCACAAATAGATTGTGGATTTTTCTATGAACTGTGGAATTTTTCAGAATAGTTATTAATCTCTTATATGACGTGGATTTAAAGAGATTAAAATTAAATAGAAATTGAGGAAAGTTACTTAGAGGGAGTAACCACTCTCCTAAAAAAGGGGAATTGATGCAAAATGAGGGGAGGATTTATAGGAGAAAGATTTAAAAAAACGAAAAAGAGGATTTATAGGAGAGAATTTGGAAACGTAATTGGGGGATATATATAGGATTGAAAACGTAAAAGAAGAGGGGAGGAACGTACCAGGACGCATATCAACGTTCAGACGACTTCAACACTTTTTCTTCTTCTTCTCCTTTTGGTTTGCTTTTAAATTTTACATTATGCAGAACTAAATTTCCTTTTGTTAGAGGATTGATGTAGTACTTTAGATTACAATTTCTGAACCTTTTCAATTGATCTTTAGTTAATTTTAATTATCCCAATGTTTTATTTTTGTTTTAATGTCTATTCTATGAGTAGTTTCACAATTGGAAAATTGGGGATTGTTTGCGAATATAAATAAAACAAATTAGATGTTGTCAAATATGGAAATTGGGCACAACTAATTAGTTTGCAATTGAGATAATAATTGTTCTTCATGATTTTATTGAATTTTGTAACTGACCTAAGGGATTGGGAGTTAGAATTCAATGGATACGTTTGCCTGTCTAAGGAATTAGGGGTAAACAAGCTCTTAATAAACTCAAGTGGATAATTATAATTCACACATCAATTGGAAAGGGTAGGAATTTATATGAAAATGTATGAAATCAATTCTCTAACGTTGCTTATACTATTTGAATTCCCATCTCTTGTTTATGTTCATCATTTTACTTGATATTTTTTGTTGCTCAAAATTACGTAACGATTGGTACACTTGCCAAACGTTCATCACCATTTGTTCTTTGAATATGTGAATCAGACTTGGATTATTCCGTACAGTACATACTTTGTAAAGTTTTGGACGAACAGAGTAATGCATTTAGGGAACACAACCACAAATAGGTATGTTGTAATGTTATTTTATTTATTTGTTTTGTAGCTAAATATTTATTTTCACTTGTTGATGGTTTTTTTTTATTTCAGGGTTGAGTCTGCTCATTGGAGTCTGAAGAAAGTTTCAGGCAATAGTATGGGTGATTTGTGTTCTTGTTGGGATAATATTCATAACGTCGTTATCCTACAACACAACAAGATTAAGGCGTCATTTGAAAGAAGTATGTTGCTCACGAGTGACCCTTTTAAAGGATACAGATATTGAAAACTTATTGGGTGTGTCTCTCGATATGCATTAGATGTCATTGATGAAGAATTGGAAAGAATGTAACAGATAGGATTGAACTCATCAAAGTGTGGATGCATATTGAGACTTACATTTGGTGTCCCCTGTGCATGTGAATTAGCAAGGTATGATCTTGGGATGATCCCTGTGGGTGAATTTCATATCATGTGGCGAAGATTTCATTTCTCAAATGTTGAATTAAATGAAACCAAGCCCCAGTTATCCATTAAAGATGAGTTTAAACAAGTAGAAGAACGATTCAATGAAGTTGACATTGTAGGTAAAGTCACCATCAAGCAGAAGTTACTTGACATTACTTGTCCTACATTGACATCAATGGTCACTCCATTACATAAAGTCAAGACAAAGGGTGCACAAAAAAGTAAAGTTCAATGAAGAGAAAGGTCTACTACGCGAGATCCATCATATTTTGAGCATGTCGACGCCTTTCATTCAACCATAGAATCTTCATATGTGAAAAGTAAATTACAATCAAAGCCAAATGCAGTGAAGAAAGGAGAGTTCCAATGATAGACCCGTTTCATTCTATTACTCACCCCTTCATTGTGGACGTTGTTGATGTTGTGGTTTATGGTCACTGTGGCTATAGATGCATTGTTGCGTCGTTGGGACTCAGAGAAGATTCATGGCCTGTTATCAGAAATGATTTGTACAAAGAACTCAGTCAATGGCGCGATGAATACGCAAGCCTAGTAGGAGGCTATGATAAACTAGAAGAACTAAGGAACTCTTTGTTGGTGCAGTCATAGTCGACGGTAAGTGTTTCCCATTTTATATATTTTATTTATTTTTTCTAACAACTTGTTTTATTCCTAACAGGTGATAATGCTAATTCTTACCATTATCTAAGCATCATTTTAGTAGCAAAATCAACTCCTTTCTGGCTTGTAGCTTGCTTAATTCTCTTCTTTTGTCTTGTTTTCTTAATAAGTGTGTTTTAGGCTACATTGATGTAATCTCATCACTAATCCCCTTATTTTGTAGCGAATACAGTGCTTGGAATAACCTCCACCAAAGTATAGAGCTTAACCAGCCACAAAAGCAACCAAAATAATGAAAAAAATGAGAGTTTTAGAATGTTGCCGCTAGGCTACGGCTGAGCTATATCTGTCTTTGGTATGCTGTAACTGAGGTGCAGCTGGGGTGCAGCTGAGCGCCCTGCTCTCTAGAAGGCTGCCGCTAGGGTGCAGCTGAGCGGTGACAATGCTGATGTGGAAAATTTGGTCTATTTAGACCTAAAACGTGAAGGGAAAAGGGTCTTTGGTTCTTTGGAGGTGCGATTTCACTACTGGAGCTCATGGAGGGCGCGAGGAGCTTGTGGGAACATCTTCTCCTCTCCCTTTGGGTCTCCTTCTTCTTTCATCTTACATGTCTGTAAGCTCTAGGGTTCTCCATGGAAGTGGAGAACCAGATTCATCTTGTTAGGATTAGATGTAGCCTATGAACTCTTGTGTAATGAATAATTTATTTGTATTTATATATGCCTTTTCCATCTATTACTAGTATTCTTGTTTCCGATCTTAAAGCTTGCATGTAATGGGGACATTCATGACTTGATTTTGGGGTTTCATGGGTTATGGGGATGTAAGATGGAACACAGAACTGAAACAAGAGTCCTTGTGGTTCATTAATTATAGGGATGGAAGATGATTCACATGTTGTCTTACATCCTAGTTCTTAATGCGGGTTTTGCTTGTTAGATTTTCCAAGGGATTGGAATTTGATAGGAAAACCTAAGCTCTTTTACCTAAGGGATTAGGGCTATAGTGTTTTAGTGGATTGACTTTAGTAAATTGATGAAGAGGAGATGAAATTGGGTATACATAAGTGTGAATTGGTGAAAACTAACTTTAGCATTGTCATTTCATACCATTTCTAGTCTTTTCCATTTCTAAGTGCTTTCAATACCAAAATCCAACCTTAAAATTATTTGTGAATTTATTTTCTTGCACATGCTTGTAAATGGTTGTTACGTTCTTGAGTCTAAATGAGTTGTTAATCGCACAATTCTCTATTATTACGAGTCTCTTGGGAAAATGATACCTGGTCTTACCATGGTTTTATTACTTGAACGATTCGGTACACTTGCCGAGGTCTTAACAACAGGCTAACAGGAACAAATGGATGACATTACTAGACATTGGTTATGCAATTGCTAACTGATATAATGTCATCTTAGTGTGTATGTCATACTCTCAAAATTATATTATCTTCCCACTACATTCCACACCATCTTCTGATATAACTCAACATCGCTTAATTTGTATAGGACATGTTCATGGATGTCATTTCGTGCAGGTAATTGTATTATTTTGTGATTTCATTTTAAAATTACTTATGACTCAATTAACTATTGTAATTTATATAATGCAGGTTAAGCTACAAGAAGGTTGTCCTTTGCCCATGGTGAATATAATCTCCTCAACCCGCTGTTATGCTGAGGCACGAGCGTGGTCATCTATTTATACTAGTAGGATGCAAACATTTGCACATTTGATGGGTGTAACGACATCTTATGTTGACTTAGGTGATTCGTGATATTTATATTATGTATGAAGATATGTAAAAATACACTTACTTTTTGTTATTTAAGTACTTATTTATTTACTCTAAAGTATATAAATATCGTATAATCTCTGTAAACAATAAAAGAACATGTAAATGAAAATGACTCAGTTAATAAAAAGTGAAAGCGATATCAATATTCATGATATTTATTTTATGTCTTAAGATATTTACAAATACACTATTATTTGTTGTTAATTAAGTCCTTATTTATTTCCACTGAAACTAGGCATGTATTGGATCATCTATATAACCAATATAAAAGAACATGTAAATGAAAATGAAAACATTAAAATTAAAATAAATTATAAATGTCTAATACAAATACAAAGTCAAATAATACATAATGAGAAAAAGGCAATAAAAAGTCTTGTAGTACATAATGAAAAAATGAAATATAATGTCCTATTAATTAGACGTCAACCGTCTACCACGCACATGCCTCTGCCCTCTCCTAGTCGGGGAATATTTGATGCCCTCATTAGTAATCTGAAGCAGGTCCACCGACACCTGATGTGCAACAGTACCTTCGGTCACATGGCAACACGATATCAACGATTGTAACATCCTAACCATCCGCCTAAATCTAACCTGCATTATAATTATGTCAAACAAATAAATAAACATGGTTAAGAAAATTTAATAACATAAGCAATGAAAAATAACACACCACGACGCTAGATGGTGAAGGTGGAAAGGATTTACGATGGGGTCGTGCCTCTTGTGGAACATCGGGGCATTGTGTAGTCGCAACAGTCGGTTGTGTGTGAGCTACAACAGCAATAATATAGGGACGCGAAACCCTCTTAAACCACTGTATGTATCCATTGACACATTCAGAAGGGAATGATGCAAGTCTCACATTCCTAATAACGTGATCTGTGAAGTGCTACCGTGCATAATCAACAACGACTACATCTGCATCTGCAACGACAGTGGGTGGTTGTGGAATCTCTTGGTAAAACCCAAACTGCCTCAGCACACGCTCAGGAAAATAACGGGAAAGGGTGTCACCAATTCGAATCCATCCAGAATACATGCAGGTCTGCGACCAATCTCTGTAAAAGTCAAACTCTAGCGAGGAGCTCTGCCACCTAACGACACGTGGTGGAGTTCTTATGGGTTAGGCTACCGAAAGGCAAATGCATTTGTTGATATGAGTAGCCTCTCATTCCGGTGTATGTTCGATTCTTCCATGTGCCCTCCCACTGGAAGCCTGTCAGGAGTCGTTCTATGTTTGTGCCTCTCGCACTTCGTGCCTCTCGCATACTTTTCGGGAAAACTTCCTAGAAAGTCACCCATCCCTAAATTACTCTAGGCCAAGCATGCTTAACCATGGAGTTCTTATGAGTTAGACTACCGAAAAGCAAATGCATTTGTTGATATGAGTAGCCAAATCAATTCCTTTAAGTTATCCTTCAACTGTATAGTCTCATACCTATACAGTCTCTAGATCCCTCTCATTCCTGTGTATGTTCGATTCTTCCATGTGCCCTCCCACTGGAAGCCTGCCAGGAGCCGTTATGTGTTTGTGCCTCTCGCACTTCGTGCCTCTTGCACCAACGATCACTCCCCGCCCTCGTCAGTTCCCGGGTGTCACATCATGCATATAGAAGTGACACTTTTATTTGCAAAAATCGTGCATCCTACTAGATGCAATAGATATGCTCTGGCAACATAGTCCTAATGTTACGATTGACACCTCTGAACATATATCTCTCTAAGCCAGCTGAGTCTGACTTTCAAACCACGTGCCTCCTCCATCTCAGCACCAGCTGCGCCATCATCAACGTCGAGTAGGTCTACAAGGGTTGTATGAGCCTCCTCAAACTCCAACTCCTCCAAATCACATAATTGTCCTAGCATCGGGAGGTGAAATAAAGTGGAGACATTGTCAAGAGTGATCGACATCTCCCTACAGGGAGATAGAAACTATTTGTCTCAAAGTGTCATCTCTCTATGAAATAGAGCTACAACCCTTATCAACGTAATCATAACAAATCTCTGTGAGAGGCATCAAAGAGGAATTCAACAAATATGTTGAATTCCTTCGGCGCACGGTCCTAACTTATTAACTTTTTTACCATGGGAGATCAACTTCAACATCTCCCCTCGATCCTACACAATAATATTTAATATAAATTGTATTTGAAAAAAAATTAATAATTAAAATTTAAGTTATGCACTCACCCGACCATGCAAAATACCATAAGCAACATGCTGAACATAGTGCATCAGCAATGAAGCATCACATGGACCTCCAGGAAATCCACTGACATCCTCCTCATGTATGTCAAGAACATCCGCATGTTCCTCCTCATCATCGTTGTCAGGGGCCTCAAATGCCTCCTCTTGAACGGGACCCTCATAGGCTTGATATGCCTCCTCCTCAAATGCTCAGTCCTCAACTATAGGGTCATCCTGAATAGGAGCTACACGCCTTCTCTGAGTCGAAGCTGTAGGTCGTCTCCTAGTTTCGCCCAGTGCAGAACTCTCTCCTCGAGAACTCTCTCCTCCTATTTAATAATTATTTCATTAAATTAATAATATTTTTTCATTAATTTAATAATAATTATTTCATTAAGTAAAATAATTTTAATTTAGATATAATTAAATAACAAATTATAAAAACACACTAAACTTAAATACTCTATAAATTAATTAAAAATACAATAAATTAATAAACTATAAAAATTTAAAATAAAATAGTTACGTAACAAATTAATTGAATTTATTGTATTTTAAATTAATAAACAAAAAATTAAACAAAAGTAAAAAAAAAATAAACATCATACACGGATGTCGTATATCCGTCAACAGATGTGTCAGATCCATTTAAGTATTTAAATAAAGAGATTTACATTTATATAATAATTCAATAACTAAACACAAAATATATTTAATTAAACTAACAAATTAAAAAAAAAAACTAAAAACTAAAAAATAATAATAAACTAAAAACTAAAAAAAAAAACATCCAAGCATGAACGAATGTCGCATATCCGTTTGGCCCTGAAACGGATGTGGATATCTGTTGATGGATATCAGTATCCGTTTCAGGCCCAAACTGATATGCAACATTCGTTCATGGCCTGTTATCTTCTTCCTCCTCCTCTGCACACATGCACACACAAAGAAAACACAAAGCACGCACAGAGAAAACACAAACCAACACAACATCAATCACACAGCAAAGACAATATATTCAATACATTTACAAAAAATAAAATTATAAATCTATCATGAAAATGAAGCAAAGAACAAATTAACTTCTCGTAGACCCAAGATGCACAATCTTGAAGCACCATTGACCACCGCACACACCACTGCACCGCTGAATGACCACCGCAAACATGTCGCACCATCGCACCACGAAAAGTCAAACTATCGCACCATGAAACCAAACAGGTATGGAGACAAACGGATCTGGTGAGAGTGAGAGGGTGAGAATCTGGAAAGAGAGAAAGTGAGACTTGGGAGAGTTGGGGGTAGGGCTGCACGAGGGAAAATGGGTAGGAATATGGAGAAGAAACAAACGGATATGGAGAAGAGAAGTAAGAGTTAGGAGATGAGAAGAAACGGATTTGGTGAGAGTGGGGGGGGGGTAGGAATCTAGAAAGAGAGAAAGAGAGACTTAGGAGAGTGAGGGGTGGGGTTGTGCGAGTGAAAATGAGTAGGAATTTAGGGTTTGAGAATAAAGTAAATAAACAGGGTTAAAAGTAAAAAACAAAAGGTTACTTTTGTAAGTAAAAAATTTTTGGAGAGGGTTGGGGAGGTGGAGGGAGCAAGGGGTGGTGGTGGAGGCAGCAACACCTCTCAATTTTACAAGTATATGGACCCAATTGAGACAGGAAAAAAAACAAGGACCCATTTGAGATTCACCAACAAATATGAGGACCAAAAGAGGGTTTAAACCTTTTTTTTTATCAAATTATATCACTTGTAACATTCTATTTTAATAACATTCAACAACTAAAAGAATCATATAATTTGTTATGAGAGTTATCCCAATACAACTATAATAACATAATCTTATGTTTACAAGGTACATATTACTAAGAGTTAAATTATACCGAAATTAAAAGCTTAATAGTGTTTTACAAAAATCACTATACACTGAAACTAAACATCTCACTCTACGCTTCAACACCATCACCAATCAACATCTGATCAACACAGACATCTTCCTCTACTCAGACCATTAAGGGTCCAAATAACTAAATTTTCTCCCATGAACTATTCGGTCAATGGTTTTGTGCAAGGTAAATACTTGTTGCATTATGACCGTCAAAATGCTATTCATCTTGGTAAGAATCCAATTTTTCATTCTAAATCCAAACATATTGATGTGAGGTATCATTGGATACGTGATGTTTTGGATGCTAAGTTGTTGGAATTAGCTAAAGTTCATACATATGATAATGGTGCTGATATGATGACCAAGGCGTTACAAAGAGGAAAGTTTGAAGTTTGTTGTGAGATCGCCAGTTTGGCGGATATCTCCACATAGTTGTGAGGGGGAGATTTGTTGGGTTATTGGGCTCCCTTCCTATATAGAGAATAGGCCCAAATAATGTGGACCATTATGTCTCACTAGGTTAAATTGAGATGGGTCAAATTAGTAGGGCACATTAGAGCCATTTGAAGAGAGGGAAAAGCCAAGTGAGAGAAAAAGGAAGAGAGAAAGCCTTTCCCGCATAACCCTAAACCTACATTGGTGTTTTTGTTCGTTGTGAAGTCGTTCACCGTTGGATCAGGCTGATTTTTGGGTAGTGTTTCCCAGAAGTATGGTTCTTCATTCTGACTGTTCGGATCGTCAATCTTAGGTCTAGTTTGGGAGAAATCAGTCCCGCACCAGCAGCCCTATTTTAGAGAATTTTCATCTTCTTTGTTCTCATCTATAAGTATTTGTGGTTAGTTAAATTCACTTTTTGAAAATACCATTTCGTGTTATTATTGAAGACTCTTGTGTCCCCTATTATTGATCATAGTCGATTTTTCTTTGATCTGGACGACTCGTGGTTTTTACTCTTGCATTGAAGGATTTTCTAAGTTAAAAATTGTTGGTATATCTTTGTGCTTTGGATTCTATTTTTATTCTATTTGTTTAGTACTCCTCGTAGATTCTCACAAGAAAAGAAATTGAATTTTTGTTGTGTTATTAGTTATTACTTTTTACTAAGTTGTTATATTCTCGCAAAAACGAATAGCTAGTAACAATTTGTTACTAGCTATATGATGAACAATATATTAATTAACATGATAAAAAATAAGATGATGGAAAAGTGAAATCTAAAAATATATGATGAAAAATATATTAATTAACATGATAAAAAATAAGTTGATGGAAAAGTGAAATCTAAAATTGTATATGAAGGATCAACTAAGAAAATAATCGGAGAGTCGATACTAGAAATAAGTATATTTTTTAAAAGCTTAAGCCAAAATGTTATAAAATTTGAAATACCCAATTAAAAAAATAATAATTCGTTAGATACTTAAATAAAGATAAATCGTATATTAAAGACTTAAAACTTATTAAGCAAATAAAAAATATAACATTTAAGAAAATAATTAAATTTTCTCACACTTAATTTAAGTTTATAAACTTGCCCACCCTATATCCATTTTTATTACATACTCATATTTATACAATCACGTTTAATAGAATATTTAAGAATAATTTCATGATGGTCTACAACTCATCTTCTAATTGCATAGTTGAGTTCCTTTCAAATAAAGTAATATTATTTAAATTTATATTTAATAGAATATTTAAATTTATATACACTTATTTATTTTACAAAATTTAGACATTTTTATCATCTACCTTTTTCTGCAAATTACCCAATATTATTTTTTAATAATAATAATAATAATATTAGTTACAAAATTACAATAATTTATCCATCGAACAGTTTTCTTTTCATTGTAATATTCGTGTTATGATTTTTTTCTTGAAACTATCACATCATGAGACCAAATAAAAATATTTTATTTTCTTGGTAACTTTCTCAGACTAGTGCATTGTTGTGTTAATTTAACAGAATAGAAATCGACGTGCATTCCTCTCCATTAAGTAGTAGACTGGACATAAGTCTAATTTATTTTTATAAAATTAGTCTGTAAAAAGAGGTTTATAACCATTTATATCTAGTTAAGGTAGGATCATGATCACTCTTTTAATTACTTCAAATCTTATAAAACTGCTAAGAACTTTTGCAACTTTTCATCTGTGAAATATGAAATACAGAAATAGGCTCAATAAACATAGTTCAGAATAGTAATTGACAACATGAAAATGACATTATGCAAATACAACATGATATAATGTTCTTGAAACACAGGTTCAACAATTGAGAAGCAAAAACACTGGTTTTATCCTCAAACCAGAAAATTGCATAAATGGAAATCAAAAAGAAGCAACATCAGTTCTGAAATAGAAGAGACCAGATGGAGAGCCATTGGGAAGAAGTGCAAGCTTGACAGGACTAGCAGCACCTTCTTCAACTGTTAGAAAACCAGTGTTTGATGTTATATCTGTCTTCACATAACCAGGGCAAACACTGTTTATGCAGAATGAAGGATGTTTCTTAGCAAGGATTCTCGTGTACCCATTCATAGCTGCTTTCGATACAATATATGCACCTAGATACTTTGGCCACCCTTTACTCTCTAATATACCTTCTTTGAAATCACTTAGAAATTTCTTCACTATTTCATCCATTTTCTCTTCTGTCAGGTTATCAACATCGCTGAACACTCCTCTTGCCCATGATTCTTTAGGGAAACTCTGAATTTTACATCATTAAGCAACAAGACCTTAAGAAAATTAAAGGAAACAAGATGCAATGATAAACTAATATCTGTTATAGGAAAGTTTTGAATAAACTCAAGGTTACATTGCTTAACATATGATTGGCTATTCATTAACTATTCAGAAGAGATGAAGTTATTATGTTGGAAAAAATCTTACAAAATCTCAATCCGTAATTTCCTGAGGCGTGTAGATCACTGTCCTTAAGGACTTATCCGCGGTGTATTACGCAAGTCCCCCAGGATACAACAGGAACTTCTTAGAGAAGTATCTGAGGATGTCAAAACTAGCAAGAAATTCTGATATAGTTTATACCCAGAATAATTTTAGAAGAGGAAGATAGAAAATGAAAACTAAGAAGAAAAAGGGTGAGAGAATAATGGTTTCTGATCTGTTTTAGAGTGGAGGTAGTGGAGTAAGTGGAGGAAGTGGATCAGGTCCATAACTTAAAATATCTCTTAGAAAATTATTATTTTTAATAACGTTCAAAACTAGATATTTTGCAATATTATATTCAAAATTTATAACAATCCCCCACATATTGCAAAATATATATACAAACAAAAGAGAAAAGAAATTATTCTGGGTTTCACAAGATGTAATGTATTAGAACTGGTATAGCAAGCTATATGAACCAGTCTTAGATCAAGAAACTTAACATACAGTGTAGTTGGTATAGCAAGCTATATGAACCAAAAACACTTAAGTGTGTTAGAGGTTTATCAATCACAATACACCCCCGCAATCCTTGTTGTTATCATTGTGATGCGCTTACTAGGCCATGCGCGTGCCCGGTATTCATGAGTGCTCTAGAGATCATGCCAAGATTTCATGCAAGCGGCCCCACTTGACACTCATATAGGTGATTTCATCAAGTGTATGCTGCAAATCATACACCACCCATAAGGGATATGAAAATCATTAAAACTTTGTTTAAACAAATTCTATCACCATATAGAATTTTAACGACAAAGTTTAACCTCTCATAATGCAGTCTTTAGCACTTTCACACACACACCATAGGAAGGGACATAATTGATTAAAATCAATTTAGTGCTATCAGAACTAACAAGTGACTTGTTTTTACCCATATGAACCTTATTCATGGGATCTCCAATCACAAAGGTTGGGTTACCATCACTTGTTTGTTTGTCAGTGGCTTAAGTCCCATTCCCCTCGATGTTTCAAATATCATTTGTCTTCCCATGGGTTTTGTCAGAGGATCTTGTAAATTTCGTTCTGACTTCACATAATCAATGGAAATAGTTCCACTCTTTAGCAGCTCCTTCACCAAATTGTGTCTCAATTGTATATGTCTATTCTTTCCATTGTAATTCTTGTTTTTAGCTATAGCTATTGCCGATTGGCAATCACAGTGTATTGACACCGATGGGGTTGGTTTCATTCCTAGTGGAATGTTTGCTAAGAAGTTTTTCAACCACTCAGCCTCACTACCAGCCATCTCAAGAACGACAATCTCAAATTTCATTGTTGATCTTACAATAATTGTCTGTCTGGTTGATCTCCATGTAATTGCACCACCCCCAAGTGTGAATACATAACCACTAGTGGATTTTGTCTCATCTGAATCAGAGATCCAGTTAGCATCATTGTACCCTTCTAGTACAGCGAGAAATCCACTATATTCAATGGCATAATCCATTGAACCTCTTAAGTTTCTGATAAGCCTGGAAAGTGCATCCCAATGTTTTTGATTTGGATATTGAGTGTACCTACTCAGTCTACCTACTGCATAAGCAATATAAGGTCTAGAAAAGCTTATCAAGTGCAGTAAGCTCCCAATTATCTGGGCATACTGAGGCTGAGATAATGATTATCCTCTATTTTTCATTAATTTAGAGTTAGCATCATAAGGGGTACTCACGGGTTTGAAATCATAATACCCAAACTTCTTAAGAAGTTTTTCAATGTATTGTTCTTGGGATAGTAATATACTATATCCCTTCCTTATGATTCTAACACCTAAAATTATATTGGCTTCACCCATGTCTTTCACATACAAAATTACATATTCTCTACTTTCAAATTTAGAACATTATCAATATCATTAGGTGAAAAGCCAAATTTATTTCTTCAAGTAATTAAATAAAATTACCTACACCGCCACAGTTTTAAATACCTGGTTGTGCTTCTCTTATTTGTAGGTAAAGTATACAAAAATATACTCAATTACTTCATCTTCTTATTTCTTTTTATTTCTCTAGAGAGAAAATCTTCTCCACCTTTTTCAAACATTACAAAGACATGACACATGAAAATTAGGATTCATCATCCTAACTCCAACGAACTCTAAGTTGTCGCCTCGTCTCCCTCTTATTAGTTTTACAACTAACTAAACATAATCCACAGTCAAACTAAATACTATCCACACCTCCCATTTCATTATTTACACATCAATATACATTAATATATAGTCTTATGTAACCCCAATATAAATTTCTATAATATTTTAAGAATCAGAATTCAATCTAAAAATAATTAATCATTAAAATCTCGGTACTTTCCTTCTTGAAAATAAATTAATTTCTAATTTCAAAATATTTAATTTTAAAAGCAATTAATTTCTTTCTTATACCAGATTAATTTCTCTTTCGAGTAAATTAATTTAATTTCCAATTAATTACTAAATAAATAGTAATAACTTTGTTCCCATAATTATAATTATTATTTAAAATTAATACTTTCATCTCTCTCTTTATAATTTAATTTCATTAATTAATACCAATAATTACTTTAATTTTAGGAAAG
The DNA here is from genome assembly GCA_027742785.1 of Vigna reflexopilosa. NCBI lineage: Eukaryota > Viridiplantae > Streptophyta > Magnoliopsida > Fabales > Fabaceae > Vigna > Vigna reflexopilosa. The sequence goes on along the minus strand of CM050929.1, from coordinate 23,495,131 downwards.
TTTTGAAAAACTCAAGGTTACATTACATAACATACGATTAGCTATTCATGAACTATTCCGAAGAGATGAAGTTATTGAAGGAATAAATTTAAATTAAGAGTTATCAAATAATTATTAAGAGTGGTAGTATTTATTGTATAAAGAAAAAAAAATTAAAAATTTACTTTATTATGTTTTATAGTCGTTATAGTAAGTTATTTGGAATAATTGATAATACTATGATTTGTAAATGAAAGGCCTAATGTCAAATATTGCTTAACATATGATTGGCTATTCATTAACTATTCAGAAGAGATGAAGTTATTATAGGAATAAACTTAAATTAGGAGTTATCAAATAATTATTTAGAATGGTTGTGTTTATTGTATAAGGAGAGAAAGAGTTAGAAAATTACTCTGTTTAGGAAATTATTCTGTTGTGTTTTATAGTCATTATACTAAGTTATTTATAATAATTGACAGCACTTGGAAGAAAGACCTAATGTTAGTTCTATATATTGTAAGACTCAAGTGATATAAAAATACATCAGAAAGATGTTTAGAAATATGTGAGTCTCATTTTCTAACAGGTTATTGACAGAAGAAGTTGTTGCCTACCTCTAACTGCCCTAGAGTGGATGATACATTCACAATTCTTGGCGAGTCAGATAATTGCAGGAGTGGCATAAGGGATTCAATAGTTATTTTAGCGCCATAGTAATTTATTTGCAAGCATTCTTCTGCTAACTCATATGTTTGAGTCATTGACCTTGTTCCTTCCTCATCAGATATCACCTGAAAATAGTGGCAGCTCAATGACTGTTTGCAAATCCTACAATTACACATAACTATAACTATTTAAGTCTCTTGTACATTCAAAAAATCTATTGAGTTGTAGTAACAATTTGCAGGACAACCCAATCATTAACATTGCAAAAGAAGAGCCAATTCCAAAAACCTTAACTATTGTTAAAATGCTTTCATAATTCCTTGACTCTGTGTTGGGTTTAACAACAAATGCAAGTTCATGAGATGAGAATTTTCCAAGCCTTTATAAACTCTACTTTTACCATTTCAACAGTTGACATGGGACGGGATCTAGAATTTCAAATGGTCTACAAAAGTTGCAAACTTTAGGTCTCTTTTAGAAACTGCAACTTTCCACCTCAATTAATTAGATTTCAGAAGACGCTTATATTCTTACCCCACGATTTACGAGGACTGTAGTGATTAAGTCTCTGTCTTCAATTACAATTCCACCGATTCCCGCATTATTAACCTGCACAGAACAACACTTCTTATTGAAACATGCTAACACAAAAAAATACTATATGTAAAGAATTGATTCCCTTCAAGCCATTAAAAAACTTTATCCTAATCAAATTTGTCAAATTGAACTTAGAACAAACAAAAGAGAGAAGAATCAAAGTCTGATTTTACCAGAATATCAAGTTTACCAAATTTGGATTTGATAAAATGTGCAAAAGCAGCTACACTTGAAGCATGAGCGACATCTAGCTGATGAAAGAAGACTAGATGAGAAAGAGCAGAGGCTTTGAGTGTTTCCAATGCTTGAAGACCCCTCTCTTCATTCCTTGCAGTGAGTACAACCTTTATTCCTTCTGAAGCTAACTGTCTAACTATCTCTAATCCAATCCCTTTATTTGCTCCTGTCACAACTGCATACCTGATCAACTCAACCACATCCCAAAGGTCAAAGGGACTCACAAAATCTATATTTTTAGTGCTTCAATATAATTGCTATTTCAAACTTGTTATGGTTACCTCTCTGTTGCTTCCCCTATCTTCAGTTTCAACTCTGAACTAACCTGTTATGGTTACCAAGTTGTTATTTATGCATATCTTTGAGCTCTCAATATGAATTCCACAAATTATGCTTTCCTATACATTACTAAGAACACCAATGCTCAAGCCCGCATGTAACCTACTAGGAATGATAACGGGTCGGGTCGAGCACGGATAGTGTCTATCCCTAATCCTACCGACAAAAAAAAATCTACCCGCTACCCGCACGGATATCCTCTTAAAAAATATTCGCGAATATTTTAAAACTCGCGGATATCCGCGGATACTCGCAAATATTTAAAAAAATATATTCTTATAAATTATTAAAATAAAATTACAAAAATATATATATAAAAAATATAATATAAATTAAATTAAATATAAATTAAAATGATATTTTTGATTCTGTTGAATTGGTCTGAGGGTCAGTCGTTCTTCTTTGCTTTGTTCTCTTTTGATCTTCAATCATTCCTGCAGAAAACACTCACACGCTCAAGATATAAAAAGGTCTAACTAAATAAATTTGCTTACCGTTTAAACTTTGTTTAGTCTTTCATCGATTATCTTCTAGTTCAACTGATTAAAATTTGCTTTCTTTGTGTTGTGTCTTAGTGCAATTTTGTTTCTTTCTTGGGGTAACGTAGTAACACATTCTCCATTTGCTAGCTGCCTCCTAGAAAAAATGGCGTCTTGTGAATTTCTTTTGGTCGTTTCAACCCAAAAACGACCCTGGGTCGTTGCCTAGTTATCGTTTCACCATGATTTTTCCCTCTTGCAGATGAAAATGGAACTAAGCAACAACCCAGGTTCGGTTTTGGGTTGAAATGCCATAAGAAATTCAAAAGACGCAAGTTTTTTTTCGGGGGAAACTAGCAAAAGGAGATTGTGCTACTAGGCTATCCCAAGACGGGAACAAAATTGCACTAAAACACAACCACTGTATTAGACGTCGGTTAATGTATACACCGACGTCTATAGTACCTTTTAGATGTCAGTCAGTGTCATAGACCGACGTCTATATAATGTCTTTAGACGTCTAGTACCGACGTTTAGTGACGTCGAAACTGACTGACGTCATTATAGACATCGGTTATATTCATGTCCGACGTCTCATTGACGTCACTGACTATGACGTCGGTTGTTTAGTAGACGTTAAAAATCCAAAATAATTGACGTTAAATAGCGTTTTTTCACTAATGATGGTTTCATGTTGATGGAGCATAAGGAGAAAAGCTCTTGTTATATTTAGGTGGATTGTGGAGAGAGAAGGAGGATTTTTACGTGATAATTAAAAAGTGATAGAAAAGACACAAGGAATGCATTGAGGTATTTGATTGGTTTATTTACATGCGAGAGAGCAATTGTTTGGGTGATAATAAGGGGTGTACAGATTTCTTTCCTTGCGTGAGTTGGAGTGAGAAATAAAATAGGATGGGGCTTATGCATGTGGGATTGTAAATCCGTGTTTTGTTTACATAGAAAAAGAAGGGAAAATTGAAGAGATTAAATGAAGAAAAGAAAAAGGGAAGAATTTGGTCTGTTAGGAGTGAGAAAAAGAGAAAGAGAATAAAGTTTTATTTTGAGTGAAGTTTGGTTACAGAGTTGGTGAGTTAATAAGTAAAAAAAATAATAATGATAAAATAATTGAATAAAGGAATGGCTGTGGATTTAATGTAAACAAGTTTTGGTGTTTTTTTATTTATTATTTTATATATGGAAGGTTACGTCCAGGAGAGAAATTTTTTATTTGGATTTGAATTTTGAATATTTTAATAGGATGGGGTCCATTTGATTTTAAGGAAATTAAAAGTAAAGGTGCAGGGGAGAAGTTCCAGTATTTTCTTGGTTTGATATTTTAGAAGTGTAGAGATTTGTATTACTACTTGTAGGTCCCACAGGTGGTAGATTGAAAAGGGTATATCTTTTTGTTTGAGAGAGTTTTACGTGAAAGGTTACATAGATAGTGGAATAGAAGATAAGTAATTGTATTGCCTTTTGGATTTTTTCTTATGAACGATGTTACACTCTAGGGTTGAAGTCTGCGAAAGGTTGGTTAACTTATCTTTTTGATTAAATAATTACTTTGAATTTTAGAACTTGAAATTGGTTAGGATGATAATGCATATGAAAGGTAATAAGATTTATGTTATAAATCTTGTGATTGAAAGATGTATATTGTTGAGATTATGTATATGTTGATTGTGGCAAAAAGTATATGATTACAAAGTGATGAAAGTACGATCTAAGTGGTAAACGAAGTTCCATCTATGTAGAATCTCTTGATGAGATTCTTAGTGTTTTAGAATGAAAGTAGGAGCTCAGTCTTGGGGGTCTTTCTGACGCTCCAATGGTCTTTCTTCTCACGTAGAGAGGATTGGACCATGTGGTGAGGAGTAGCAGGAAGTCTTAGTCTTGGAAGCTTCCATCATGCTCCAGGGCGCGGAACAGACTAACCTCGTGAGTGTAGCAGGGCGGGAGAGCCCAAGTATCACAAGCCACCACGGGTGCATGACTCGTCATAGCTCGACTATCATTCTAAAGTCCGGACGAGTCAAGTCTAGAATATAATATGCTAGGATCAGTGTTATATATTGCATTGCTTGAATGTAGTTTACTTGAGTTAAATCTTATATGTATATGTTGCTATAATTGTATGTTTTTTTATATAATTAGCTCACCCTTGCAATTGTTTGTGTTTGTGCCATGTTTGTGTTTGTTTCCTTTGCGATGATCATCCACTTGGATGAGAGTAGATGGCGAGGAGGATACTTTGGAAACAGCTCTTGATGGGGAAGGAAATGATGTTGCCTAGTTCTCTAGGCTTTAATTCTCTTATCCTAGGATATTTTGAAGAAACTTTATTATGTTCTAAGTTTTAAATTCTCTGTACTTTGAAGAGAGAAACTCTAATGCCTACAAAATCTCAACCCGCAATTTCCTGAGGCGTGTAGATCACTGTCCTTAAGGACTTATCTGCGGTGTATTGCGCAAGTCTCCCAGGATACAACAGGAACTTCTTAGAGAAGTATCTGAGGATCTCAGAACTAGCAAGAAACTCTGATAGAGTTTATACCCAGAATAATTTTAGAAGAGGAAGAGAGAAATGAAAAACTAAGAAGAGAGAGGAGAGAATGAAAACTAAGAAGAAAAGAGTGAGAGAATAATGATTTCTCATCTGTTTCAGAGTGGAGGAAGTGGAGTAAGTGGAGAAAGTGGATCAGGCTCATAACTTAAAATATCTCTTAAAAAGTTATTATTTTTAATAACGTTCAAAAGTAGATATTTTGCAATATTATATTCAAAATTTATAACAATCCCCCACATATTGCAAAATATATATACAAACGAAAGAGAAAAGAAATTATTCTGGGTTTCACAAGATGTAATGCATCAGAACTGGTATAGCAAGCTATATGAACCAGTCTTAGATCAAGAAACTTAACACACAGTGTAGTTGGTATAGCAAGCTATATGAACCAAAGACACTTATGTGTATTAGAGGTTTATCAATCACAATACACCCCCACAATTCTCGTTGTTATCGCTGTGATGCGCTTACTAGGCCATGCGTGTGCCCGGTATTCATGAGTGCTCTAGAGATCATGCCAAGATCTCATGCAAGCGGCCCCACTTGACACTCATATAGGTGATTTCATCAAGTGTATGCTGCAAATCATACACTACCCATAAGGGATATGAAATCATTAAAAACTTTGTTTAAACAAATTCTATCACCATATAGAATTTTAACGATAAAGTTTAACCTCTCATAATGCAGTTTTTAGCACTTTCACACACCATAGGAAGGGACATAATTGATTAAAATCAATTGAGTGCTATCAGAACTAACAAGTGACTTGTTTTTACCCATATGAACCTTATTCATGGGATCTCCAATCACAAAGGTTGGGTTACCATCACTTGTTTGTTTGCAAGTGGCTTTAAGTCCCATTCCCCTCAATGTTTCTAATATCATTTGTCTTCCCATGGGTTTTGTCAGAGGATCTGCTAGATTCCATTCTGACTTCACATAATCAATGGAAATAGTTTCACTCTTTAGCAGCTGCTTCACCAAATTTTGTCTCAATTGTATATGTCTATTCTTTCCATTGTAATTCTTGTTTTTAGCTATAGCTATTGCCGATTGGCAATCACAGTGTATTGACACTAGTGGGGTTGGTTTCATTCCTAGTGGAATGTTTGCGAAGAAGTTTTTCAACCACTCAGCCTCACTATCAGCCATCTCAAGAGCGACAAACTCAGATTCCATTGTTGATCTTGCAATAATTGTTTGTCTGGCTGATCTCCATGTAATCGCACCACCCCCAAGTGTGAATACATAACCACTAGTGGATTTTGTCTCGTCTGAATCAGAGATCCAGTTAGCATCATTGTACCCTTCTAGTACAATGGGAAATCCATTATATTTAATGGCATAATCCATTGAACCCTTTAAGTATCTCATAAGCCTGGAAAGTGCATCCTAATGTTCCTGATTTGGACATTGAGTGTACCTACTCAGTCTACCTACTGCATAAGCAATATCAGGTCTAGAAAAGCTCATCAAGTGTAGTAAGCTCCCAATTATCTGGGCATACTGAGGCCGAGATAAAAATTCTCCTCTATTTTTTCACTGATTTAGAGTTAGCATCATAAGGGGTACTCACATGTTTGAAAACATAATACTCAAACTTCTTAAGAAGTTTCTCAATATTTGTTCTTGGGATAGTAATATACTATCTCTTTTCCTTATGATTCTAACACCTAAAATTACATTACATTGGATTCACCCATGTCTTTCATTTCAAAGTTCGATCCTAGAAATAGTTTATTTCTAGCAATAATTTCATTCTCATTCTCTATCTGACACTATTCATTCATCATTCATTGTTATCTAAACTCTCAATCAAAATACAATATGTTCAATCAGTCATACTCAAACAATAAATAAATATCATTCCAAAATAATAGATCATTTATTACTATAATCCATCATTAAAATCAAATTCCCATTTAATTTAAAAAACCCATTAATTTCCTTTTTGAATCAAATTAATTTCTCTTTTAAATTAATTTGATTTTCAAACAATTACTAAATAATTAATAATAATTTTTCTTCTCATAATTATAATAATAATTATTATAAATTAATATTTTCTTCTCTCTCCCTTTATAATTTATTTTCATTAATTAAAAGCATATATTATGAGTTCTCCAGATCCAAACCTGCACCCAAGCCCAACTGGACTCTCTGGGTTTGCAGTTCAAGTAAGTTCAAACTGAACCAATCACAGTCCACCGAGCAAGACTCTGGGCCTACAACCCAATTAAAATTCTTATTGTTACTATTTCAAAACTGCCCAACAATGGGTTTTATGACCCAACAAGTCCAGTCCCAGTCTTGGGCCTAAAGGCCCAAAATATTCAAGTCCAACCCATGTTTCACCAACGGCCCAAAATGAATTCCACGTGGGAGGTCACTGCAACCCCCTGACTGCCGGCAGCTCCCCTTGCACAACTCAGGCAACCACCATCAAGTGGAAACTACCATGGCCAAGCCGGTTTCAACTCCAACAAGAAACCAGATTCGTGAAGAACAGAATCTCAGACCTTAAGATCAAAACAACAACCTACAAACCACACCCCCAATTCACGATCATCAATCTGCAAGGAAGCGACAAAAACCCCAAAAACAGGAACCACCAAAATTGAACCGAGAAAGAATTTGGGAAATAGAAGAGTTCTTGCAAAGCCCCAAATCAGAACCTTCACTCAAAAGCCCTGTTACCGCGAAACCGCCTGAGACCGGAGGCCACCACACCGCAAACGTAATCCAACTCTTCTCCTCCATGACGTCGCCATCAAATAGCACTTCTCGCATCGCGAAGACATCGCATAAGGAACCCTCACGAAAACGCCGCCGCTGCAGGACGCCCTCGCCGCGCCTCGTACAGTGCCGCCCTTCTCGCCGCCGTCACAGAGGCCCTAAGGTTTGGTTGCCCGCGAGAGAGAGTGGGAGAAGAAAGAAGCTTTAAGCATCTGATGAGCATTAGAGGAGAGATGGGAAAAAGAGTTTTCCACTCTAAACAGGGTTTCCTTACTCGAAAAAGGAAAAGGGTGAATCCCAAATTAAAATAACCCCAAAACCCTAATTTTTTTTTTATTGTAATGGTCATTCAACAAAACCCTACTTTATTATATCCTAAAAAAGAGAACCTTAATCTCTCCTGAGACAGAATTCTGTTACGTGAACAATTCAATTGAAGAATTCAATTATAAAATTCAATTGTGGCTTTAAATTCCAATGGATATTAGCATTATAATAATACGCAATAATCAATCCCATTTATTTATGATTTATCATCCAAAAATTCAAAGATCATCCTACCACACCAAAATTATTCAATCATGATATTAAACATTTAATTAAATTAACTACCATTTAAATGCAAAGGTTGATCATCAAAGATACTCAAGAAAATTAACTACCATACCTTTTTTTTTTTTACTTTTGACAGTAATGAGATTGAAATATAAGTCCTTAAGATTGTTCGAAAAAAATGCTTACAAAATCTCAATCCGCAATTTCCTGAGGCGTGTAGATCACTGTCCTTAAGAACTTATCCGCGGTGTATTACGCAAGTCCCCCAGGATACAACAGGAACTTCTCGGAGAAGTATCTGAGGATCTCAGAACTAGCAAGAAACTCTGATAGAGTTTATACCCAGAATAATTTTAGAAGAGGAAGAGAGAAATGAAAAACTAAGAAGAGAGAGGAGAGAATGAAAACTAAGAAGAAAAGAGTGAGAGAATAATGGTTTCTCATCTGTTTCAGAGTGGAGGAAGTGGAGTAAGTGGAGGAAGTGGATCCGGCCCATAACTTAAAAGATCTCTTAAAAAGTTATTATTTTTAATAACGTTCAAAAGTAGATATTTTGCAATATTATATTCAAAATTTATAACAACTCTAAATTCATGTACTGTTAACGATGATTGTAATCCTAATTACTCTTGACTGCTTTTCTTTATTATGCATGATGACGTCTTATTTATATATTCTTTTTCTATATAAGTGGGAAATCACAGTTTTCCAATTTTAGTTTATATTTATTATTTATTTTATTAAAGATTTCATTTTCATTATCGATCAAAAGATTAAATTATAATTTAATTAATTGTAATTTAATCTAAACAAAAATATCAATTTTTTATAAAATTATATACAGAAAAGCTCTATAACTTCATAAATTGAAAAGTTGTGAAAAATAAAGGTTTAATGTATTCGGGAGTCCCTATTTATGTGTATTTGTATCAATTGGGTACTCGTATTTTGGAAGTGCTCAATTAGTTCCTATTTTGATAAAATTGAGTCATTAATACCCTTACTGTTAAATAGCAATGGATGATGTTAACTTTCTAGCAAGGTGGCATGCTGAGTTGTCCTTTAATTAACATGTGCGCAGTAAAATTCTCCTTCTCCTTCCCCTTCCCCTTCCCCTTCCCCTTCCTCTTCCTCACCAACTCCAACCTCACCTTCTCCCCTGTTTGAGAAACTTTCTTCTCACCCTCCCACACCCACCTCTTCAACATCTACATCCACGCCCATCGTCCAATTGGAATTTGTACGCGCAGGAGAGACAGAGAAAGAGTGTTTATGTCCACTGTCGTTGCGGAGAGAGAAGAAGCTAATGTCGTACGTACTCAAGATGACACTACTATTGTTTTTCGTGGTTTCGTCTCAAATGGTTTTGTTAACAAAATTAAATGCAATGGAATCATTCTTTTTTTCCCTTTCATCAGGCTTGCAGTTTCATGTGCGTTTGTTTTACTTTTTAAATCTTACTTCCTCTGCTGCATTATTCTTGTCTCAATCTTGGAAGGGGATGATCTTTTTCTATTTTAGATATTTAATATCAAACTTATGTTCTCACCCTCAGAGAAGCTGGTTCAACATCTTCCACCCTCTTTTTCACAAACACCATCTTAGTTTACACTTTCAAAGATGCATTCTTTTCATTTTTTTCAAACACTAGATACATGAATAAGAATAGAATATACTCATAGACTACTATAAAGATACAGGTACAGTAATTAGAAAATGACTGTTGGTCTAAATAAAAGTAGAACAAGAAGAATTACACATGCATAAGTAATGAAGAGAGATTGAAATGAGAATGGATTTGATTTCAGAACTGACACTTGAGAGGAAACAAACCAATTCCATCATTCAAGTCATACAAAATCTATATCCATAACCATAATTAATTTGGCACATCTCTGACAATCTCACTAAACTAATAAAAGAGTACCCACCCTTGATTAAAAACACAAAAGAACGACAGAGGAAGAGATCATAAAAGCGTAGATCAAGATTAAGAAACCAAAATGAAGTGCCCAATTCCTCTTAAACTTTCTGAAGTAGCTCTCGGGGGGTTCCTAGTAGTGAATCTCAAATTCCTCATCGGCAACACCATCGTAGTCACCATCGCTGGCGGTGCCGAGCCTGATCTTGATCTCCCGAAGCTTGACAAGCTAATGTTGAAAGCCAAGTCAAGGGGATGCAGTGCTGGGAGAGGAAGGCGAAGTAGAGGTTGAGGGGGTTGTAGAGGAGTACGACAGCGATGACACGACAAGCGACGACGATGAGAGATGGGGAGACACGAAAGGTGCGTCGAACGGTTGGATTGGGCGATGGGCGTTGAAGAAGTGAGTGTGGGAGGGTGAGAAGAAAGTTTCCCAAATAAGGGAAAAGGTGAGGTTGTGGTTGGTGAGGAAGAGGAAGGGGAAGGGGAAGGGGAGAAGGTATCCACAACGAGATTTTCCTTTGCCACATGTTCATTAAAGGACAGTTCATGCCACCTTGTTACAAAGTTAACGTCATCCATTGCTATTTAACGACAAGAGTATTATTGACTCAATTTTACCAAAATAAAGAATCAATTGAGCACTTCCAAAATACGAGCACCCAATTGATACGAATCCATAGAAATAAGAACTTTCAAATACATTAAACCAAAAATAAAACCCGACATTGGGCACACGTGAGCTCTAGTGATATTGGTGTTGGTTGGGTGTTGTAATGAGACCGTTGTGCACCATCTTGATTAGTAGCATCAGGGGTCTTTGTCACTCGGTGCTTGGGACTACCAATGGGAGTTATTTGGGATTTTTGTAGACAGTCGTCTCTAGAGCTCATTGTTTGTCCAAAGGCAAACAATTTTCTAGCAGTAGTTTGTACAACAAATGTTGTATTTATAGAGATTTGGTAGAATACATAATATTTAAACTGATTTGATTTGGATAAAATAGTGTTTAGGTCATGTGACAAGCTTGTAAAACATATTTGTTCTAATAAGGAATTGAATAAAAACGTATTGAAACATATTTAATTAAAAAGGTTGATTTCAATAAGATGGAGATGTGTTGAGGATATATTTCTGTCCATCTCTTGTACCAATCCAATTATTATTTATAAAATTGCAATTGTTCATGTTTTGGGAATACTCTTAAAGGTAGTATTAGGTCCATTCTTGACATCTAAAGCCTAAGATCATCAAATTTCAGTATAATTTCTCAATGAATGCTTGAATGAATATTTTTATTCATATCAAGACTTTATAACCACTTAAAACCTTAGATCTATTTTGAGCATGTAAAAGTAGGATGAGATAAAAAAAATCTCTCAAAATTATCTAAAAATTATCTTCCAAAAAGCCTTAGATTTATTAGATTTTTTATTATTATTAAGTTCATTGTTATTTTATATTGAGTGAACCTTAGTTTCCATTTGAGAATTACTACAAATGATTAAACTTTTAAATGTTTGTATTAAATCTTGAATTCGGTTGAAATCATTTTGTGTTCTTCTTCGAATACTTGATTGCTATCATGAGTGATCACTTTCATTTAATGTACTTCGGAGACTAATGTGAAATGCTACCAAATCTTTTTCAAATTTATGATGTTATACTTCTTCATATACGTGTTAGCAAATTATAAAAAAAAAACATTTTTTTCCAAATCAATAGCGCCTCATATTGTAAGAGTTAAAAATTTGAGATTGATAGAGTTTGTTATGATGTAGTATGAATCAAAGTTGAATGAATCACTAGTGCAGTCAGGGGAAACGACAGCGGTTGTTTTCGCCCTTATGCAGCGGTTCCCGAACCGCGGCATATTCAGCCGCGGTAAAAAGTTTGGGACTTTAGGTCGCGGTTGCAACCGCGGTAAAAAGGATGGGGAATAGATCGCGGTTCTTACCACACCCGCGGCCTAAACCCCTTTTTTTTAAAAAAAATAAAAATCGTAGCATTATATGCCGCGGTTGGAACCGCGGTAAAAATGTAGGGAATATACCGCGGTTCTTACCACAACCGCGGTCAAAAGTCTATTTAAAATAAAAAAAAATAAAATGAGACACTATATGTCGCGGTTGTGGTAACAACCGCGACATATTGTCCTGCAATTTTTTAAAAGAGCAGGTCTGTTTATGTGGTATCCATTACCACACAAACAGACCTGCATATCAAATAAACAGTCTATATCATTTACAACAGATCAATCACATGTTGAAATGTATTTGAACTTTAAATAAAGTACAAAGTCTAATTAAATACAATCTAATCAAATGCAATCTTTAAATCTAGTAACTAAGAACTATTATATAATCTAACTATATACTTTGCAGCAGCTTTTTTGATGAATGATAGTGGCTTCTCAGGAACTGGTGTAGTCGTCTTGAACCTCTGCACAAGACAATTTATATTAATTAGTGTTTTGAATTCTAAATTTTGGAAAAAATCAACATTTGTTAAAGTTAAATATTACCGTTTCCCAGCCTCTTGTGATATGAGATCGAATAATTTGGGTCATCCAATACATTACGTAGTATCCGCACTCATATGACCCACTCTGTTTGTTACACTACAACATATCAACACAGTTGTAAATAGTTAGTGAAAAACATTAAAACAAAACAACTATAAGAAAGTATGGTTTTGCCATATGTCAAACCTTGAGAGAAATCCATGCAATCTTTCTAGTGTGTGTAATTGATCTCCCAACCATCATCATACTTGCTGGAATAGAACTATATATAAAAAAAATGGTTTTAGCATTCATTTATATAAAAAAGAAAGTCCAAACAATGAGGTTCTTACCAATCAACTAGTTGTCTGAGATTTGTGGGAGGAGGCCTGTGCAATGAGCAGAACCATAAAGCATAGCTCTCGTGCATAGAAATAACAAGAAGCTGCCAATGGCGCCTGAAATTCATAATAACTTAACTATTATATTTTAAAATCTCACATGGAATTTTATTATGTTAACAAAGTTCACTTACCCGGATATATAAGGCAAAAAATATACTTTCTTGCCGCTTGCAAAATTTCTGATGAGATTTGTGTTGATGTGATCAAAATCAGTTGATTCGTGAATGGATTGGGGATCAATAAATCCATAATCATCAGAGTGCCCCAACTTGTTCCTGGTCCCACACAAATACCTGAAATCAAAAGGTAACTTTGAGAAAATGATACTTGATATACAAATCAATTATATATATATATATATATATATATATATATATATATAATTGCTCATAGACTTACATCATCCATAGCTGAATAATTGTAATATTCAACTCTTGTGTTCCCGAAGCAAGCTCTCTGACATCTGAGGCATGAAGGTATAATGGGACCTCAGAGACTCTCCCAAATACATTAGAATCATATTCAACCTCCAAAGGCTTATCTTCAAGGATGTCAGCAAGTAGCTGCAATGAACCAATAGGATCATCCTCAGATAGAGGAATCTTCTCTTCTGCCTGCAATGAACCAAAATAAGATAAGTTTTGACATCAATAACATGCAAACTTTAAAATTGAGAAGTGTAAAGAAGAATTCCATACCGGGGGGTCAGAAACTGAACCAACCAAATGTTTAGGCCAAGCGATAAAGGACTTGAATGCTTGTTCCACAGTGAAAATCTCATCTGTGGCCAGAGGAACTAAGGCATCAGGTAATATCATTTCGTCCACTGAGACCTTCACCTCATCCTCTGATAGCTTTTCACCATGAACAACAGTCGCTGCCTTAAACATTGTTCCACGAGCTACCAGGACCGTCTCGATATCGTCTAAAATGTATAGCAGACATGGACTAGCATCGTCCATGTCATCCCCTGGGACGGCTGGTGCAGAACAACTTCCTTTCCCGCTTCTCCCTGTCACAGTAAATGTTAGATTATACAAAAGATAGAAATAATTGCACATAAATGTTTATTAAGTTTACCTGTGGGAGGCACAACATGTTCCTGTTCCTGTACAGGAGATGGCACCGGGCGCATGCCATAGGTCTCAAACTGCTGCTGGAACATGGAGCTGAACTCACTAAACAATTCAGCCCTGAGCTCTGACCTAACCTTGTTTGTGATCTCGTCCGTAAGGTCGGCTCGAACCTTTTTTGTGATCTCTTGTGTCATCCTTTCTCTTTCTGCTTCGCTGTATGCATAAGGATGACGAGAATAGCTCCCAAAATATTCTTTAATTCCTACTCCAGGACCAGCAGCACGTACACGTCCAGGGTGCTCAGGTCGTCCAATCGCAGCAGCAAGAATATCCTGGCGACCCTCTGGAGTGAATTGACCTTGGGAGCTCTGCTCAACCAAGGAGTCCTGTAACATTACAAAACACAATTATTCTTTAAAAAGTTCAATGTAGTATGTATAATTACAATTATTCTTATTTTAGGAACAGTGATTACTTACAATTCTTTCAGAAATTTCCCGTGCAGTGTCGGAAGAGTAGGTGCCCGATGGTCTCATACGAGCCAACTTCCATTTTTCATGTCTAGAAGGTGGAGAAGGAGGCTGAGGGGGGCTACCACCCTGAGATGGTGGTCTAGCATCTGCCTTTTTCTTGAGGATTTTCTCCTCAAGCTTCCTATACCCACCACGAGATAATAGGTGGGGGTTTTTGTTATGAGCACTTGTTCCTTGTGCTTTGCTTCTAATTGCCTGTCACATACACATTAATTAATTAGTTCATATGATATATCAATTATGAGCACTTGTTAATAGGAATTGAATAATATCAATTATACTAACCTGCCATTCCTCTGACATCCGACTCTCTTTAAAAAGCCGCCAAGTCTCCTCATCAATGGACTTATAGGAACTACATGGAGACTTATGTTTAAGGTGTCCAAAGATATATCTTGATGTCAACTTACTTTTAAAGTTTCTGAAGTTTTCAGCAACAGTTGACAAACACTTATTTCTAAGTGTTGCGACATTTGGAATGTCAAATGTCAGCTGAAATAAACATAATAAAGTTTTATTAGTACAAAATTATCAATATAAACAAATTTTAATTCAAATGATATTAACTAACTTACCAATATATCGTTCCATATAATGTTCCGATCAACCTCGGACACATTATCAAAAGATGGAGTGAGAATACTAATCCTATCACGTGCCACTACTCCAAGGTATGATCGGAAGTCATCTGCATAGGGCCCAGTTGCCACACCCGTGACCACGTTCACATTCACTGGAGTTCTTTCACCACTATTCTTTCTGATCAAAAGTTGTTTCATCCTAGTGGGTCCTCTAGTGGATCTGGTAGGGGGAGCCTCATCCCCTGAAGTTTGTGGATGATCAGCCATATATCTGTCAAAATAAATAGCAACATGAAATATTAATTTAACAAAACATGTAATGGTAATCATTGGAAATATATAAAAGGAAAACTTATGTGATATTAACAAAATACCGCTACAGAAATTGAAAATTCATACATAAAGATATGGATTCATCATATGTATATTCCCTCATCATGATCTGATCGAATTGCATGTACATCGTCGTCAACTAGAGATTGGTCGTCCAAATTTGTTGTAGTTTGAAATGAATGGTTGTCAGCAATATGAATATTAATCAGATTGTCTTCGTTAACTTCAATTTGTTTTTTGCCTTGAAGAGCGACATACCAATGGTCAGACGCAGGATCTTTGGCATAAAAAACCTGAGATGCTTGATGAACCATGATAAACGGTTCGTCTCGGTAACCCACCTTTCGAAAATCAACCAGTGTCATCCCTGATTCATCTATTTTTACACCACTCTTATTGTCAAACCACTTACATTTGAACAATGGAACAAAAAACTTGGTGTAATCAACCTCCCATATCTCTTCTATTATACCATAATATCTCATTGATCCAAGTACAGGAGATTGATCTTTTGATGTGGAAAATTGAAGTGACTCAGCTTCTAAACTGACTCCACTATTTTGTACTGTGCTTTTGTCATCCAAAGTCTTCGTATAGAATGTGCAATTATTGACTTCATAACCTGTACAACACACGACATCAAACTTCAAACCATTTGCAAGCCACAATAAAGTTTGAGAAGAATGTGGCTCTTTGTCAATTTCAGATTTGAACCAAGACATAAATGTTTTGTTATGCTCCATCAACTGCCATTTCTCTGATTGTCTTGGATTTTTATTCTTAACAATGGCTTTGTGTGCTTCCAAAAAAGGGATCACCTCATCTGTGTTGTTCAATATATAAAGATGCGCTTGCAACAATTCTTCGCGATCTTTTGTCACCACATTCACACCTCGGATGCTTTTACTTGTAGAAAATTTATTCAACCATGATGTGCGAGGAACTCCTATCGGATTCGTTGATGTCATGTAATCTGAACAAAACTCGATACTTTCTTCAGCAATATACCTTTCAATCATCGAACCTTCAGGACGATATGGATTTTTAACGTACCCTTTCAAAATCTTCATATAACGCTCAATAGGATACATCCATCTTAAGTATACCGGTCCACACAACTTGATTTCTCTAACTAAATGAACAAGTAAATGTACCATGATGTCAAAAAATGATGGAGGGAAAAACATCTCTAGTTGACACAAGATGATAACAATCTCGCCTTGAAGTTCATCTAACTTTGTAGGATCGATGGCTTTACTACATATTGACGAGAAAAATGAACACAACATGTTTATGGTTTGCCTAACATTTTTGGGCAAAATTCCACGAATAGCCACCGCTAATAATTGTTGCATTAAGACGTGGCAATCGTGAGACTTCATGCCAACAAGCTTTAAGTCCTGCATCGACACTAAACTCTTCATATTTGAAGAGTATCCTTGTGGTACTTTGATACTCTTTAAACAAAGACAAAAACTTATTTTCTCTTGTCTAGACATTGTGTAACATGCAGGGGGCAAATAAGTACGTTTATCAATCTCCTTGGGTGCCAACTCTTCTCGGATCTTCATATCAATCAAATCCAAACGAGCATTCATTCCATCTTTTGTCTTTCCCTGAATGTTGAGTAGTGTATCAATCAAGCTATCACACACATTCTTTTCTACATACATCACATCTATGCAATGTCGAACATCTAACTTTGACCAATATGGAAGATTAAAGAATATTGATTTCTTCTTCCAAGGGGTCGTTACAGATGACTTCTTAGATGTTTTCCCAAATACATGATGTATTTTATTAACTTTTTCAAGAACTTGAAGGCCAGTAAGTGGATTTGGTGCTTCGTCCCTCTCTTGATCTCCATTGAATGCTTTTTTCAACCTTCGATATGGATGATTACGTTTTAGAAATCTCCGATGACGCAGATACATCGTCTTTCTTCCATGTTTCAATTGATGAGCTGCAGTGTTTTCTTCACAGATAGGACATGCTTTATGACCCTTGACACTATATCCTGACAAATTACCATAAGCAGGAAAGTCATTAATGGTGCAAAATAACATTGCACACATCACAAAAGTCTCAGAAGCGAATGCATCAAATATTTCAACCCCATCAACCCACAATAACTTCAAGTCTTCAACTAGTGGGCTTAGATAAACATCTATGTCATTTCCAGGCTGCTTTGGACCAGATATCATCATAGACAACATCATGTACTTCCTCTTCATGCACAATGCAGGAGATAAGTTGTAAATTATCAATATAATTGGCCAACAACTGTGATTGGTTCTCAGATTACCAAATGGGTTCATTCCATCAGTGGCTAAACCAAGCCTAAGATTTCTACACTCTTTACCAAATTCGGGGAATTGTTGATCAATATTTTTCCATTGCTTTGAATCAGCTGGATGACGAAGCAGCCCGTCAATTTTTCTCTCAACTGCATGCCATATAAGGTTTTTAGCATCTTTGGGATTCGCAAACAAACGCTTAAGTCGGGGCACTATTGGAAGGTACCAAACTACTTTCAAAGCAGATCCATTTTTTTGTATCTGACCATTATCTTCAGTATTGTTTTTTGACTTGTAGCGTGATAAGCCACATTTTGGACACTTTGTCAAAAATTCAAACTCTTTCCTATATAAAATGCAGTCATTGGGACAAGCATGTATCCTTTTATACTCCATACCCATTGGACAGAGAATTTTCTTCGCATCATAATTACGAGTGGGTAGTGTATTTCCATCTGGCAACATTTCATTCAACAACGTCAACAATTCTGTAAAACTCTTATCAGTCCATCCATTGATCGCCTTCAAATTCATGAGTCTTAACACAGCTGACAAACGTGTGAACTTAGTTGAACCGACATACTAAGGTGTTTCCGCATCAGTCGACATCGTCTCATACACATGAGTTTTGGCAAAATTTTCTACGCCAACATCGCGGATCATGTCCTCCAATTTGTCTTCATCCGGTCGATCTTCTTCCATGGTGGAATCAGTAACATTTTTAGTTTGCGAGTCAGTCGGAAAGTACATTTCTTCGTCGTGCCATATCCATGTTGTATAACATCTTAGGAAACCATCACAGATAAGATGTTCTCTAATTTGGGTTGCGTTCAACTTTCTCCCATTCAAACAGTTCACACAAGGACATCTAAACTTCACTTCATCATCACTTCTCCCCTCATTACGTTGTGCAACTTGTATAAATTCCTCTACACCTCTCTCGTACTCAGCACTAATATGTGGTAAATTAATCCAATTTCGATCCATTCCTAAATTTTACAAAATTAAAATTATAGAATATCTATATAAGATTATTAATTCAATTATACAATCAATTCAGTCATACAATCATACAATTAATAATCATTTAAATGATCAATTCAGACATTGTATCACAACTAATTACATATGATATCACAGTTTGTCTATAGAAATCATTCAAACATAATTTTGATTTTATAAGAAATCTACTAAAAAAATTTCATAACATATTAAAAAATTAAATAAAATTGTTGATTAAAATAATTAAATACATTTTATCTACCTCTATACCAATCATTTCCCATATAAGTTAACATACTTTGTCTCTTATTGGACCACCAAAACCACAACAAATTTGACAAAAACCATCAAAGCCACAACAACATATTCAAACCGTGCATTTCAATATAAAACAAAACTATTATCAGAGAATGGAACGTACCCGGAGTAGCAGATGGCGCGACGGAGAGGATGGCTCGGCGGCGGCAGAGGCTTGAGCGACGGCAGAGGACGCGACGACAGAGGACGCGAGACGGTGGCAGGGGCGCGATGGACGGCGGAATGGCGCGGCGGCAAAGATTGTTCGACGAGGATGGGGGCGGCAGCAGCGTTTTGGCGTTCGTTCAGAGAGAAAAATCGTGGAGAAGAAGAAATTGTTTTGTGTATTCTATTTTTTAAAGTGCATATGTCACGGTTCATCAGATAACCGCGGCCTATACTGCTTAAAAAATAATAAAAATGACATTTTTGAAATTCTTTTTGAACTATATGTCGCGGTTCCCGCTAAACCGCGGCATATACATGTATATGTCGCGGTTACCCTAAGAACCGCGGCCTATACCCTGCCGTTCTGAATATATCAACTGCCTCCCCAAAAGGCAGTTGGGGAATGTCAATAGGTTACAGGGGTATATGCCGCGGTTCCCTAGGGGAACCGCGGCATATACCCCCTGCCAACTACTGACATTCCCCATGAGTCAGCCCCTGCATTAAATTGACAGGGGAATATGCCGCGGTCCTGCCAAGAACCGCGGCATATTTCCCTGCCAATTATTGCAGGGGCTGACTCATGGGGAATGTCAGTAGTTGGCAGGGGAATATGTCGCGGTTGCTATTGGAACCGCGACACCTGTCAATTTATTGCAGGGGCTGACTGATGGGGAATGTCAATACGTGGCAGGGGAATATGTCACGGTTGCTAGGCGAACCGCGGCATATACCCCCTGTCACAAGGAATATGCCGCGGTTCTACAGAGAACCGCGATATATAAGTTACATTTATTTACAAAACTGCTACCGCGCACCATTATGCAACGGTTTCTGCCTAACCGTGGCATAATGTGCGTTGTATAAACCGAATTTTGTACTAGTGAATAAACATAACATCAGTGAAAAGTTTAAAAAAGATTTCCAAGTTATTATAATATGCTCAACAACACACAATAAAAAAACTCACAATCATATGTATGTTTAGGATAGTACAAGTAGTATATGTACAAGTATTATATAAATATAATATATATATATATATATATATATATATATAATTGGGTTGTTACTCTTTAAGTAATTAACCATTCTTTTAATTAAAATAATTATCTTATCATTTTTACTCTTTAAGTGGCTCTTCATTTAAATTTAACCGTTTTGTAAACTAAAATAATTATCTTACTATTTCATCCTTTTAAGTTAGTTTATTTAAATTTAAATATTTTTAAACTAAATTACTTACATATAATAAAAAAAGAGACACACATACGTAGTACATGTATTTTATTAGTATATTATATTTTTATTTTTATTTTTAATCCGTGTAAGATAATTTTATTGTATTATTAAGTTAGTTCAAATTTATCTCTCTTGTCTAACTTATAATAAATAGGTATATAAATATATAAATTATATATTACATTTATAGTATAATAATTCAAATTACGTATATTTTATAATAATAATAATTTTGCAATAGCTTCATTATGAAGTATAACATGCAAATATTTTACTATTTGTCTCCATCTATGATGCTCAAATATGATACGAGTATTAAATACGACACGTATCTCATATGCCAATATGTTAATTTTATAAATAATAGGATATGATATATGTATTGAAAAATATACAATAATTTTTAATAACATGATAAATATATGATTGTTATTGTATATATGAAAATTAAACATTTATAAAAAAACAAACCTACAAAAGATTAGATCTACACCTATAGAATTATCTGACTTCCCAATTGCTTCACTCTCACCTCTTACACAAACAACTAAAAATATTGTATCTCTAAGCTCACACCATTAAAGTGATCATCGCAAAGAGAAAACAACACACAACAGACAACACAAAAGCAAGAGTAAGCTAGAATACAAATAAGTAAAGATATATTAATACATCTTAAACATTCACCTAAGATACACACAACACGTCAAACCAAGCAAACACTTTATGTATGACCACACTTTGACTTAATCATTCGGATTAGTATGAATATTGAGCAATAGCAGTTCATGCACTTGTTGTGGTGAAATAGCTGGCTCATCCCAAGCTACCACACAAGGTTAGTCCGTTATCACTCGCCTTAGGCCAATGTATAAGCCCCTAGACTAGGACCTCTTGCTATTCTCACGACATGCCTCACCATTCTCTACTTGAGAATGAGTGACCATTAAAATGTCAAGATAAACTCCAAGACTCAGCTTCCCATATTCATACTTACAATACTTGAAACCACCACTAAGAAGTTCCCGAAACTCTCTTCCATACCTTTGAAACCATTGAGATCAGTTCACATTCACATAGTACACTAATACATGAGACTACTGATCATACATTAAAGAAATAGAAACACCCATACAAGTCATCAAAAATCACACAATAACACAATTTCTTCATGGCATCTTGATACTCGCATTTAGGTAAGGAAAACAACTTTGAAACTCTCACCAACAGCTCTAGAAGGGTCCAAAACCCCCCAAAACGACCTAAAGAATGTCAAAAACCGATATCCAAAACCCTGTAAACTCTCCAAAACTGTTGCAATGTATTAGTGGCCCCCAGAGCTAGCGCTCAGCATTGTTGCCACTGGAAACGGACGCTCAGGCGCTATCAGTAGATACCAAACTCAATTTTGTCACTTTGAAGACTTTACCCTTAACTTCTAAAGGCTTCTAGGACCCTACCCTCCAGACCCTAAGAAAACTCTGAAAACACTATTGTAACTTAAAATGACCCATTAAAACCCAATTTCACTTCTATAAGCTACCCAAACTCAATTCTACAATTTCTAACCTCCACACCAGCTTACAACCTGCATAAACAAGTCTAAATACACTTGCTAGCACACTCTAATACCTTAGTTTCATCCCAACTCTCCTATTTTCCATTTCCAACCCTTAAAACCTCTAAAATGGACTAAAAACTCAACTTATGAAGCCATTAACACTTCCATAACAGATTTTACGGGTAATAGACCTCTAACCTTCCAAAAATATTTATATTCATTACTCCAAAATCTCATTACTCAAAACCTCTTTTTTACACTAAAAACACTTGAAAACTTCAACTACAAACCCTCCCTTTGCTACATAACAGTTTTAAACTATCTAGTCTTCCAAACAAGTCCAATTTACCTCATGACAGTACCAAATCAGTTACCATAACACTTCCATACCTATTTCTCAATTTCACTAACCAAAACCTCCTCTTTTTAAGCTTGAAACCTAAGAGACTTAACCAATACTTTCAACAACCCTTTGAATTCAGTTTTAAACAATGAAACATTATTATCATACATAATTATAATAGTATCCAACAACACCATTTCATCACAACAATTGTACACAACACCATATTATCAAAACATCAATTTAACATACATAACATTTACCCAATCACACCAATTTAACTAAAATGTCTATAAATCATAGAAATACCAAATTTATACTACAAACACAACTAAGACAAGGTATAACTTCCCTTACCTCACAAGAAACAACCTAACTCAAATAATGCTTCACCGATTACTTGAACCGCAAGGAATACCTAAACGAACTTGCTCTATTCTTGAAACTGATCGGATAGGAATGTAGACCTCGTCGCAGTGGTCGATTAAGCACCTCCTGATTGTCAAAGAAATGACTCAGTAGTTAGAACTCTTAGAGAGAAGGTAGAGAACTCTAGAAAAGTGGTTTCTAGAGAGATGGTACGTTTTAAAATAATGAAACTCGTTTATAGCAAAACTATTTATAATAATATTAAAATAACCAAATCTCACTATTTTTAGACTACCACCATTTCTAAAATATCATTTTTTAGGGTTTTACATTGTACTAATCCAAATTAAAATCATATGTATCAATGTTATCAACATAAAAAATTATAAATTATTGTCATCATAAAAGTATTATTGTTTTATAGATTAATACTTCATTGATAAGTATTGAGAAAGTATCCTAAAGTATCAGTCACATATATGTATCGAACACAAATATGTTATCTAAATTGAAGTATCGATATATCATAAATCTCAACATTTAAACTATAAAATAGATTAAAAAAGAAAATATTTTCTGACACCTAAGTCGGTTAGTTGAAAACCTACTTTTAGAAGTAAAAGAGTTATTTAAAAAGTGATTTTTTGTATTTGTAAAAAAAAAGTTGAGCACGAATATAAAAAAGGCATTCGACGTTAGGCAAGTAAATACCCCACTTTAAAAATGTTTAGTGACATTTTTGTAAATATCATATCAAAATTAATGTCGGGTTCGATTGTATCTGACGTAAAATTCAATTTAGACTTCGACTCACCTTAGCACCGACGTCAAGTAACATTTAATCTTCTCTCTTCCAATGTCGAATGCCTTTGTAATGTCAGCCACTCTCCCCATCTGACGTCAAACATGTTTTAAAAAATAAAAGAAATAGCACAAGACTCATTTGGCTCTTCATTGTTCTTTCGCGTGAACTTCCAAGGTACTCTTTATTGTTCTTCCACGCAAGCTTCCAAGGTGATTCAGTGACTGTGACGAGTCTATAAGATGAGTTTGACTTCCTTTAATTCATATTGAAATTGTTTGAGTGTCCTAATTTGGCTTCCTTACATTCATGTTGGATGGTTTGGCAAGTGCACCGAATCGTTTCAAGTAATAAACCATGGTAAGACCAGATATCGTTTTTCCAATAGACTTGTAATACTAGAGAATTGTACAGTTAACAACTCACCTAGACTCAATAAAACAACATTAATTGAAAAAAAAGTGCAAAGAAGATAAAAATTCAACTATACAAGTTTAGACTTTGGTGTTTGAAGACACGTATACATGGACTAGACTAGAAATGGTATGAAATGACATTGTTAAGGTTAGTTTTCACCTATTCACTCTTGTGCATACACAATTTCATCTCCTCTTTATCTAATTACTAAAGTCAATCCACAAAATTACTTTAGCCCTAATCCCTTAGGTGAAAGAGCCTAACTTTTACCTATTAACTATCAATCCCTTCATTAATTAACAAGCAAAACCCGCATGAACAACTAAGATCTAAGACAACATGTGAATCATCTTCCATCCCTAGAATCAATGAACCACAAGGACTCTTGTTTCAATTCTGGGTTCCATCTTACGTCCCCATAACCCATGAAACCCCAAAATCAAGACATGAACGTCCCCATTATATGCAAGCTTTAAGATTAGAAACAAGTATATTAGCAATTGATAGAAAAGGCATATATATATATATATATATATATATATATATATTCAAATCATTCAACAATTACACAAGATTCAAAGGCTACAACTAACCCCAACAAGATGGGTTTGGCTCTCCATTTCCATGAAGAGCCTTTAAGCTTACAAAATGGTCATGGAAGAAGAAGAAGAACCCAAAGAGGAAGAAGGGAGTGTTCCCACAAACCTTAGCAGCTCTCCAAGCTCTCCTCTGGATGAAATCGTGCCTCCAAACCACCAAAGACCCAAACTTCTTCGCGTTTTAGGGTTAAATAAGCTCAATCTGCCACATCAGCGAAGGTCGCGCTCAGCCCCCTTCCTAGGGCACCTGAGCGCAAGAGTTGCGCGAAAACTGGTGCTCAGCCCCCTTCCTAGAACACCCGGACCTAATTTTTCTACATTGCATCTTTTTTCTCTTTTTCTGCAGATCTGCTTGCTTCTTGTGGTTAGTTCAGCTCTATACATTGTTGGAGATTCTTCCAAGCACATTATTAGCTACAAAATAAGGGATTAAAGATGAAATTACATCAAAGTAGCCCAAAACACAATTATTCATAAAATTAAGATAAAAGAGAGGATTAAGCAAGTTATAAATTAAAGGAAAGCTCATTTTGTCTCTAAAATAAATCTCAAATAATGATAAAAATTACCGTTATCAATTTACTTAATAAAAAAAAAAGAGAACATTTAACGTTTGTCAAATTCTTGTTTGAAGTGGCTCTAACTTAACGTTGATGTGACATGATGTTTGACATTAAGTGACATCGGCCTTGAGTGTAACCAACTTTAATTTAAGACACATCAATTCTTAGGTTCGATGCAAATTTAACTTCATCTACTATAATATCAAACTTTTCCTGATGTTATAAGTCGAAATAATTATACATTAAAAATTATTTTGTGTTAATCCAATTAAAATGTCATGTAAAAAAAATTATATATCAAAATAAAATTATTCATAAATAAAATAATTCATTTATTTTATCTATGGTACCAGGTAAATTATAAATTTTCTTTTTGTTATATTCATGTATAAATTAGCCTTTGATAATTTATTTAAAATGTTACAATTTCAATTTGAACACGAAAATAAAACAAAAGATAATAAAAGTAATCAAAACAATTAAGAGTATTGATTTGAGTTGGTGGTAGAAAAAAGTCGTGGATGTAACCTTATTGATTAGATGATAAATCTTGACGCAACTACCTACTTTTTCTTAAAAGAAATTAATAAGCTTATTGTGAATTATGATGTTCCAATCTATTCTAAGCTCAAGTGAATGGTTCAAACACTTCACTGTATGAATTTAGAAAAGATGAACAAATATACGGATGTATCTTTTTTTATCATTAATAATTACTATTTTAGATATTTTATGTGAACTAATATATTTCACAAAATTTGATGTATATTTATGGTGAAATGATATCTTGCTTTTCTAACTAAAAGTAAATCTAGTTTTATTCAAAAAATATTTTGTGTCTAAAATTTAAAACAAATGCCTGTAGTCTAAATATTAACTTTATTGCATAAACAGTTTAAACTTTAAGATACAAACAACACAAGTTTAGTACAACATGATATAATGTTTTTGAAACAGATTCAACAATTGAGAAGCAAATTCACTGGTTTTATCCTCAAACCAGAAAATTGCATAAATGGAAATCAAAAAGAAGCAACATCAGTTCTGAAATAGAAGAGACCAGATGGAGAGCCATTGGGAAGAAGTGCAAGCTTGACAGGACTAGCAGCACCTTCTTCAACTGTTAGAAAACCAGTGTTTGATGTTATATCTGTCTTCACATAACCAGGGCAAACACTGTTTATGCAGAATGAAGGATGTTTCTTAGCAAGGATTCTCGTGTACCCATTCATAGCTGCTTTCGATACAATATATGCACCTAGATACTTTGGCCACCCTTTACTCTCTAATATACCTTCTTTGAAATCACTTAGAAATTTCTTCACTATTTCATCCATTTTCTCTTCTGTCAGGTTATCAACATCGCTGAACACTCCTCTTGCCCATGATTCTTTAGGGAAACTCTGAATTTTACATCATTAAACAACAAGACCTTAAGAAAATTAAAGGAAACAAGATGCAATGATACACTAATATCTGTTATAGGAAAGTTTTGAATAAACTCAAGGTTACATTGCATAACATATGATTGGCTATTCATTAACTATTCAGAAGAGATGAAGTTATTATGTTGGAAAAAATCTTACAAAATCTCAATCCGCAATTTCCTGAGGCGTGTAGATCACTGTCCTTAAGGACTTATCCGCGGTGTATTGCGCAAGTCCCCCAAGATACAACAGGAACTTCTTAGAGAAGTATCTGAGGATCTCAAAACTAGCAAGAAATTCTGATATAGTTTATACCCAGAATAATTTTAGAAGAGGAAGATAGAAAATGAAAACTAAGAAGAAAAAGGGTGAGAGAATAATGGTTTCTGATCTGTTTTAGAGTGGAGGAAGTGGAGTAAGTGAAGGAAGTGGATCAGGCCCATAACTTAAAATATCTCTTAGAAAATTATTATTTTTAATAACATTCAAAACTAGATATTTTGCAATATTATATTCAAAATTTATAACAATCCCCCACATATTGCAAAATATATATACAAACGAAAGAGAAAAGAAATTATTCTGGGTTTCACAAGATGTAATGTATCAGAACTGGTATAGCAAGCTATATGAACCAGTCTTAGATCAAGAAACTTAACATACAGTGTAGTTGGTATAGCAAGCTATATGAACCAAAAACACTTAAGTGTGTTAGAGTTTTATCAATCACAATACACCCCCACAATCCTTGTTGTTATCACTGTGATGCGCTTACTAGGCCATGCGCGTGCCCGGTATTCATGAGTGCTCTAGAGATCATGCCAAGATTTCATGCAAGCGGCCCCACTTGACACTCATATAGGTGATTTCATCAAGTGTATGCTGCAAATCATACACCACCCATAAGGGATATGAAAATCATTAAAACTTTGTTTAAACAAATTCTATCACCATATAGAATTTTAACGACAAAGTTTAACCTCTTATAATGCAGTCTTTAGCACTTTCACACACACCATAGGAAGGGACATAATTGATTAAAATCAATTTAGTGCTATCAGAACTAACAAGTGACTTGTTTTTACCCATATGAACCTTATTCATGGGATCTCCAATCACAAAAGTTGGGTTACCATCACTTGTTTGTTTGTGAGTGGCTTAAGTCCCATTCCCCTCGATGTTTCAAATATCATTTGTCTTCCCATGGGTTTTGTCAGAGGATCTTGTAAATTTCGTTCTGACTTCACATAATCAATGGAAATAGTTCCACTCTTTACCAGCTGCTTCACCAAATTGTGTCTCAATTGTATATGTCTATTCTTTCCATTGTAATTCTTGTTTTTAGCTATAGCTATTGCCGATTGGCAATCACAGTGTATTGACACCGATGGGGTTGGTTTCATTCCTAGTGGAATGTTTGCTAAGAAGTTTTTCAACCACTCAGCCTCACTACCAGCCATCTCAAGAACGACAATCTCAAATTTCATTGTTGATCTTACAATAATTGTCTGTCTGGTTGATCTCCATGTAATCGCACCACCCCCAAGTGTGAATACATAACCACTAGTGGATTTTGTCTCATCTGAATCAGAGATCCAGTTAGCATCATTGTACCCTTCTAGTACAGCGGGAAATCCACTATATTCAATGGCATAATCCATTGAACCTCTTAAGTTTCTCATAAGCCTGGAAAGTGCATCCCAATGTTCTTGATTTGGATATTGAGTGTACCTACTCAGTCTACCTACTGCATAAGCAATATAAGGTCTAGAAAAGCTTATCAAGTGCAGTAAGCTCCCAATTATCTAGGCATACTGAGGCTGAGATAATGATTATCCTCTATTTTTCATTAATTTAGAGTTAGCATCATAAGGGGTACTCACGGGTTTGAAATCATAATACCCAAACTTCTTAAGAAGTTTCTCAATGTATTGTTCTTGGGATAGTAATATACTATCTCCCTTCCTTATGATTCTAACACCTAAAATTATATTGGCTTCACCCATGTCTTTCACATACAAAATTACATATTCTCTACTTTCAAATTTAAAACATTATCAATATCATTAGGTGAAAAGCCAAATTTATTTCTTCAAGTAATTAAATAAAATTACCTACACCGCCACAGTTTTAAATACCTGGTAGTGCTTCTCTTATTTGTAGGTAAAGTATACAAAAATATACTCAATTACCTCATCTTCTTATTTCTTTTTATTTCTCTAGAGAGAAAATCTTCTCCACCTTTCTCAAACATTACAAAGACATGACACATGAAAATTAGGATTCATCATCCTAACTCCAACGAACTCTAAGTTGTCGTCTCGTCTCCCTCTTATTAGTTTTACAACTAACTAAACATAATCCACAGTCAAACTAAATACTATCCACACCTTCCATTTCATCATTTACACATCAATGTACATTAATATATAGTCTTATGTAACCCTAATATAAATTTCTATAATATTTTAAGAATCAGAACTCAATCTAAAAATAATTAATCATTAAAATCTCGGTACTTTCCTTCCTGAAAATAAATTAATTTCTAATTTCAAAATATTTAATTTTAAAAGTAATTAATTTCTTTCTTATACCTTTTTCGAGTAAATTAATTTGATTTCCAATTAATTATTAAATAAATAGTAATAACTTTGTTCCCATAATTATAATTATTATTTAAAATTAATACTTCCATCTCTCTCTTTATAATTTAATTTCATTAATTAATACTAATAATTACTTTAATTTTAAAGACATAAAAATATTTTACATTCTCTTTGATTTCAAATCTGTTATTCCAAACCCAAAACATAATTCTGGTCTACCGGCCCAACTTAGACCCAACACTGAAAGCCAGACTCTGGGCCTACAGCCCAATTAAAATTATTATTGTTATTATTTCAAAACTGCTCAACAATGGGTTTTATGACCCAACAAGTCCAGTCCCAGTCTTGGGCCTAAAGGCCCAATATATTCAAGTCCAACCCAGGATTCACCCACGGCCCAAAATGAATTCCACGTGGGAGGTCACTGCAACCTCCTGACTGCCGGCAGCTCCCCTGCTACAACTCAGGCAACCACCACCAAGCGGAAACTACCATGGCCAAGCCAGTTTCAACTCCAACAAGAAACCAGATTCGTGAAGAACAGAAACTCCAGGAAAAATCAAATTGAAGCCCTAATCTCAGACCTTAAGATCAAAACAACAACCTACAAACCACACCCCCAATTCACGATCATCAATCTGCAAGGAAGCGACAAAAACCCCAAAAACAGGAACCACCAAAATTGAACCGAGAAAGAATTTGGGAAAGAAGAAGAGTTCTTGCAAAGCCCCAAATCGGAACCTTCACTCACAAGCCCTGTTACCGCGAAACCGCCTAAGACCGGAGGCCACCACACCACAAACGTAATCCAACTCTTCTCCTCCACGACGTCGCCATCAAATAGCGCTTCTCGCATCGCGAAGACATCGCATAAGGAACCCTCACGGAAACGCCGCCGCTGCAGGACGCCCTCGCCGCGCCTCGTACAGTGCCGCCCTTCTCGCTGCCGTCGCAGAGGCCCTAAGGTTTGGTTGTCCGCGAGAGAGAGTGGGAGAAGAAAGAAGCTTGAAGCTTCTGATGAGCATTAGAGGAGAGATGGGAAAAAGAGTTTTCCACTCTAAACAGGGTTTCCTTACTCGAAAAAGGAAACGGGTGAATCCCAAATTAAAATAATCCCAAAACCCTAATTTTTTTTTATTGTAATGGTCATTCAACAAAACCCTACTTTATTATATCTAACAAAGAAAACCTTAATCTCTCCTGAGATAGAATAACAATTCAATTGCACTTTAAATTCCAATGGATATTAGCATTATAATAATACACAATAATTAATGCCATTTATTTATGATTTATCATCTAAAATTCAAAAATCATCCTATCACACCAAAATTATTCATGATATTAAACATTTAATTAAATTAACTATCATTTAAATGCAAAAGTTGATCATCAAAGATATTAAAAAAATATTCACAATAATCATACAATAAATAAAAGTAAGCTTTTCATATCTTTTTTACTTTTGACATTATTGAGATTGAAATATAAACCCTTAAGATTTTTAGATAAAAGCTACAGTAAGCGAAAACTGGGTGAGTGTTTGTGTATACTGGCAGTGCTGGAGCTCGAGGCTTCAACGAAGCTACCTCAAGAGAGAATGCACCACCTTTGCGAAGCTGTGCCTGTAGTGCGAAAGCTCGCTCCTGTGCGCGACGATGGAGAGAGGAAGACGAAAGCAAAAGGAGAGGGAAAAGCGGCTATGTGCCTGTGTGTGCTGGACAGAGGAAGAGGAAAGGCAAGGGAGAGGGAAGCATAACATATGATTGGCTATTCATTAACTATTCAGAAGAGATGAAGTTATTATAGGAATAAACTTAAATTAGTAGTTATCAAATAATTATTTAGAATGGTTGTGTTTATTGTATAAGGAGAAAAAGAGTTAAGTTATTGGCAAAAGTTGTTGCCTACCTTTAACTGCCCCTTAGTGGATGATACATTGACAATTCTCGGCGAGTCAGATAATTGCAGGAGGGGCATAAGGGATTCAATAGTTACTTTAGCGCCATAGTAATTTATTTGCAAGCATTCTTCTGCTAACTCATATGTTTGAGTCACTGCCCTTGTTCCTTCCTCATCTGATATCACCTGAAAACAGTGGCAGCTCAATGACTGTTTTCAAATTCTACAATTACACACACCTATTTTAAGTCTCTTGTGCATTCAAGAAATCTATTGACTTGTACTAACAATTTGCAGGATAAAAATCATTAACATTGCAAAAGAAGAGCCAATTTCAAAAATCCTTGACTTTTTGTTGGGCTTATCAACAAATGCAAGTTCATGAAATGAGAATTTTCCAAGCCTTTATAAGCTCTACTTTTACCATTTCAATAGTTGACATGGGATGGGATCTAGAATTTCAGATGGTCTAGAAAAGTTGCAAACTTTAGGTCCCTTTTACACATTGCAACTTTCCATGTCTATTAATTAGATTTCAGAACACGCTTATATTCTTACCCCAAGATTCACGATTAATGTAGTGAATAAGTCTCTGTCTTCAATTACAATTCCACTGATTCCCGCATTGTTAACCTGCACAGAACAACACTTCTTATTGAAACATGCTAACACAAAAAATTACTATATGTAAAGAATTGATTCCCTTCAAGCCATTAAAAAACTTTATCCTAATCAAATGATAAGTTGTAAAAGGAATTTGTCAAATTGAACTTAGAACAAACAAAAGAGAGAAGAATCAAAGTCTGATTTTACCAGAATATCAAGTTTACCAAATTTGGATTTGATAAAATGTGCAAAAGCAGCTACACTTGAAGCATGAGCGACATCTAGCTGATGAAAGAAGACTAGATGAGAAAGAGCAGAGGCTTTGAGTGTTTCCAATGCTTGAAGACCCCTCTCTTCATTCCTTGCAGTGAGTACAACCTTTATTCCTTCTGAAGCTAACTGTCTAACTATCTCTAATCCAATCCCTTTATTTGCTCCTGTCACAACTGCATACCTGATCAACTCAACCACATCCCAAAGGTCAAAGGGACTCACAAAATCTATATTTTTAGTGCTTCAATATAATTGCTATTTCAAACTTGTTATGGTTACCTCTCTGTTGCTTCCCCTATCTTCAGTTTCAACTCTGAACTAACCTGTTATGGTTACCAAGTTGTTATTTATGCATATCTTTGAGCTCTCAATATGAATTCCACAAATTATGCTTTCCTATACATTACTAAGAACACCAATGCTCAAGCCCGCATGTAACCTACTAGGAATGATAACGGGTCGGGTCGAGCACGGATAGTGTCTATCCCTAATCCTACCGACAAAAAAAAATCTACCCGCTACCCGCACGGATATCCTCTTAAAAAATATTCGCGAATATTTTAAAACTCGCGGATATCCGCGGATACTCGCAAATATTTAAAAAAATATATTCTTATAAATTATTAAAATAAAATTACAAAAATATATATATAAAAAATATAATATAAATTAAATTAAATATAAATTAAAATGATATTTTTGATTCTGTTGAATTGGTCTGAGGGTCAGTCGTTCTTCTTTGCTTTGTTCTCTTTTGATCTTCAATCATTCCTGCAGAAAACACTCACACGCTCAAGATATAAAAAGGTCTAACTAAATAAATTTTATTAGGATAGAAGAGGAAGATTATACCTAGACCCTAGCAGAGACAAGCTCATTGATTAACCATTAGTACAATATATTTTGTAAAGAGTAAGGCAATCTGACCTATTAATACATGTTAATTGTCCATAAATGACAATTAATTCCAATCTGTATACTTCATATATTACAATTTTAATTAAATTTAACCTTCTAAAATTAATGTTAATTTTAATTAAATTTAACTTAATAAAATAAAAATTAATTTTTTATTTTTATTTTTTGCGGCTACAGATAGTATAATACCCGCACCTGACCCGTTTATAAGCGGGTATTAAAATACCTGCTATCCGCGGGTTTCGAGTAATAAATATCTGCGGATATCAACTATCCGTCGTGAATTTTATCCGCAGATATCCGTGGACGCGGATTTTTTTTTCATATCGCTGATACCGAGAATCTTTTATAGTGCTTGTCGATTATGTCTTGCTTCTTTCCATGCCAAACGAAAAGGACAGAAAAGTTTGAAACTAGATTTCATAGAAAAAGCATCGTGACTCTTTATACAAAAAATATATAAATTAAAAGAAATATATAATAATTATAATGTTTTTAAAGTAAAAAATAATTACTGATAAAGTTATAGTGCATCATAGGTTTGGAAAAAGCCACTCTCCAACTTAAAATATATTTGAAGAGTCAAGTTAAATTTCTTTGTTTTTTTAATGTTAACATCAATCCAATTTAATCTATTTTTGAGCGAATTGGATTAGATCAGACAAACTGAATTAAGGTTTTGGAATTTTTATTTTTCTAAAAATTACAATTTTCAAGTATCAATTTAATTAAAAAATAACATAGTTTTTTTTATCAAAGTATATCACTTGTATCGTCCCATTTTAATAGCATTCAACAATTAAAGAAATTGTATAATCTATTATGACAGTTATCTCGATACAACTATAATTCCAGAATCTTAGGTTTAGAAGGTACATACTACTAAGAGTTACATTGCACTGAGACTAAAAACGTAGTAGAGTTTTAAAAAAAAAATCACTATACATTGAAACTAAACATCCTACTCTATGTTTCAACACCATCACTAACCAGCACTTGGTCAACAGAGACATCTTCCTTTCCTCAAACATTTAAGATGATCATCATAAATAAGAATAAACAAACAAACAGACAAACAGAGAAGAAATTGTAAGCTAATGTGCCAAAAAAACTTTCATAACATTTATATAGATTTTAATACACATAAACA
Organism: Vigna reflexopilosa; assembly: GCA_027742785.1. Taxonomy (NCBI): domain Eukaryota; kingdom Viridiplantae; phylum Streptophyta; class Magnoliopsida; order Fabales; family Fabaceae; genus Vigna; species Vigna reflexopilosa. The sequence continues at coordinate 23,461,072 of CM050929.1, read as the reverse complement.
TCCATATCAATGAATTCTAATACATGTACTCATAAATACTAGACTTGACCATCTAGATACATGTATTGATGTCAGACTCTAACGAGTTCTGCACCTGATGGTGAAACAACTTGCCCACCACAGCTACCACTACTAAACCCATTTTTAACCAATTACCCAAACCTTTTACCCATTTAAATATCCAACAACAAAACCACCATTTATGCCTTAACCTCATCAAGTCAGACAATCAAAACAAGTGAGATTCAACGAGAAACTTCATTAGAATTTTCTCATACCAAATAATAAGATTTCGAATCCAAAAACTCAAATAATTGTACCATAACAAAGTACATTCTAGTTAACTAAACAAAAATTCCATTCTAGTTAACTAAACAAAAATTCTTAACTCTCATATTTCATCCAAAACTAGTACATTCAGCAAGCAATCATAATAGTAATTCAACATATCAAACTATCAATTTCACACCATTTCAAACATATAACACAAATTATGAACATCATAATGTGGTAGTTACTTTTCCTCACCTGACAGTAATGCTCCTGCGAACAACAGAAACACAATCAAGATACACCGTTAAAACCATTAATCAGCAAAGACTCAAACTGATGACTCAAAAGACACATTCAAGCTGAACAGGTCCAAATGCAACATATATGAGAAAAAACTAGAAAAAAGGGATTGAAACTCAGCTTACTCAAACGGAAAAACTTATATGTCCAAATTGAAGAATTCGTCGTAAGAATCACTATTTTAAGTAAATTAATAAATCAAATTATAATAAATTTATCCAAATTAATTTAAAATATAATAAAAATAAGACAAGTATAAAATAGATTTGTGACTATTAAAACATAAATTTCTCCTAATTATTTTTATAAAATTAAATTATAAGATAATTATAATTTGATATTACAACAATAAACCCAATATGTCTGATTAAAATAAACACGATAACATATAAAATAAATTGAAAAACTAAATATTCATCTAACTTGATATGGGTCGAGGAATTTAGGTTAAAGTCAATCGATATGTGAATATATCTTTTTAATATTTAGTATTGAAAAGATAAAACCCATTGCTCCTTCCTGCATAACATTACAATTAGTCGACATGAATTCTAAAATTTTTGGTGTCGTTGTTGAACTACGTTCAATTACTTTTATTCCTGTTTTGGAAAAAAGAAAGAGGTTATATTTAAAACAAGTAAAAGTTCAATACAGAGAAGCATAAAAAACAATACTTTTTTCTGAAAGAAATTTAAAAAACATAATTTTTATTGTAGTTATCGTAATTTACCTAGAAAATATTGAAGTAGTGAGCAAAATAGTCTACAAATAAAAAAAAAAAAATAGTGAGGAGCTGCGACAACGTGTGTAGGGTGGCACGAGGAGAGGTTTCATAAAGAAAATTATTCATATAATTGCTATCATTTAAGAAAAATGTAGTTCAATCTCTTGATAAAAATATATGCCTTTAAAAAAATTATTTTGGATTTAGGAGTTTAATTGGACATAGGAAATAGTGGAAATTAGATCTCGATGTATATTTAATTTTGTTAAAAAAAAACTATTTCTTTTAATTAGTTACATAAACTTTAAATATCATTTTAGTTTTATATTTGCAACATAATAATGAAATGGTAAATATTATTTCTTTTAAAAGAAAATAAAAATATATATATATATATATATGTAGAACTTATTATTTTCTTTTATTTGAAAGAGGTTCCGTTTGATTTAAATCAAAACTTTATTATGTCTCACATAAAAAAACGTTAAAATTAAAATTAATCACAAATATAATTAAAAAAAATAAAAAAAATAAGCGAAGTTTATATTTTTTTGAAATAAATAAAAGAATCCTACTTTATTTATAAATTAATTTTTTTATATTATAATATTTATTAATATTTTATATTGTTTTACATTCATTTGATATTTAGTATTTTATCTTTTAATTATTTTTTTATAAATATAAAAATTTATTTTTTTAATAATTATTTTACTCCCAAAATTATATTGTCAAGTGACTCTTTAAATAATTTGTACTTTTTGTTAGATTTTTCTGAATGGTTACACCTCAAAATATATTTATAAACACTGATTTTAATATTTTAAAATATATTAAAAATTCAATATATTAACATCATTATATTTTAAATAGACAAAAAAACTAAAATAATATCATTTCTGATTGTTCATATTCTCCCTCATTGTCAGTATTATGTTATATTAACAGTTGTAGTGACCTTTCAGCACTCTAATCAAGTTGAACTTCTCATCATCAAGTTTTCTATTAAAAGCGGCCTCTTTAAGTTTGACAACGAGATAATAAAGTGTTGCTAAAACACGTCTGGAAGGTTTTAAAAGTAAGCTTAAAAATAATAGTTTTATTTTTAAATTTATTTTTGAAATTCTTTATGTAAAATTATTTATTAAACTGTAGTAATTAATTTTATTTAATTTTTATATTGTTTTTTAATTTTAATTTATATATATTATTTATTTTATTAGAGATTTTATTTCTATTAAATTTTAATCTAGTTAATAGTTTTATAATTTAATTTAAATAAAAATTTTAATTCTTCGTAAAAATATGTAAAAAGAAACTTTTGAAATTCATAAATTGAAATTTTTTTAACATTTATACGAAATAATAGAAATACATTTCTAATCAGAATACAAATTTAATAAATAAAATAAAAATAACAAAACAAAATTTAATAAATATAAAATAAAAATAATGGTATATTAAAGTTACATGATATTCAAGGAATAAAATCTGTTAAATTCTTTTAAAAAAATATAACTTTAGAATAAAAAAAAAAAGACGACAGAGAGTAAAATTAATAGAAGAAAAATCACATAAATAAAAATAAAAAATTAAAATTAAAATTGGACGAAGTTTGTAACATTCAAATTTCTCATAGTGTTCAACTACCCTAAATTATATCATATTTTTAATATTACATAACAGTTAACTAGAAGAAAATATATAAACTTTTATTATAATTATTCATAAATAATTTATAATAGTAAGTTTCATATGTATACCCTTTTACACTATAAGAATATATATTATACTGAATCAAAAGTGTAATATAAAACATTGCAAAACAAAAAGGAAAAGTTGAAATGTCTTACTCTAAGCTTTCGCTCCGCTACCAGTTAGTTCTTGTTCATCAAAGACACTCATTAAGCTCACACAATTAAGGTGATCATCGTAAAAAGAGAAAACAACATACAACACACAATACAAAAGCAAGGGTAAGCTAAAGTACCAAAATAATATACATACATTTTAAAACAATAACATAACATTCATAATATAAAACAAGCAGTACAAAATAATCCCATCAACCTTAGACTTCAACCATCCGGATATATGTATTGATGTCGGACTCATGGGGAACCTGCATCCGTGTATGGTGGAACAACTTGCTCAAAAATAGAAATCATAACCTTAACCATAATCACAATGCCATGTACATCAAGGTTAATCCGTCAAACATCTATGGCCAAAACTAGTGACCATAGACTAGGACTTCCTACTACTTTCCACGACATAATCACTCATCTCTACTTGAGATAGAGTTATTGAGAGTGTTAGGATCATTCGCCAATCCAGGAACCCCTACTTCAATTACATTACACAACATAATAACCTTAGGATTTTTCTCCATGGAATTCCTTTCACAACATACTTAATTCCACACTTCCCATTTCATTTGAATATTATCACACATGTTTCCCCTATGTTTTCACCATACTTAATCATATACATAGTCTTATTTAAACATCATCATACCATTTACATGAATCATTAAACATGCCTCAAGAATAAGAAACCATCCACTAATAATCTCAAAACATCACAAAATATCACAGAAAAACACCTGTTGAGTGGCGCTTAGGCGCCTAGGAAGTGGTGCTCAGCGCCCTAGCTACTGGAATCCAACGCTATAAGTAAATCTAAGTATCCCTTTGATCATTTGACTCAAGGGTAGGTGCATTAAACCATTTAACACCTCCAAAAGTATCCAAACTCAGATTTTCACCTTCTAACACCAAATTATGCAATCTAAAGGTTCAAACAAGTCAAAATGGACTCAACAACCTACCCTAACACCTCAAACTCATCACAACCTCTATATTTTAAGTTTTCACTAGTTAGAACCTCCAATTTAGCTAAAACACAACAGGAACCAACATATGCACAAAATATTGTTTTTATCTCAGATTTAGTTGAACAAAAAGGCTACACAAGTCTTAAATGACCTCAAGTTAGACACCAAACAACATATTCATTCATAAAACCATTTCTTCAAGATTTCACCTATTAAAACCCCTAAGACTAAAAACAATTTAAACTCAACCTATTAACCACTTACCAATTCAATATTAATTTTTTTATTAATTAAAGGTCTAGACAAGTTTTAAATGATTTTAAAACACACCACAAACATCAATTTCTCTCATTCAATCATCACTTCAAAATCTCATCTATCAAGGCCCACTCTTGAACCAAAACCAACCTACAACTCCACCTATTTTCTACTTCATAACACTATATCAATTCTTTGCCTAATTATACTCCAAAACATCCACCTCAAGTATTTCATTCAATACTAATTTCACTAGCATTCATCACAACAATCTTCCAATATCAAATATCACACATGTAGATCAAATTCATTCATCGCAACAATCTTCCTATATCAAATATCACACATGTAGATCAAATTCAAGAAATTATACCACAACACAACAAAATCTCGTTAATCAAATCCAACATACCAATTTAGATTATCAAAACATTAACATAATAGAAAAGAGTTATTTAGCTTCCATTACTAGTTAAACGATCGAACAGTCCTAAAAGAACCTAAAATCGCTTCCTCAACTTAGAGAACTCTATCAGTATCTATAAACCACATATGATCATAGTACGTGGTTAGAACGACTGATTAACAGAAAATCTAAAGGAATGCTTAGATGACACATGCGGTATAAGATTGTTCACATGCATCTAAAAACGTGAAAACTAATGAAAAGAATAGAAACTAACTTACTCTTTTGCGAGAACTTATCAGGTAGACAAGAAGATCTTGCAATAGTGATCACTTTGACACCTTCTGATCTTCAAACAGATGACCCAACAGATAGAATACCTAGAGAAAAAAAAGATGGAGACTATATTTAGAAAAATAATGTAACTTGAAATAGTGAAACTTGTCTTATAAAACTTCTATTTGGAGTTTGAGCTTTTACCATTAAAATATTTTAGTATCATATTTAAGCCATGTTATCAGTTCTAAAAAAGGATTTTATGGGTTATTACAAAATCTAAAAAAATAACTTTAGAATAGAAGGAAAAGAAACAAAGAGTAAAGTTAATAAAAAAATCACATAAAAATTAAAGAAAAAAATCAAAATCAAAATTAATTATAAAAAAATAAAAGTAAATATTTTTTTTATTTTTTTCTTAAATAAAATTATAATTTATATAAGAAAAAAAGTAACTCTTGAAATATCATTTTTAATATTAATAAAGATTAACCGACACTCAAAATAATTTAACTAAAATTTATTAATTAATTTAATAGGACTATATTAATATTAAAAAATTTAGAATCTTTTTCTGAAACATAATTTTATAACTAATAAAGATATATTAGTAAAAAAATTGAAATTTTTTAAATAATTTTATAATTAATATAAAAAATATTATTATTATAAAAAATATTTTAATTTTTTTTTAATATTTAGAACTAGTGTTTTACTTGGCTTAAAGGTTGAAACACCCCTGGAGACTTGAAACACTAAAAGTCACCATTGAAATATATTATAAAAAAGTATGGGGTGTATGTAGTAATTATGAAAGTGCAGGTAATAATTATAAAATTATAAAATTGTAATTTAAAAATATATTCTGAATATAATTTAAAAATCTATAAAAAAAATGCAGTTTAAATAGAAATACATTTCAATTATGCAGTTGTAGAACGGAAAATACATTTTTAATTATGAATCCTGTGGTCCAAAATAAATTTTTAAATTCTCATGGCATGGGGTTTCCACGTGACAGACGTCACCATGGTTTTCTTGTGTCAAATTTATCACTGATGAGTGGTTTTGTGTTGTGGTGTTTGCCAAAGTGAAGCCGCACATCATATACAAAATACAAAATCATTTTGTTTTGTTTTTTATTATATAATTTCAAAATAAAAAATAAAAAAAATCCATGGTATATTAAGATATTAGTATATATCACGTCAAATATTCTACTATGTTATAAACTTAGATTTGATCATCCAAATATAGTATAAATATCGAATTATGGTGAGTTCTGCACTTATGTGGTGAAACAGCTGACCCGTTTAAAGATACTACATAAAATTAGTCCGTTAAAATACCCTTTGTCAAAAAGAGAAAAACTCAACCTCATGCTACTCTCACGACATGACTTACCTCTATTTAAACATGAATGATCATTAGAGTGTTGGGATAACCCTCGTATCCGAGCTTCTTACATTTATACCAACAACACTTGATACAACACTTAGAATTTCTCCTTAGAAACTCTTATCCATCACACTTTGAAACATACATCAACCTCATTCAAATCAATAATAACGTTCCATAAAACATATCAAATCATGCCATAAGATACACATAAATTCTCAAAAGAAAACCCAAAATCAATAATAACGTTCCATAAAACATATCAAACTATTGCCAGGATCACTCCTACAATATCCATTCTTAAATATGATAAGAAGAAAAAAAAAAGAACTCCTAAAGAGAAGTCAAAGAATTCTAGAAAAGTGATTTATTGAGAGATTGTGTGTTTTAAAATAATAAAACTCGATTATAACACATCCATTTATATTAAAACTTTTTATTATTAAAATAATCAAGTCTCATTAATTTTAATCCACTACCACTTCTTAAATACCATTTTATAGGTCTTTACATTCTCTCCAACAAGAAAAAATTTTGCCTTCAAAAAGTTCACTCATCAGGTAGAAAGAAAAGCTTGCTTTCCACACTTTCTCTATCACAACCACTTAACTTAACTAAGATACTACTCTGTAACAACCTTACTAATACGAAAACCTTGCCTCTGCGCTAAAACGCTCTAATGTTCAATAGTGTAGATTGATCTAGCCACTACTCTCAAAACAACTTCTCAACCTCTAAACCTTAGCTTTTAAGGATCCTTCTTTCGCATAACCAACCAAATTTGTATTTGTCAAACTAAAATCACCACTCATCTGTCTTTCACTACCTCTTGTAAATTCCTTCTAAAACTTTAGCTGGCCTTAATTATAAACTTAAAAATATCTATTTTTTTTTCTCAATATCGAGACATGGAGAGACAAATCAAAACAATTATTGTACAAAAGATGCTACATTAGTGTCAAGAAAGTAACCATCCACTGAAGCAGTCATCAAAATTACACACTAATATAACTATTAATACATGTCTCCAACATAAATCTATAACACATACTGAACTTTGTAAAGTTAAATTTCAATACTTGTACAACAATTCATGGCAGAAACTAATGAAGACATATTTCCTCTTTTCGCTACTTGCCATCCAATACTCAATGCTGCTAGTAATAAGCAGGAACTAAGAACATAGCATAACATTAAAAAGCAACAGATAGAAAAGGCTTGGCTGCAGCACTCTAAGACATGAATTGCTAAAGTCCTCCAAAAAATTACACATACTGATGGGAAATCATTTCTCGTGAACAAGAGGAGAATACACAGGATACCACATATTACTTCGGACGTACTCCACGGTCTCATCCTGCAACAATAATCACCAGTTAGCAATGCAGCCAATGCTTGTTAAAAACTTTCATTGTTCAGATCTCGATACATGCTAGGCTGGTAGAATGTAAGACTTATAGGTATAATACATTAGGATTTGTTTCCAAACAGTTGTTTTTCTTTAAAACAGCTGAAATTGAAGGAAGAAAAAAAGAACTTTTCCAGACATGCTCTTGTATATCGTAAAGGATGAAACTTTTCATACTTTTGACATATGGGAAAGTTCTCTGGGCCCCACATCACCATGTCCTTCTGCTAGTTCTTCTTCAACTGCTGCTCGAAGGACAGCAGCCCCAACCTCGGCTGTAACATCTCGTATGCTGCATCAAGCAAGTTGCATTAATACTGAGGGTCATCATATCAGTTCATGAGACTTTTTTAGCTTCAAAACAAACAACCAAATCAACCAGATCATTTGTTCTTATAACAGAAAAAAGTGTATATCTTTTAAACATTGTTAATGTTAGAAGCTTTTATATTTAGGAAATGAGTGGGAAAACCTTTGACGAGAGAAGTGTGGATCAAAACTTATATATATTGCTAGATATTGGTGCCAAACTCGGCATCTGAATCCTAGATAATAGTATTTACCAGATCACAGTTTAAGTTATAAAATTTTACAATTTAATTTGTTTTGATCATTACAAAAGGCAATAGGAAAAACAAAGCCAGAAGAAAATGAAATGCAAAAGATAGAAAATAAGGAATATCACCTGTCAACAGATGGGTATAAAACTCCGTTTGAGATATCTTCCTCAGCCATGTATGAAGCAAGGCTGTAAGGATATCAGTATGTCAGTAATTTATTTAAAACAAGCATCAACTGATATTTCTTCAGAGCTGGGAAAATTGAAAAGGATGCAATTTTATCAGATGGAAATAGTGATATAATTTTCGTCATATTCTCATCATACAAGTCAAAAAAGATATATATAAGTCACAATACAAGAATTCATGAAGACAATGTAGGATTTTCCGAAAGAAACGCACTAAAGAAAAATAGTACTTCAAAAGCAATGGTAACTACATGTGATTACCAAGTAGTAAACATGTTTATTTTTTTCTGGACAAGAACATAAAGAATGAATATCAAAAAAATAAAATGTAGAAAATAGGAAAAATGTTGAGCAACACATAAGACAAGGACAAACAGTTCAATGATTATAGCAACCTACTGAATTCTATTATGCTATGACTACAAATGTGAAAAGACATGTTATTTTTGCCAAATTTCCACGGTTGCTAGCACCGATAGCTTTTGGTTAACAAAAAAAGAAACAATTTTCCAAATTAAAATCATACCATTCAGCAGCTGCCTGCAACATTCCATCTGTTATAAGGTGAGAACCTGACAAAAGAGTTCCCAATCCAATTCTGAAAGAAAATGGTTAAAATAGAAGTTACACCAGTAATTCAACTGACAGGTATAATGCACGAAAATATACAAGCCAAGTAGATCTACCCTACCCTGGGAATAGGTACATGTTGTTTGCTTGATTTACATGGCCCACTTTTCCGTTACCTGCACAAGATTTAAATCAATAAATTATGCAACACTCGAGGAATATGGGAACTATACAAGTTACTTCTAAATCAAAGAAAGTGATAATTACCAAGATCTACATTTTCGAAAGGGCTTCCACTGGCAAACACTATATTTTCCCCAGCATACTTGAATGCATCAATAGCAGTGCACTCAGCTGTCCACATAATACATAGAAAAAAAAAGTCAATGAAAACATATTAACATTATTAAGGAATTATGAGTGCTTAATGAGCCTTGTACAAACAAACCATTCATGGTAGGGTTAGACATGGCAAAGATAGCAGGTTTTGTTGAAACAGATTCTCTCATTGCCTTAAGCACCTGAGTCGAATCTCAACCATTAATATTAACAAATTCAATAGCAGAAAAGCTCATACAGTACTGAAGATGTCCACTATATATATTTATTTAATATTCCTTATTGAAGGATGTGAGATGATAGAAGTTAGATTGTAGAAGGTAATTACCTCATCATTGAAAATGCCACCAACACCAGATAAACCAAGGAGAACATGTGGCTTAATCTTCTTAACCTAAATATCAATAGGTTTAAGAATTAAAGGATGTACAAGAAAGTATGCATAATCTTTAAAATTAGCATTAATAAAGTGAAGAGGTTTAATCCTTCTATATCAAAATAACTCTTTTCAGTGTTGTAAAGTAGATCCTTGAGCCAAACAAATTTTCCTACATGAATCCTGTAACATTTACCACTTCAATTATGCTAGCACCCTCAGTAAGCCCCTCTAAGTCTCTTGGATTTTTAGCAAATGGTGCTGCAGCTGGATCTAGATTGTTCCTGTCTGTTGTGACTAGACCCTGCATACAAAAAATGGCATTGTTATCAGACTAAACCTAAGTTTTTATGAAATAAACTAAACCTCCTACATACTAATATGAAATAGTAGCATAACAATTATATATTGCACACTACTAGTAATTCTTTTCTTATGCCATCAACATTGATTGCAAAGACAAATCAAGACAAAGAATATGATAAAAAAAAATATGCTTAGATTGAATGAGTTCATTCAGAGTCACATCTGAAAGGAAATGGATAAGTCAAAACAATTATGTGAATTGCAGGACTAACAATGCTATTAAAGTTCAAGAAAGCATACGTCTTTATCGATCAAATAGAATAGGCTTTTGGCAGCTAAATCACTGCACCCAGATATCTTTGCAACTGCCTTGATGGCCATTTTTAGAACCCCAAGCCCAGCACTGCAATTCAGGCAAAAAAAGATCTTGAGGCAGAAAGTAGCTATAATGAAGGAGTGTACTAGACAACAATCAACAAAAGAAAATGGAAAATATGATGTTCATCATAATCAATTTTGCTAGTGAATTACCTCCCAGCTCCAACCACAACTATCTTTTGGTTCACAAAGTCAGTCAATGGTCGACCTTGGGCTCTTACAGTTCCCAATAATCCAGCAAGTGCAACTCCAGCAGTACCCTATAGGACATGAAGTAAATTTGAACTTTCAGTAGATTCTTAAACATTGCACTGTTAGGTTATACGTTCAACATTTTCTACATTAACATTACTTTCTCACCTGTATATCATCATTAAACATGCAAAACCTTTTCTGATATCTTTCCAGGGTTTCAAAAGCCCACTTCATTTGGAAGTCCTCAAACTGACATAATTAACACAAAAATCTAATTACAAAATTGATAAAAGAATATGTACTAGAATAAATACAGACAAACACATATCACTGGAGAAAGGAGAAAAATTTAACAGACCTACCTGCACAATAGCCTTGGGCCATCGAGCATGAACCGCTTCCATGAATTCATCTACAATTGATAGATACTCTTCACCTTCCAACCTTGGTTGACGTAGTCCTAAATCTGCCATGTGAAAATGTCAAAAAAAGCCAATTCCTTCTGATATCAACAATATGATATATTTGAATACTGATAAGAAAAAAAAGATAAATTAGAATGCTAGCTGTTGGCCCAAACCTTCCATTGTGAGAAAAAATTACAATTCAATGATAAAATATTTAAGAACACATCCCAAAGCTCAAAACATAAAAAGTTGTATCTAATTGATTGGTTCCTTTCCAGTGTTGAAGTTAGAGACAACTTAATGACAGAAATTGCTATGTCCTATGGCAATTTATTCTTTTATAATTGTTTTAATTTTTGGATAAGCTTTTGCATAATCAGAGTTTTAGTGGAGCCAAAACTCTAAATTTTCATAGCTAGCCTGGGTGAGATGAGCACATATGAGCAAGGTAGGTTAATTCTGAAGATTCTAAAGCTTCCAAAGTTTCTATTCTAGTTATTGTAGATGGAAGGTGATGATTGATGAGTCTGAATCTTTCACGCTTGTTTGGCAATTTTAAAGCCTTGATGCCTATGATATGAAACCGTATTCCACGTAGTGTATTAATCCTGATCTTGGATATGGAAGCTTAAAAAGTCATGGTTCTAAATGAAAAAAATATATATTTGGTCCTCCCATTATGATATTTCTGGCTCCATCTTTGTCCACAAATAAATTAATGACAAAAGTAAAAGCCATAAATAAGTAGTCAAAAGATTGAAAAGAACAGAGTTTACTCACAAAGGCGGTCTTCAAGTAGCTTTTGATTGTTGGTGCCAACGTCCAACATAACTGGAAGTATCTGCAGTTGGAAAAACATGTGAGTTAACAGTAGAGAATTTATCAATTGTTATTAATGATCCTACATTAAAAGAATCAAAAGACATATCATTCTACATTAATGATTCTAATGAAGTCAGAACATCATGAACACATTGTCATGTAATTTATAGATGTCACATGTAACTACACATGATAAAATTGCCCGCACTAACGAAATTGTATCTATCCTAGCATAATTATCGTGTTCACTGCTTAAATGTTAAGAAAGCTCTTAGCCCAAGCCTAGGTCTAGAACATAAGATCCATGAGTGACAATCAGATGTATATCAGCTAATAATGAAACAAAAACAGCAAGAAATTGGAATGAAAGAAGTAGTTTGAGAGACAAAAGAAGAAACATACTCTTTGTGGGTTGATACCAGCGGCAGCAACATACACATCAAGTTTACCTATGGGAATTCCAATTCCCTGAACTCCAAGGTCGCCTAAGCCAAGAATTCGACTTCCATCTGTTAAGACAATCATGTCTACCTGCAACAGGAGCAAGAAAATGATGACCAAACATAATGAATGAACAATTGCAAACCAATTTTGTCACTTAATGAACCAAAATACATCACACCAAAGTCGTGGCAAGGGTTTTGTTTGGCTAACAAATAGATAAGTTTGCTGATATCTTATATATTTGTTTAGGCTTTAGGAAAATGTTTGGTAAAACTAACCTTTGAACTGGCTGGTAAGCATAAAATAATATTAAAAAAAAACATTAGTTACTTGGCCATAACCTGAAATTTGATAACTATGTTTTCAAATAATTATCATTTTTCATATTTTAGTTCATTTCAAATAATTTAACATCTTAAAAGTTAATATAATGTTTTTTTAATGTTATTCTCATTTTTAAATATTTTCATTTAAGAAAATGACATAGTTAAATAGATTTATATTATAACTGTCATGATCTTATATTATAAAAAATTATATTCCATCATGATTAGTGAGAATGTTAAGGAATTTTGCACATAAGAAGGATAAAGTAGAATTTTAATAAGATAACGAACATAAAATTTAAAAGAAAAATAAAATAAATTAGGAAATTTAAGCTTAAATGCTACATAAAGTGGTGTTTAAAAAATGCTTCTGACTAATGCAATAAGCTCTTTTAGCAAACACCTCCACCTTATCCAAATAAGCTTATAATAAGGTCAAATAGATGGTGAGTTATTTGTCTTGCCAAACACACGGTAACTGGTAACCACAATTAGAGATATAAGACCAAACTTTTGAAAATTCAATACAAACTTAAAAATCAGTATCAATTTTAATTATAAAAGAGTCTCCCTTTCAATAAAAGAAAAAAAAAAAAAAGCCAAATACTCCAACCTCCCCTAACTTTTTCCAGATGTCTCACAAACATATCCTCAAGTTAGAACCTTCAAGTTAAGAGTATTAATTACACAATGAGTTTCTTCTGTGGAAGTCCCCTCTTGTTCTTTCAGATCTATGGTCTTTGGCCACATCAATTAAGTGTTAATTTGTTCTCACTTTTCTATTACTACACCAGCTTTCCATAAGAGGAAGTATTTGTGAAAATTTTAAAAGAAAGTATGAGAACCTTTATGTTATAGAAAAAACAAAAATCATCAATGACAAACTAAACAAAAATACCTTTTGATAAATTAATCTGGATCCATACAAACTGTAAAAAGAAAACCATATTGCATTTTTGGATAAATTAATCTGATCAATACAAACTGAAACAAGAAACACATGTTGCATTATATAATTACCGTTCCTTTCCCATGATTCCAAATTTTAACTTAAAACATAACTGATGGTTTTCTTATACTGAACTACAATAGAATAGAATATCAATTCCGAGCCAACTGAATATCTGTTTATCACTGAAGGAATGGAGATTGACTAACTCAGCGTTAAGAGTAAGACAATTCAAGGAGATCTTTCATTTTCAAAATGTCACAATGTGATTAATTAAGAAGGGAAGAATATAAGGTAAATGGCTATTTCCAATAATGAACAAAAGGAAAATGGTACTGAACTTCAAAAATTAATGCAATACCTCGTGAGCTGGCCAGTTATAAATCATAGACATCATCTCCCCTTTATCTTTGGCACTAAAGTACATCCCCCGTGGACGTCTAAATAACCCCGAATAATTTTGACACACTAATCCAACTGTTGGAGTATATATTATTGGAGCAAACTCTTTAATATTATCAATAAGAACCTGAAAAAAAAAATGTAATATAACAAAGCATGAATCACATAACAGAAATTTGATCATATTCTTTCAATAAAAAAAAGCTCAAAAACACAAAAAAGCAAACATCATGGTCTAACTCACTCTGTAGTACAAAGTCTCATTCCTGTCATGCAGTCTATTTAAGATCCTCCATTTTGCCAAGGAAACAATTTTATCTGATTGCCCCTGAGTATTATTCTCCAGAGATCGGAATGAATTCACTGGAAAACAAATATAACAATCCAATATTACCAAACAATAAAATAACACAGGGTAAAAAGCCTGAGAACCCAAACACACTACTCTAGCGAACTAAGTTTTCATAAGTTAGGCAAAGTGACTAGTTCTACAACTAAAACACCCCCATACCAATGGATAAATATAAGAAAAGTAGTTGTCAAACTTACTAAAGCGATCATATTGCTGCTCAAAGGATATAACACGTGGAGGAAGGAGGCCCCGAAGCCCCAATCTATCCCTTTCAGTCAAAGGAAACCCAGTATCCTGCATTCCCAGCATTGAAAAGGGGCAAAAACAAAAAAGGTTCACAGATTCAGGATCCAGAAGAAGACCGTGAAAGAAGGTTTCATGACCAAGTTGAAATCATCCAAAAGATTTTGTAAAAAAAGAAAAAGACCCGTGAGAAGCCCCATTTTTGTCAAGCGTTCAACTCAACTAAACTCCAGTGACATACCATGGAGAATATCAATGACACCAAACAGAATTAGCTTCCATCATTCTTCCCTCCTATTATTATTTTTTTCTCTTTTGCTTGGAAGAAAAACCAAAAAAAAAAATCATATAACCATGACAAGCACATAAATCAACACTCTAACTTTTCGAATTATAGCAGCAAAAACAAAATTCCGGCTTTCAAGCACCAGTTTACAAACTGCGAGAAACTTCTGTTACTAAAAAAAAATACTAACAAAAAAAAACGGAAGCTAAACACTTTCTGCTCAACTAAAGTGAATTAGAAACTCTCAAGATTGAGACACAGGTAGAAAAAGCGAAGCTAAAGTGTTGTGATGTTAATTATGAGAAACCTTGTTGAACCAAGGATCGTGGAGTATGTCAGCACCGCGTTTGTGGACAATGCACGGACCGGGAATCGCGGCGGAGAACCGCCGCGATCGGGCGATGTTGGAAGCGGCGGCGAATCGGGCGAGTTTCCACATCCTCCTTTGTTTTTGTCTGTATGTGGAAAATTCAGCACTGTGAGCGTGTCTTCAAAGTTGAGCTTAAATTTGTCGAGAAAAATCAAACACGTCTATAACTATGCTATGCTATTGACATTTTCCTTAGAAAATTAAACTGTGAGAAAGCAGTAATAAGTGTTGAAATGAAGAGTACCAAGCATTTATAGTGGAACCAGGTGCTGTCTGCTGGCATCACTCGATGAATTCAGCTTCCCCAGCTCAACTTTTCCTTTTTCATCATCTTAAAATAACTGTCGCTTTATATTAAATATAAAATCCATATTTAATTAAGTTTTAATTAATCTATAAATTTTAAGTCAACTTTAACATATATTAAGATCCATTATTATAAATATTTAAATATAGATCTAATAGTATAATTAAGATGAAATGTAAATATTTTATTATTTAAATATAACCGTGAAAAGTGTGTAAGTAGTAAAATTGAAAGCATAAGTTTGATCAAACAACAAGTATTATGATTTTGATATAACTTGTGATGTATTGTAAACATAAATTATTTTTAAGAGTAAATATTATAGTGATATGTTTATGTTGTGTATTGAATTTGAAATTTGTTTTACAAATTTTGAAATCACATAAATAAAAATATTATATAAAGAGAGTTGAACGAGATTTATATATCAATAACATTCAATTTTCTAAATTAAATATAAAAATAAGATGAGTACATATATAGTCGTTTTACCATCGTCTTGTGGTCCTTTTATTATATTACTTTTATTTTAAATTCTGAAAACACATTTTATTTAAGTAATTTAGGAATCTTGTGTTAACTTTTTAATTTTCTAATTTATTTTAAGACACACAATTGGTTATTTATATTCTTTTTCTTACAGTCATTTAATATTTATCTTATTGTTATTTTATATTTTTATTTGGTATTTATATAATGATTTTTTTTTAATTAAGAAAAAATAAATATACCATTATTACATTAAACATTTAATAATATTATATTTACTCTATCGTGTTTTTTTATTTTAATAAAAAAATCTTTAATTAATATTTAAAATAATAAATAAATATGCACCATGGCCTTCTTTCGTACAGCTAAAAAATAAAAAATTATAATTAAATGTGAGATAAAACTGACCTTGATATTTTATGCGCACTTGAAGTCAAACTGAGAATGAGAGTGTGAGCATGGGGCACACACGCTTCTCACATACCAACCTCCCTATAATATTTAATTATTTATATCAGACACGATGCTTTCATTTTTTTTTATTTTTTTTTATTGATTCTCAAATTTTGTTAATTCTAATGATATTGATTCTGAATATTTCAGTTGATATTATTAGAAACGTCATGTCATTGACCGAGACTAAAATTTTAAAAAATATATTTATAGAATTTAAAATAAAAAGTGTTTTATTTGTGAAGACTATAGTAAAAACATTATATATTTGTTTGCACTGAGATTTAAAAAAAATATTTGTCGAGATTAAAAATAACTATAGTATATTTATAAAGGTTAAAAAATATACATTTAAAAAGTTAAAAAATAAAAATAATATATAATATCTATATGTTACTCTAAAAGTATTTTATAATTATTAAATATTTTTAACATGTAATATAATATATCATTCTTTTTCTATTTTAGTTAATGGTAGTATATTATAGTGAATATGATACCGTTGGCAACGTAATGGAATTGATAGTGACTGAAAATTGAAGTTTGAGAATAAGTTTTACACTTTTGAGATAGAATGGTTGAAAGTCCAATTATAAATTTAAGTTTTACATTAAAAATAAAACGAAAAAGTAGAATAATATATAAAAATAAAAATTTATTATTTTAAAGTTTTGGACAAAGAGTGATATTAATTTTTTATATAGAGTTTTTATGGGTTGGACTATAAAAAGAAAATGCATTTGTTGATATGAGTAGTCAAATCAATTCCTTTAAGCTATCCTTTAACTGTATAGTCTCATACCTATATAGTCTTCAAATCCCTCTCATTCCGGTGTATGTTCGATTCGTCCATGTGCTCCTTCCACTCAAAACCTGCTAGGAGCCGCACTCCCCGCCCTCGTCAGTGCCCAGGCATCACAGGGTTCAAATTTTATTAGTGTTTTATTTTTTTCTGAATTTTTTCTTCTATAAATCTAACAATATTATATATTATGAAAATTTAGATTTACATTTTGTATAGCTGTCAAAATGGGTTATAATCCGCGGGTTTGAGCTGGATTAGGTTTGAAAAAAAAATATATTTTTTTATACGGGTCAATTTTCAACCCGGCTCATCTAGGTTAAATTCATGGTGAGTCGTGTTGGCTCACCAACCCACCTTATTTTATTTTATTAATTTATTATTTTATGAAAACTAAAAAATATTGTGGCTCATTATACGTGGATTCTATTGTATTTTTTTTATTATTTTGAATTGTCTTGAGTTTAACATCATTTTAGGAGTTAAATTTGTTTAGATTTGAATTACAAAAAGTTTCTAATTTTTTATTTTAAAAAAATTGTAATTAAATGAGCTAGTGAGTTAGTCCTTCACCTGTAAGCCAGGTTCGAATTTTTCTAAGTTGCTAATAAATGAGTCAGCTTAGACTGATTTATTAAGTGACCAACTCGTGGTAGGCCGAACCGGATGAACTGTTTTGACAGTATTAATATTTTGTATCTTTTAAGAAGATGTGTGATGTTCTTTATGGTAAAAAAGAAAGTGGTGAGGCAGTTTTTGAGCTTGAAATATTTGGTTTTTGTCCACTTTGTAGAGATATTCGATTTGTTAATATCGAAAGGATGAAGTTAAGAATATGCCATTTCCACCTTACATGGCCCCAACAAACTGAACTTGTTGGAATAGATCTCACCCTTAAAATTTAACCATAATAATGCAACAAAATAATTTCCACATATCGGAATAATTTCACAGAAATAACATATTTAAGTGACAGAATAATAATCAATTTTTTAGTTACATAATTAAGGGAATTGAAATCAAAGAATTTGATTCCACAACTTTCATTCTCTTGGAAGGGCATCGATTCCTCTTATTACACCGCGTAATCTTTTCTTTCTAACATAATACAAATAATATTCATATAATAACATTAAAGCAAGCTCAAGTATTAGAGCAGATATGGTTGAGATTAAGTCTGAAATTGTTGTGTAATAAATAAGAAATTCCCAGTGGCGGAAGGCATTTTGTGAATAAGGAAAAACGCAGCATTGCCATAAATGGAGTTAGTGACCATCGTTTTCCTCTCTTACCAACATAACCTATGTCAGAGTATCCTTCTACCCTCATATTAGAATCACTTCTATTTCAGATCATAAATATGTCCGAACTTCATAGTATTCTCTAAATCTATCTTATATAGTTGATACGATAACTCCAACACAACCTCTCGTTTTAAGGCATAATAAGGTCACTTATATACAATATATAATTTAATTTAATAGTCAAATAAGAACAGTTCCGATTATAAATGTTTCAAAACACGTATGTGGAAGGAGTAGACGTCCAACTAACCCGGTAGCACTGCCAATTCGGTTCCTACAGGTTAGTAATAAACATGTAGGTAAACTTTTCAATAAGGGAAAGAAAAAGAAAGTTTCTTTTAAAGTTACAATAAATTATTTTGTAAACCTTTTTATTACTTTACTTTTTGAATTTCAAAACTATTCAAAAAGCATATTTTGAAAATATATTTTCTTCAACCACGCATTTTGATGGAAGTTCTGCTTTGTAATAACTTTGCAATTGTGCAATCTAAAAATGACTTTTAATTGTCACAATCTAGAAGTTCTTTTAATACAAAAATGATTTATAAACTATGCATTTTGAAAGACATTGTTAAATTATATTTTCTGGGAGTTTGTTTATATAAAAATGATTCTCGTATTACATAATTTAATTTCTTTATACAAGTGAATTCTAAATGATGTAATTTATAAATTATTTTTTTCTATAAAATAGAAGGTCAAACCCATTTTCATAAAGAAATCTCCTTTTGCTCTCGTGGTGCTGGTCATAATGAAAGTGGATTGAATGTGTACTGAATATAATAATAGTTAAAATCATTATGCTCTTAGTCATATATGTCTAATATGAAATGTTTATAACGAAAGGATTTCCTTATCCTCCATTCAATCAAAATGCTGAAATTCGTCCACTGATCCCAACTCATGGTCATTTATTTATTTTGTCCTTACTTTTACCCTAAATCATCAAATGGCAACTCAATTCGTTCTAAAAAGAAGGGTTTATTAAATACAACATTTTTTAATGCAGACAAGTAACACCCTTTTGTATAAAAGAATAGTACAGGTTAATTTTCGCAGGACAACTTCCAAAATATAATTATGATTTAGAGCACATATTTTGTAAAACTTACATAATAAATAAGAGCACATAACATGAAGTAGCAATTGGTGCCCTGGAGGATTCAATGGAAGAAGCAATTGGGAATCCTCTTGGGGCTCATGATGAAAAACTAGGAGAATGATTTGAGGGTTGGTAAAGCTATAATTTCAGCTTTGTAGGGGTTTTTAATGCCTACCCTTTCTGATCAGAACTGCCAATGTAGTCTCTTCAAGGCTCTAAAGATGCCATTACCTTATAATGATAGAGTACATTTTCAGGATGAAAGTGTTCGCCATGTTTCCTCTTTCAACCTACTTGAACCTAAAATAGATCATCAGGCTATAAATAAAAGGGTACTGGAGAGATTACTTATTTCAAGAACGAGACTTCGTGAGGGAAAAGGAATAAAATTTTGTCCATGTTTAAAAAAAAGGGTAAACATAACCTTTCTTGAAAAATACCTCTAAAAATATACCAGAGTAAACATTTTTTTCAAAATAAACTATGCCTAAAATGCAGAAATTTTAAATTAATATATTTTATTTTACTTTAAAAAGTAATATTTATTATTTAAATCTCTGTCATGTTTCAGAGTTTATGATATGACACATTATTTTACAACTGATCTAAATATGGAATGAACACTATCATATTTGTAAGCTGCCTACAAATTTGACCTGTGCAATATCTTTCTTTTTCAGTAATCCAGTAATCTAAAAAAGTAAAGCAACTTTAACAAATAAAAGAAGCTTTGACTTGTGCATGCTGGTTTACATGAAATCCTAAAATAAGTTGAATTAAAAAAACTGTTGTAATATGAACATATAACTAATTATTTCAAAATTATATTGTCTTGACGTTTCAGCTGTCTTACACGTACATGCATCTTAATTTTAGTGTGAACATGACATAATTGTCTATTTGATTGGCAATGAAAGAGAAGCTAAATATGCATCTAGCTAGTCTTTCTCCCTAGCCAAAATTACTTACTTAGATTTGTTGTTCAAAATATTCAGCATTTGTTTAATGAAGAGTAAAAACATTAGGCCAATTGCGAGCTATGTTAACCCCCCAAGGTCCCAAGAGTCTGTACCAGCAATCTAGTCAGAGACGAAAATGGGTTTCCATTAAAATAATATAAACTCAATCACATCACAGGATCACATTCACTACGCGATACAGGATATTGTACTAAATATATTCAACTTATGAAAATTTTGGTTGGTGCAAAATTTTACCTAATGGCTCAGTTATGTATACAATTCTATTCATCCCCGTATTTTAGCTTTTTCTTCTGCTTTCTACGCTGATCACGCAAACCTGGAACAACATGCCAGAATTTTTAGTTTTTTCACTACCGTGAAGCATTAACAACTAATTTGGTAAGGAAAAGACATTTAAGATTAAAACTCACGTTTTTTCTCCTCTTTTCGCTTTCTTTTTAAATTCTCCATATTTCTCTGTTTTCCGGCCAAATCCTTGATATCCATTCGCACCTGCGAGGAAAAAGGGTGATGAGTAAAATTTCAATCAAGTCACAAGATAGTTGGATTTGAAGATCTGTTTTAGGCTTAGTAATTAGCTCTAGTCCATGTTTTTGTCAGTTACAAGTTGGTGTGATACCTTTAAATTTTAATGAAGTTACTATTTATGCTTAAGAATCAGATGTGTGATTTTGTTTTAGGCAAGCTAATTACCAAGGAAAAGGTCGGAAGTTTGACCCAATGCCAAAAGAATAAAACTGGAAGCCAATGCATTGGAATTAAGTATGGATTACACTTCGCCTAATTTGCACATGGCAACCAAATCGCAAGCCATGACACACAACGCGGATGCAAAATTTGTTTACTGACCAAGTACTATCAAGTGTCAGCGTCCAAATGCGTGCCCGGGCAGTTACCTCCAAATTCATTATTGTGAAAGAGCAGGAAATTAATAAAATATAAAAAAAGAAGAATAATTAATCTCCCTATGGTTTTTGCAGCCTCCGATACTGGAATACACATTTTAGAAACTCTAGTTTTGCAGTACCTTGAGCGTGAAGCAGGAAGTAGAAGAATCGCTCATCATCACTTTCATATTCACAAGGTTTCTTGTATTCATATTTAATTTAAGCCCTCTTTACGAGGGGCATGAAGTTATTTGGTTATTGACGATGTTTTAACCTTGATTGAATTATTTAATATACATTTTCCTTCGATTTGGCTATCAATTGTTATTCTTCATGTTAAGCTAGGAATAGTGAGATATGAGTGTCGAGTGCAGAAGAAATACTGGCAAATGAAATGCATGGGAATACCGTTACAGGGGTGGGACACGTGGATGGTAATGCTGAAATCATGGTGAACCAAAAAAGTGAGAGGAAAAGAGTAACTAACTCTGCACTCAAGGATTACGTTTGAGGGTTAAAGTAAATATAAAAGGAAAAAAGAAATAAAAGAGGGGGTGTGGAATTTATGATCTGTCTTTCTCTTCGTCTGGCCCTCTCTGGGAATTCTTCAGTCTGTTATGCTATTTCCCTTTGTTTCTCTGTTATGCATACTCCATTGTAAGAAACTCATACTTAATACATAACACGATACAGGACGTTGTTGTTCATTTAGTTGTTGGAAACAATACTGTTACATTGGTGCTTTCATTACCACCATGGCTGAGAATACTCGATTGAAGGAGTTGGATGCTAATGTCAAGAAGATTTTGGAGCTCATGGAAAAACGGGATCAAGATTATTCTGCCAGGTTTAAGAAGCTCGAATTAGCTCTCGAGCACATGACCAATTCGTCATCCATTGGTGGCTCGAACTCAACTGTGCTGCATCCCACCCCACAACCCTTTCAGGTGCGCAACATCAAGCTAGATTTCCCACGCTTTGATGGATCGAATGTGTTACACTGGATTTTCAAGGCGGAACAATTTTTTGAGTATTATTCTACTCCAGATTTACACTGTTTGACGATTGCCGTTGTGCATATGGACAAAGATGTGGTTCCTTGGTTCCAGATGATGAGTAAGAATAATCCCTTTCAATCCTGGGCTGCTTTTACTCGAGCATTGGAGTTGGAATTTGGTCCCTCTCCATTTGAATGTCCCCGCTCTACTCTGTTTAAGCTTTCACAATTAGGTTCAGTTAATGATTATTATATCGAATTTACTGCTTTGGCTAATAGAGTTACAGGGATTACGGTCGATGCACTATTAGATTGCTTCATCAGTGGATTGAAAACTGATATCCGCCGTGATGTTATTGCCCAGAGTCCTCATTCCCTCCTTAAAGCCGTCTCCCTTGCTAAGCACTACAAGGAAAAATATTCCACCTCCACCAAACCAGCTTATACCACAACTTATTCCAGACACCTTAACACAACCTCATCCCCTTACCTAAACACCCATCCGAAAACAACATCCATACCTGCGATTCTGCCTAACCCTTCCCAGAAACCTTTTACCCAACTACCTAAATCATCCAATATCAAAAAGATATCTCCATCCGAAATGCAAATCAGACGTGAGAAGGGCCTTTGTTATACATGTGGCGATAAATTTTCCCCTACACATCGTTGTCCTAACAAATAATACCTATTACTTCATATAGAGGAAGATGACGATCCACCTCCAGATTTAGCACTGCCAGACCCAGTATCCATTCCCTGTCCTGATGTTACCCCTGAGCATCATGTTTCTTTTAATGCCTTAAACGGCTCCTCCAGTTTGGGCACTATGCGATTTCATGGCTCGATTAATGGTGTCACTGTCCAAATCTTGCTTGATAGTGGGAGTTCGGACAATTTCTTACAACCACGTTTGGCTCATTATTTGAAGTTACCTATTGAGCCCATTTCTAGTTTTCAGGTCCTGGTTGGTAATGGAAATTCCCTTACAATGGAAGGATTGATCAAAGATGTGAAGGTCACAATTCAGGGGCATACTATCAAATTGCCAGTTTATTTGCTTCCTGTCTCTGGTGCAGATGTTGTTTTAGGAGCTGCTTGGCTTTCTATATTGGGACCCATGTTTCTGATTATAGTGCTTTGACCTAGAAATTCTATTTGGAGGGTGAATTTGTTACATTACATGGTGATCAGTCTAACTTACCACGTCCAGCTCAGTTTCACCATATCAGACGAATGTGCAACACTCATGCCATTGCCGAATTTTATACACTGCAAATTCAGTCCCAGGAGGTTCCTTCCGATCAGTGGCTTGACTTACCTGTTGACATTCATCCGGATTTAGCTAGGTTGCTTCACACCTACAAAAGGGTGTTTGACAAACCCATTGGGTTACCCCCGAACCGGTCCCACAACCATGCTATTCCTTTAATTCCAGATAGTCAGCCTGTTAAGGTCCGTCCCTATCGATACCCTCACAGCCAGAAGGAACAAATCAAGAAAATGGTTGCAGAGATGATACATGAGGGAATCATAGCCTCGAGCACCAGTCCTTTTTCATCACCGATTCTCTTGGTTAAAAAAAGGATGGGACATGGCGTTTTTGCACTGATTATAGAGAGCATTAAATGCCATAACAATCAAAGATTCTTTCCCTATTCCTAATGTTGATGAATTGCTTGATGAACTCTTTGGAGCTAAATACTTTTCTAGGTTAGATCTTCGTTCGGGATACCATCAAATACTTGTATCTCCAGAGGACAGATCTAAAACAGCTTTTAGAACACACCAAGGTCACTATGAATGGCTTGTCATGCCATTTGGCCTCACCAACGCACCAGCCACCTTTCAAAGTTTAATGAATTCGGTGTTCCAAGGGCTACTGCGGAAATCAGTATTGGTATTCTTTGACGACATACTGGTTTATAGTCCATCTTGGTCTTCCCACTTGCAACACTTAGAAGTTGTATTACAACTCCTGCAGCAGCACCATCTTTTTGCCAAGTTGTCTAAATGTCATTTTGGCTTGGAGGAGATTGATTATCTAGGTCATACGTTATCAGGCAATGGCGTTACCATGGATCAACATAAAATCCAAGCTGTTTTGGATTGGCCCCTTCCCCAGTCCATTAAACAACTGCGAGGCTTCCTTGGACTCACGGGGTATTATCGACGATTTATTAAAGGGTATGCTGTTATAGCTTCCCCCTTAACTAATCTCTTAAAGAAAGACCAATTTTATTGGACCTCTGCTGCGACTGTAGCTTTTCACAATCTCAAGCGAGCTATTACTGAGGCTCCCGTCTTGGCCCTTCCAGATTTTACTAAGCAAATTATATTGGAAATTGACGCCTCTGGTACAGGTATCGGTGCGGTTATGAGTCAAGCCCATCACCCCATTGCAATTTTTTCAAAAAAATTATCTCCAAGAATGCAGAAACAATCAGCATACGTGCGGGAGTTTTACGCCATTACCGAAGCTATAGCTAAATTTCGTCATTATTTGTTGGGACATAAATTTATTATCCGCACTGATCAGCAGAGCTTGCGCAGTCTCACTGATCAAACCATTCAGACCCCAGAGCAACAGGCATGGCTTCCTAAATTCCTCGGATATGATTTCACCATAGAGTGCAAGCCTGGTTGTGACAATCTTGTCGCCGATGCCTTATCTCGGTCTTTCTTTCTGGCTATTTCTCAACCTCAGTGGGATATCATTCCGAAGGTGCGGGCCGCTATTGCTGCTGATCCCAAATTGTCAGAAATACTTCACTTATGTATTCAAGGCAATCCTCCTCACCCGAATTATTCTACACAAGACCAGTTACTATTTTGGAAGCACAGGGTGGTTCTTCCTTCCAACCATCCTCTTATACAGCAAGTTTTGAATGAATTTCATACTTCCCCATTGGAGGCCATTCGGGCAGAGCGAGGACATTGGCTAGAGTTGCTTCTCAGTTTTATTGGCATGGCATGCAAAAGGATATTAAACTTTTTGGCCAACATTGTTTGCTCTGTCAACAAGCTAAGACCGCTACTTCTTTACCTACTGGACTCCTCCAACCCTTGCCAATTCCAGTACAGATTTGGGAAGATTTAGCTATGGATTTTATTGTTGGCTTACCTCCTTCACACGGGTTTACTGTAATTCTAGTGGTTGTTGACCGTTTATCTAAATATGCTCATTTTGCTCCACTCAAAGCTGATTATTCGAGCAAGACAGTAGCCGACATCTTCATGCATTCCATAGTTCGATTACATGGTATGCCTAAGTCCATTGTTTCCGATCGTGATAGAGTATTCACTAGCAAATTTTGGTAGCAATTGTTTAAGTTGAGTGGGACCACTTTGGCTATGAGCACAGCATATCACCCGCAATCCGATGGTCAATCAGAAGCACTTAATAGATGTTTGGAAATGTACTTAAGATGTTTCACAGTTGACAATCCCAAAAGCTAGAGTAAGTTACTTTCATGGGCTGAGTTTTGGTACAATACCTCATTTCAGTCCAGTATTGGTATGACTCCTTTCAAAGCAGTCTATGGCCAACATCCTCCCACAGTTACCAAGTATAATCTAGACCATCAAGACCCTCCTTATTTACAGGATTTATTGTTGCACCGTGATTTAGTTATCTGCCAGTTGAAGAATAATTTGCTAAAAGCTCAGCACTATATGAAGAAATATGCAGATAAGAAATGATTACAAATGGAGTTTAACATCGGTGATTTGGTTTTAGTTAAGCTTCAACCTTATTGGCAACACTCAATTGCTTTGCACAAAAATCAGAAATTGGGACTTAGATATTTTGGTCCTTTTCAAGTTTTACAGAAAATTGGTTCTGTGGCTTACAAACTCCTTCTCCCAGCTTCTGCCAAGATTCATCCCGTGTTTCATGTTTCCTTGTTGAAGCTTTGCAAAGGTGAACATCCGCAACCATATGTTCCTCTTCCACTCTTGACTGATGAATTTGGTCCTATTGTTCAACCATCTAAGATATTGCAGTCCAGAATTATTTTACGCGGCCATGATCAGATTCCTCAGGTTTTGGTCCAATGGGAAGGAATGGATACGACTAAAGCTACTTGGGAAGATCTATCATTCGTCCAGGATGTTTATCCTAACTTCAACCTTGCGGACAAGGTTGATTTTTATGGGGGAGGAATTGTCACGAGTGCAAAAGAAATACTGACAAATGAAATGCATGGGAATACCGTTACAGGGGTGGGACACGTGGATGGTAATGCTGAAATCATGGTGAACCGAAAAAGTGAGAGGAAAAGAGTAACTAACTCTGCACTCAAGGATTACGTTTGGGGTTAAAGTAAATATAAAAGGAAAAAAGAAATAAAGGAGGGGGTGTGGAATTTATGATCTGTCTTTCTCTTCCTCTGGCCCTCTCTGGGAATTCTTCAGTCTGTTATGCTATTTCCCTTTGTTTCTCTGTTATACATACTCCATTGTAAGAAACTCATACTTAATACATAATACGATACAGGACGTTGTTGTTCATTTAGTTGTTGGAAGCAATACTGTTACAATGAGTGGCTTGCATTTGGTGCCAGGAATGAAGTTAATCTAGGGATAGATAGCTGTGTGGTAAGGTATTTTATTAATTTGAATTGGATTTAAACTTGTTAACATAGTTTTGGACTTCACAGGTAGGTTCGCCAAAGGAAGCAGTTCATAACATAATCAAGGGTAATTCAAATAGTAACTTATCTATTATGAAGTCTTGGATCATAATCAACTAATCAAGTGAAATAGGACCCATTGTTTTTATCTTTATCAACGCCTTATTATTGTTTGCTTAAATTCCTAAATGAAAATTTCCAAAAAGATTTTATCTTTTAAAATTGCATTTTTATGATTTGAGCTTCCTTCATACCAAACATAAAAGTCTGTAGATAGTTGTTCAACTTAAAAGCGGTACTTAAACATAATACTTAAGGAAAATACTTACTACTAATAATTTTACTATACACACAACTTTATACAGTTACCAATTTCCACATATTAACAAGGGGCAAAAGGATAAACAAAACGAACAAAAACATTAGCTCAATCTTAAAGTAAGCTGAACATTATACTACTACTATACATAAATTCCAGACATTTCTGACCCAAGAAGCTAGAGTCCACTCTTTCAAATAACGAGCTAAATTTGGATTTACTAGCAAATAGAACTGATATGCACTATCATCAAATTATAAGCCACAACGTTATAGGGGCTTCATCGGATAGTTGTTACCGAAGTCAAACTATTTTAATGATTTGGGTACGAAGCAAATGTTTGAAGGGTTTGGAAGGAGGGTGGGAGAAGTTGTGAATTCAACTTCTACTAACAAAATCTTACAACTAACATTTGCTGTAAAAAAAAATCAAATCAAATTGTGTGTGCATCTATCATGCTTCCTAGAATTAACCACTTCAGTAAATAGCATTTCTTATATCCAAGAGTATGAAAAAAAAATAGCCAAATGTAGACAAGGGAGAAGGGATAAAAAACACAATTTTCACAATAAAGACAAAAGAATCTTGAAATTTAGACATCAGACAAGCAAATCTTATTTGATGTCAGAATTTCATCATCCACAACACAACTCAATGCAGAAAACAATTGTTAGAGTATGAAAATTGTTAAAATATTAGTCTACCTCTTCACCAGCACTTCGAAGAGCCTGAAGTGCATCCATGCAATCTTGACCAATCACAACCAATTTTCCCTTTTTGCCTAGACTAGAACCCTGGTGATCACTTAGTTTTTGCCTTGCTAACTGTTGCAATTGCTCCTGCATGAGGGGTGTGACACCAGACTGGGAAGAGAGTATTACATTAGAGTCTTATCCTAAATCCTTCAAGGTAAAAGTTGAAAGGAAAAGAAACTATGGAAAATCATGTTCAAAATAATGTGTAAACAATTTTGAAATATTAAGGCATATATGACAAATTATCAGTGAACACTGTACCTTAGGCATTATCCGATTTTAAAGTGCCAACAATCCTTTTTCATTCTAAAGAAATATTAAACCTATACAGGTTGTGTACAGAGAGATAAGGTAACCAGTGGACTGCTATTTAGAATATAATTATGATTTTTTAAGACACTGGAACGTATATGGGCCACACATCCTAGTAGCATGGTAGAAGTTTTTATTTAAGTCCTTGGATAAATTGCATCTTCCAACCAATTTGCAACTTCACCCATATTACTAGAAGCAGCCCAATCCAACTTTTAGGATAAGTTGAACTAAAACATATGATCAATAGTAAATATATCTGCAATGCATTATAAAATTTTAAAATCGATATCCTTATGCTCACTACCTCCTGCCTTCCCGTTGCACCAGCCAGGCAATCACTATTACATCTAAAATAACATAAAAAAGCAAGTGCATAGTGAAATAAAAACAAAATAAGAATAATACCCCTGCTAAATACCGATGTGAAAATGATTTTGATTGTAATGGGCGAGAAATCAGCATATTGAGCTCCTGCAATTTGTGAGATTTATAAAGCATTAAATAATTTGGAACACGTGGGGATAACGACTATACATTTCAATTTTTTAGGTGAGTTTCGAACCTCCTGCAATTTCTTCAATTGTCTAGAGCTGGCCTTTATTTGCTTATGTTTGTTCACTTGCTCCTCTTCACTATCATAATTTTCAGTAACTAATTCAACTGAGCTAGCATTCCGATCAAACCAGTTTTTCTCAGCCTTTACCTACAAGAAGAAAAATATAGACAAGGATAACATTGCTAACAATGAAAAATAGACAAGGATAAGATAACCTAATAAATCTACAACTATATTCATCATAAACTCAATATAGAGGGAAAGTAAAAAAGGAGGTAACCAAGAAAAACATAAATTTAACTGTTTAGCCTGTAAAACTAATGACATGTAGGAAAATATGCAGAGGGTAATTGAATTCAAAATCAATTTCAATCATATACACAAAAACGAAAAAGTCAAAGGTGACTTAATTTGTTCAAGTAACTAACAGGAGTTACATGAATAAAGTCCAAAACCAATCAGCATGAATTTAGGTGTGAATCAGTATACCTGGGAATCCTTCCTTGTTATCTTGTCTATTTGTCGTGCAAGAGACAGTCTTTTTAGGACCTCTGGCATGTAAGAGTTCTCTAAAGGAAATCGCTGAAAGTTATCCTGTACATATATGACCGAGACCGTGAAACAGCATGAATTACTGACTTATTTCATGTAAAGGATATGTAAATTTATTTCATTTTCTTCAAAAACATATCTTATCTAATTTTCATGAACTGATTAGTGTCTGTTATAGATGCTTGAATTTAAACCAAAAGGCACCTTAGAAAATGATTTGCACAGTGAAGCAAACTTGCACGTATCTCTTGGTGATATTAAAGCAATGCTACAACCTTCAGCGGAAGCTCTGGCTGTTCTTCCACTTCTATGAACATAAACCTAAAAGTAAGAAACACGTTTGAGATATCACATATATAAATATAAGAATCAAAGAAACAAGGTATTGCATACCTCTGCTGAATGTGGAAGCTGATAGTGGACAACAGTTCTAACACCAGGAATATCAAGCCCCCTGGCAGCAACATCTGTAGCAACAAGTATGCCATTTTCATTTTCACGAAAACGATCAATGGCCTACATTAAACCAGCATGCAGACAACAAGAGAATGGTGAGGGAAATAAAATGCAATATTCAATTAAACGGATAAATTACTCGATAATAAGATAATTAATTTCATCACAATTTCAAGGATATGAGTGTCATGCCCCATGAAAGGAGAGACAAATTAGACCCACACAATGCACATATGGATGGATAATACACAGTCAAAATACAATAACTAGGCTCACTTTATTTGTAGAAAAAAAAATAGGAAAATAAGTCAAAGAGCATTAGTTGATTAAATCCTCAAAACAAGAGTTTGGACTTAGGATCTTATAGTTTATTTTCTTTAATTACTCACTATCAAAGATTTCTTTCAAAATCATATGAACATACAAAGCTCTGAAACCAAGTCTTTTTATCAGAAACCTTGCTTTAAGGAGAATCACATCATGCAATTAATTGGAGCAATTGCAGTCGGATATTCTATTTTGTTTCAGTTCAGTATTTTTGAGATTCCTAAATAATTTTGAGAATACACTATAAATAATTCTTCATGCTCTTCTCTTCTGGTATAAGGAGCAGGTTCTTCGTAGAAAAAAACTATCACAGTTAATGGACCTACAACCCCAGAAAATATTGAACAGTCTGTCATTCATAAGCCAAATAGGTACCCAATATCCATGACACTTGCTCTTACCTTTTTTCCTGTGCAATGATGTTTAATAGGAATAGGATTAATACAAACGAACTTCAGCAAGAGGTCTCACATTGATCATTATATTGATGTTTGTTATGTGTTGTACTACTTCAGAATCTATTGAAATTTGTAACACTTGTTTAAGATGGCTTATGAAATAATTGACATTAAAAGGATTTTGGGAATAGAGGAAGAAAAAAGAAGAAATGAAAATAAAACACTAAACTGATTTTAACCTAGATGTATTTCACTACGATAAATGCAAATAAAATCAGAGGTGACCCCAGGCAAGTGACAAAGTTGTGCTTTGGCAACCGGTTGGTCATGGATTTAAATCCAGACATCCCCTTTGCTATATGCAAGTGTACCGCTGCATACAATGACCCTTCAACATAGTGAGGAGCCTTCTAGCTGAGGGGTACATTAGTTTTTCCCATACACTGATAAAATCCAGAGCACTAATCCTTGTTTATGCTTCTCAGTTAAATTGTAATCTAAATTAATTATGCAAACAAATCTTGATAAGGAAACACATTAACCAATCCTAAGAAAAAGAAACGAGGAAATAGAACTAACCCTTGTGAATAATCTAACATATTATAAGACATTTTTATATATTCTACAGAATAATATTGAGGTTTTATCACCCCTTGGGCATGTCATGTCCTACGTTAGAAGGGCTTTCAATGGTACTAAAACCTTGCTATCACGGAGGCCAAACTACATGACAGCGAGAATAGTTTGCAGTCCTTCGGTACATTTAGTTGGAGCGGAATATGCACCCTTATTTGAAGATACCCTGTTGCTTCTCAACTTTAAAGGAGAGCAGATGTGTTTCTGACTTCTTTACCTGTGCAAATGGTTTTTATTGAAGGAAGTTTCAACTTCTAATGAGTATAATGATTCGCAAATGGTTTGACATCTGTTCTATTCTTTTAATGGTATGTATGGTGCAAAAAAAAAATACAACTCTATTGCAGATGCAACTTTCAACCAATGATAAAATAGAACATTGCATTCTATTGAGAAACAGAATTGTACCTGATGACTCAAAGATTATGTATGTTGCTAAGAAATCAAGAGCACAACTCTATTACAGATGCAACATTCAACGAACAACAAAAAATAACTTTTCATTCTATCGAGAAATAGAATGCTACCTGATGACTTAAAGCTGATCTATACTATCTAGACAACCTTGATGCATAGAACTTAGGTAGAATGGCAGGGATATGGGAAAAGATAGCCCAATCTTACAAGGAATATTTTGGCCATATTCCTATTCAATGTGAGGAGGGTTGCCTAAGGTTTAAAAAGAGAAACTGTCACATTCCAACTCAATGTGGGACATCTAAACACAGCCCTCTTACCCAAGCCTAGACACTGGGTGCTCTAACATTAAGACTAGAATCATATTATGAACCAACCAAGCTTGAACTATTAGGTTAAGACACAAATAATTGTATATTATAATTCTATCATGTGCCCTAACGCAAGATCACTTTGAACATGAAGTTTCCATGATGTAGAGCCTTTATTGTTAGAAGAATGAAAAAAAAAATAAAGGATCAACTTCTAGACAACCACAAAGGTTCTAATACCATTTTAGAAACTAACCAAGACTAACTCAAGAACAAAAGCTAGCTCTAGGAGGTAGGATTGCTCAAGTCTTTCAAGGAGTATTTACGCTGTATGCCAAACCAATGTGGAGAAGATCATCAAATCTCATAACAAATATTTTGATTGCATTCTAAATCAATGAGGTTAATCCCAACACACCTCTTATTCCTAGAATTTGGACATGTATGACATGATACTAGCAAAAATGAGATCTGCAAATGACCCCATATCAGAACCAGATAGGCTCTAATACCACATAATATGGACCATCCCATAAATTATTTGGATGATGAGAATGGTTTAATATTACACTTAACAGGACACATACCTTCAATCGTGCTCGCTGCTGCATTTGAGCATGAAGAGTCCAAACATTGACTCCAAGAATGCGTAATATGGAAGAAATATGACGTAAGGCTGCAATAGACGTGCAGAAAACTATGGTGCGACCTTGTCCATGGACAGTCAAAATATAATATAAATATGCATCTTTATCTTCTTCTCTGCATCTGTAAGAAACAATTAATGCCGATCATCAAACAAAACTGACATTTCATGTCATAGTAAACTTTACTTTTTGACTTTATCATGAATAATAAGGTTTAGAAAAAATGCTCCACAAGAGACTTTGGAATTTAGAAAAAATGCTCAACGATAAGGTAAAACTTTATTTGCACAAGGAGGAAAAAATAGCATGTGGCCCACCAGGTTATGTAATCCAACACAAGAGTAGGCATAAAATAATAACAGCACCAAATTCAATAGCAAATTCAGGCTGATAAAAAAAATAGCAAATTCAATAACAAATTATTTTATTATGTCCCTAAAATAATATGTATTCTAAAAAAATCAAGTTCTTGTTCTAGAGTTTAGATATGAGTTTACATACTCAATAAATGACTCCTCAAGCTTAGCTGCTAATATAGATGGATTAGTAAGATCAATAATTGCCGCATTGGATCTCATTCCTGCACGCTCAGAAAGAGTTTCGATGGAATTCAATCCATCTGTTGATGATTGCTTTTTTTGACCTGAGCCACGTTTTAGCTTCTTGCGAAAATCAGCAGACAGTGCAACAGTCGCTGAAAAAACAAGTGTTTGTCTTTTCTTTCTTTGGTAACTAGAAACTGTAACACAACCTTTTTGTACATTTTGAGAATTATCTTCAGTAGAGATGTTGGACATGGGAAGCATATCAATTATAGACTGCAACTCCTTAAAATGACCACTTTGTACCATCCGATCGGCCTCATCAAGCACAAAGAAAGAGAGTGAATGTAACTGCAAATAAACATGGCCAACATCACAAATGACTTTCAATCAATACAATATGGAGTACATTAATACATTTTTTTTTATCAGCTTGCATCAATCCTGCAGCAGTCATGTATAAATAATGAAACAGGCATTTGTAAAACTGATATCAAACAACAACCAGCATGCAAAAATTGTCATCAAACAGTATAACTTTTAACTAGGAATGAGCAACATATACTCTTGCAATGATCTAAGTCATACATACTGGCATGCTTAATAATGACTTGTAAGGATAAAAAAATTGTGCAAGAGCCTATTACTTAGGGGCTCTTTGTATTCTTCTAATTTCATTGTTTTTCTATTTAATCATGCAGATAAGTATTTTACAGTTTTCTAAAGTACTTTTCTGCTTGTCAAGTATATAATGCATTAGTATTCATCAAAACAATTATTTGATTCACACAAATACAAATACAATGATGCTCAAACTTCTCAATGCATGGCATTGGCAGTTACCTCGACTAGATGTTTTTCTCCAGTTGACATAAGTTCCCATAACCGCCCTGGAGTTCCAACAACAATCTCAGGCTTTGCTTTTAAAAGTCTCTCCTGCTTTTCTGCTAAAATCCCCCCAACTATAGGGGTCACCCTAACATTAATATACTTCGCAACAGCTTTCAGATGATCAGTGACCTGAAAATGCAATTAAAAAATGAGCAAGCCATCGTGAAATGATCGGTATACTATATCCCCTTATCTTATCATGATTTTGCTTCCCTATTTAATTGGGATTGGTGAACATATTGTAAGTAACTTGGGTTTTATAAACAGAGTAAACACAACAAAACATTGTAACTTAGTTTGGTTACTATGTTTCCATATTTTTTCATCGGTGGCACTTAAGTCAGCTTTCAAACATTTGAAATCCAAGATACCAGAATTTTTGGATGACCCACATTTTAATATAACTAAGAAAATCTCCCACCAGTGTTCTTAACATCAAAGTCAGTATTCTTTGATTGAATCCAAATTCCAGATTACACAAATACCAGTTGCCAGCGACCAGGAGGCTCCATTTTGTTATGTTCCATTAGATAACTATGTCCCACCAACCCTAATAAAAGTTTTATAGTAAAGATTGCTATTAGTAAATCCCATCTGAGTTACTCCTTCTAACGGACATAGAAAATGCTTAAGTTAAACCATAACAGAGTGTTAGTAAGTTTGTAACTACTACAAAACTACAAACCCAAAATAAAAGTGCTCACTTCTCCCCTTATTAGTCGTATAAAACAAATATATAAACCTCACTGCAACAATCAAGTATTTTTTTGACAATTATTAAAAATTGAGAAAAGCCTTGCAAGTACCTGAAGTGCAAGTTCTCTAGTTGGAGCAATAATAAGAGCCCTCAAAACTCCTTTAGGAGAATACTTTCCAGGTTCTTCAACCATGTTTGCATCCTTTTCTCTCTCCTCCAAAATGCGTTGTAAAATGGGCAAACCAAACGCCAGTGTTTTACCAGATCCGGTCTCTGCAGCCCCAACAACATCCTATCAAATGTACACAGAAAAAATTTAATAAATTTAATTGGATAGAAACCAAAACAGCACCGTGAAGAATAGCTTCAAACAACCTTCCCTTGATGAGCAGCAGCAGGAATGCAAGCCTTCTGTATCGGTGTTGGTTCCTTGAAGCCAAGCTTGCATATTGCTTTCATTAGGAGAGGATGAAGCCTCAACTCACTCCATGCATAAAATTCAGCTTCATCATTGTCCTCTTCACCGTTACCATCTTCAACATTAGCATCTAAACCTAGAAGCAGGCATAACCATTAGCAAAATGCATCTTTCTTGTCTTCAATTTATAACATTGCACAAGCAATTCCCATTTCAGTAATCTACAAACACACATTCAACCATTCTAACTTATACATATACACACACATATACATAGATGTTAGAAGTGGACTTTAAGCCTAACTCAACCTCACAAAACCGGCTTATAAGGTGAGGTTTGCACCCACTTATATATTCTGAATTGGCCTTATCTCTAGTCGATGTGGGACTTCCAACACACCCTCCTCATGCTGAGGTATATACATCTCAAGTGAGGGACTAGACATTAGTAGGTGGTTTGATAGCGGCCCGATAGCGGGTGGAACAATATGCCCAACAAACAACAAATATCGCTATGATAGGCTTTAATAATAACTCTGATACTATGGGAACTCAAGATGGCAGAAAAGGAGGATGAGAAATACTCTTTTGCATTATCAGTTCTTAATATTTTGATTACTTGACCAAATTGATTATTGATTTCATTCAATAAAGATGTAAAGATAGTTAACAATTCAGAACGATTTTTCATAAGATAAACCCAAGTACATCTTCAATATTTATCAATAAAGTAACAAAATATCTAAAACTAAAGGAAGAAATATGGCTAGGTCCCCATAAATCAAAATGGATGATAGAAAAACTAGAATTACATTAATTGAGACCTTTTAGGAAAGAAAGATGTATCATGTTTTCCTAATTGACATGACTCACATTCTAAGGTTTGAAGATCACTAAGTTCAAAACTCCATTAACAACTGTAGCCCCGGAACCAAGACAAAATATCCCGACAGCAGATATCAAGGACCAAACAAATCTTTCCTTGGAATGGAATAGCCATAAGGATGAATAGCATCCTGTGCACGTCTTGAGCTATTTAGACCATAAGCAAGTAGCGCCTGGTTTGCAAAACCGGCAACTGAGTGGATGACTTCAGCTAACATAACATGACTAGAGGAAGCTAACCATACTCCAAACTTGAGTGAAAAAACAAGAAAGTTACACCACAATGCAGTTTTAACGGCTCGCTGACTGTGCCGGTCGTTGAATTCGATGTTCTGAGCAGGCTTAGCTCTGGTGAAGAAACTGTGATGACAGGGGAAGCGGTGATCATTGAAGGCGAGAAGAACAAACTGTTTTGGTTTCGAAGGATGCGGAAATGAGGGAACGACTGGCGGCGGCATGGTAGTGGCAGCGGCGGAAGCGGGAGCGAAGGAGATTGTAGGATGTTCGCATTAATTCACAATTATTGATGGAACCCAGCGCAGTGGAAGTAAACGATGATCGAATTTAAAATGTGAGTTATGAAAAAATGAAAATGAAACGAAACTAGGGCTTTAAGCTAGTGTATGATTATCCAGTGTCGTTGCGTGTGAATGAGAAGTGAATTAGCACAGTGAAGTAAAGGAGAAGAAGAAGGAACAAAAATGCTATGCGCCAATTATATCTCCTCTTCTTCTCTCTGTCATCAACTACTGCTGCAACTCTCAAACGCACACAACATCATACCCAAATCACTCTTTTCTTCTTAACAACTTTTTTTGGGAAAGGTTTTGAAAATGTACTGCATTAGGTTATCAAATTAAACAAGAAATTACCAGCATCTGGCTGCTCAACTTTCTGGCCATCCGTAGCATCCTTCTTTTTTGTCTTCTTCTTCTTCTTCTTCTTCTCTTTAGCCTTCACACTCTCGTCCAACTCAGCTTCGACCTCGTCACTACTACCACCATCAACTCCATCTTGCTGTTGTTTCTTCACATCTTGATTCTGTATAGACTTCTTCTTCTTCGTCTTCTTCTTGCCATCTTCAGGCTCAGGAATATTCAAACCATACTCCGCCTCATCAATCTCCTCGAGCGAAAGAAAACCTGCCCAACGAAAAAACACGAACAAAATAAAACAAGCAGAAAATCGAAAACTTACAACAAACACTGTTCTTACAAGGACACCAATGCAAACAAACTAAACATTCCGCTGAATCAGCTAGAATGCAAATGCTTAAATCTCATGCTTATTCAATAAAGTCCACACATTAAATTAAAAAAAGTAAAAAAAAAAAACGATAATTTGAGAAGTGAATGGACGGTGATTGATTATGAGAGCAAACCTCCTTCGAGTTCGTTGGTGCCAATGAACAAGGAGAAAGCGTCATCGTCCTCGTTTTGAGGAAGAGAAGAGTTCCACGGAAGCGAGTTGAGTCGCTCGAGTTCAGGATCGCTTTTTGCCAGGTTGCGCTTCCGCTTCAGCTTCTTCAGAGAAGAGGTTGCTATCGTTGCTGCTTCCATGGCCAACGACACCGCCGCGTTTTCTGTTTTTCGTAAGTGCGTTTATTTCTCTTCGGTGAACAAAGCCACTGTGCATCAAGCAAAGTTGGGCCCTATATCTGGTTTTGGTCTTTATTGGGCTTTAGTTGTCGGCTACTATTTACACTTCCCTCGCATAATGGGGTGTCTTAACCTCCACCTCCAACCCTTTCATGCTGCACATCTAAATTCCAGAAATGCCCTGTAAATAATAAAGGTAATTATCATTAATTTTTGTTTGTTGAGGAATTCTGTGCATAATGCATAGTGTTGAAAACCTTAAAATTATTTTAAATATATATTAAGAAATTCTGCACCCCATTTCATTCATCAGGAACCCTGCATCTCATTTATTTAAATTGTTCTTCCTCTTCTATTTTAATTAGATAATTATTAATTGTTAAAAAATAATTCGTATAAATTTATTAAATTTAATAGAAATATTATAGAAAAAATAAAAATTGATATGAAGATGTGTATCAAATGTATGAAAATTCGAAAAAAAAAAATATCATATCTAATTCTCTGTATCAGAAGTCGTCGGATATGAAGATCCGATACTTTTCTATTCGGATTTCCATATTCAATGTTTTTATGGTGTTGTGTTTCATATCGGATGCATTTTCTTCATATAGATGCATGTTGCTTTTCATATCCGATGCTCATCAATTAAATTCACTACTAAGGTTTGCATATGCCGTGTTATGTTGTGTAACCTTACCTAAATCTTATTTAAATAAATAGCATGTGACACCAAAACATCATGTGGTTTGGTGAGGTGAAAATTTATTAAATATCGGTATAAAGTATGATTTAGAAGATAAATTAGCATCAGACATTGTATTCTGATGAAGCCACCTTAGGAACTTTAGTAATGATTATTCTGGTGAAAAAATGGTCCAGGAATCTCTCACCAAACATAGAGAAAATTTAAATGATTACAAAAAATTAATTTTAATTCAAAAAAATTTAATTAATTAAAATATTTAAATAATTATAAATATTTAAAGTAACAAAATATCTTAAAAATATCAAAATTAAAAAAACTGTAAAACAAATTAAACATTAAATAATTGAAAACAATAAATTTAATCGATTTAATTAATTCATTAATATATTATTACAAATTAAAAACAATAAATATTATAAAATTCAAAAAAAATAAAATTAATATTAAATATTTAAAACTAAATTACTTAATTCAAAATAAATATAATTAATTAAAATTTTAATATAAATAATTAATTATTTAAAATAAAACAATTAAATTCAAATAAAAAAGAACCAACTATAAAACAAAAAAAAACATAAAATAATTGAAAACAACCAAACTTAATTAAAATATAAATAATTTGACTATGAAACAGAAATTCAACTCAACTTTGCGCATTTAAAATATAAACAACTTAATTAAAACAATAAAATCTTATTAACAATAAAAAAAAATAATGACATAGCATACAAATTTTATAAAAACAAAAAAACAAAAACGCTAAGATGTTAAAAACGAAAAAAAAAAAAAAAAAAAAAGGCATGGTATCTTGAAGTGCTGCATCGGATTTCGAAAATCGTTTACCTTGCATATCGACATCCGACGAAACCAGTTTCGGTTTTTAACATGCGATAAATCCGATGCATACACAGATCAAGTAACCCAATCTTTTTACAGAGCATTATATCTACACATGTAATTTACAAGCATGCATGGAAAACAAATTTAAAAAGCCAAAAACGCAATGGAAAATGGACAACACGAGGAAGGAAGCGAAAATGGACTAACGAAGAACAGAAAAACAAACTTCACGAAGAAGAAGCAAAAATGAAATACGAAGACGAACCTGTGTCTGTGAAAAAGAAGAAGAAAGCTTGTGTCTGCGAATTGAGGAAGAGAAAGACTGTGGTGCAGTGATGTGGAAAGAGGATTTGAGAACTTTGGCAAAAACCTAGAGTCTGAATCAAACCGTTAAAGAATCTTTTAGTAAGATTTTTTTAAATTTTCAAAAAATTAAAAACCTTTTTAATTAAGGGTAATACAGGTATTTAATTAAAATTTGGAGGTGCAGTGTGAAAAAGTTGGAAGTGTAGGATGAAATATCCATTACAATAAAATGTGGGTGTAAATAGTAATACCCCTAACTCGTTAAGGTTTACTCCACTATCTCTCCCTACCATTTCACTATTTTTTTTACCTCATATTTTTGTTTCTGACAGTTTTTTCCTTCATTTCCATAAATTTCTTCTTGCAATCCCAGAAATTTTTATATCTCAAATTGTGTGCAATTCATAATTTTGATTTTGTATTTTGAATTATATAATCTAAATTTTATTCTTTTATTTTATATTATGAAATATATAATCTAAAACATAATCTTTTATATTTCAGAATATATAATCTGAAATTAAATAACTATATTTTGGATTGTATAATTAAAAAATATATGGATTTCATAGTACTTTTTGTCAATAATTCAATTTTTTTATATTTTTTTATTAAATATGATTTCTATATTTTTAAAAGAAGATTTGATGTGATATTTTTCATTATATTAACATCAATGTCATTTAGAGAATGAGGTAATACTTTTGTTTCGTAAGAGTTCAAATATGTTTAGAGTTGTTCTTCACAACAAACATTTGATTTTCTTCTTTTATATCGTAAATTCGAAATATATTATTTTACTCATGATAAAATTAGAAATGTGTCATGAAAAGATATTTTGTAAAGAAACTCTAACATTTAAATTAGATAAATAAATAAATACTAAAGTGGATACATAATAATTACTCATAAATAGTATTATTTTTATTAATTTTAAAGATTTTTACTTGGTTGAATCTAGAAACAAAACAGTTTAGAATTTTCCTAATTTATCTTCTTGTGTAATCTTTATATGTCGTATTAATCTTTTCAAGAATATGATCGGAGTATATTATATTACTACCATGATATATTCACAGTGATATGATTTCCTCTTAGATTGACTATATCACTTTGGTAATAAATCAAAATTTTCTAATATTCTAACCATTACTCTTATTTACAAGTTTATTATCGAATGTCAAGTACAAAATGAAAAATATATATACATATATTAAGATAAAAAAGATCACATTAAGTCTTTCCAAAAGTACATAAGACCACATTGAATAAAAAAAATATTAATATAAATATAAGAACTAAAAATGCTAAGAAATATAAAAAAAAAGATAAACTGTTGAAGACATATAAACCATGTACGTGGTTGTCTCTTGTAATCAACCTTCACAACTGCACGTGCAGCTCTTGTTTGTTGCTGATAAAGACAATTGCAAATAATCAGTTTTTCTTTCTCTGAAATAGAATAAAATTTAGAAAAGAAACATTTTGTGTTGTATAATAAGAAGTGATTTTTTATATATCTGGCTGAAAAAGTAGAACAAGAAAAGGAAATGATGATTCATGGATCAATAATTTGAAACAAGAATGAAAGTGAGAGTGATAATGTCCATACCCATATGTCTGATTAATGAGTGTATGTACTAAAGAGCAACATGCAGATATATATTTATTCTCATTCATACTTTCTTCACACAGTGCTTGTCTGTGGTTAAGAAAATGTTCATTGCATATGTTTAATCAATACTCAATTAATAGCCACCAAATTAAAGGAATCAGATCATATTCATGCAGAAAACCAGAAAACAGAGACAAGTTGTTCTCCATGTCAGTTTCTCACTCTGCAACATATGCATG
Organism: Vigna reflexopilosa; assembly: GCA_027742785.1. Lineage (NCBI taxonomy): Eukaryota > Viridiplantae > Streptophyta > Magnoliopsida > Fabales > Fabaceae > Vigna > Vigna reflexopilosa. The sequence continues at coordinate 23,419,284 of CM050929.1, read as the reverse complement.
TTCATTTTCCTAGCTTCTATTTCTCTAGCATGCCTCTTCTGACATTACACTGTTCCTTTTCAAATAAGACCAAGCATTCAACACTTATATTAAAATGCAGTTAAATGTATGTTTTTGAACTTGTCGTAAATTTCTGTGCAAAAGAAAATGTTAATGATGTTTCAAAAAATTATGTTTATTAAATGTTGCAATCTGTTACCATCTTCACATAATTCATTACTAGGTTCTACTTCCAATTAAAATAAGAAGCAAAGAACTTTTAAGTCATTACCATATCTGGTATTTGTTTTTGAAAAAAAAAATATTACGTTTAAATTTCTGGTAATTGATAATTGAGGTAACAATATATTTGAAAATGGTAATAGATATATTTTTAAGTATGTAATTCGATTAACTAGATGATTATATAAAGTTTTTAACAAATATATGAATCTTGGTTTATGTTTTCAACCTCTGTTAAATAATTACTACCTTGTTGTTTACAAAAATATTAGTGAAAGAATATAAATATATATATCTTTTTGTTTTATATTATACGATAAAAAGTGTTTTTAGTTAATGTAAAATGAGTTTTAATTTAGTTTTTATACTTTCTTTGAAACCTCTAGAATTGAAAATTAGAACTTTTAATTCTTAGTATTATATGTGGTTAATCAACTATTTAAACATTGATAATCTTTTTACCTGATAAATACTAATATTATAATATATATATATATATATATATATATATATATATATATAATATAACATCGCTGTACAAAATAGATTAATAAGATAAATGCTTTTCATATATATTAAAAGAATACTAATATGTAAATAGTGATAAAAAATTTTGGGAGTTACCAAATCAAAGAAAAATACTACAAAATCTAAAACGAAAATCCAAATATTTTTATAAAATAGTGACTTCAAATTTTATAAAGATAAAAAATACTGAATGTAACATCCCAATAAATAGTAATTACTATTAATTAGAACTAATCACATTCACAGAGTTAAACAGTGCAGTCTTAACTAAAATCGGCTATTATAAAGCCGAACGCACACAATATACGGGGAATAAAATCTATTTACACAATTCCAAGTTCTGGACGAACGGCTCTCCAAAACTAATAAACCGAACGCCCCAAAATACAAATACAGAAACACTACCAGCTACTACTGGACGAGCGCTCTACTGCTCAGCTTTAACCTCAACCTCGACCAGATTGGCGTTCTCCAAATTTCCTTCTTCTAGCATCTCTTCAAGTGGCGCCTCTCCATCTGCTCACATCCACAACGGATGATCATTGCATTGACAAGACGGACGTACAAAACCAGTAAACAACACAAGGAATTTCAAGGGTAAGCTTAGGTAATTTAATTCATACATCCAATATAAAATATAACATATAAAACCAATCATACAAGACATACAGCACTATATCAAAGCATAGAATAACTCATCCAAATTCTCATAAATGACGACCGTCCGGACTGTATGAATCCATGTAACCGCAGGCGTTCGTGCACCCAGGTGGTGTAGTAACTGGAACCATCCATCAGCTGCCACCCGAGGTTAACCCTATCAGTCCAAAGTACTCAATAGGACTAGGGCCTCCTGCCATTCCCACGCATGACCTACTCCCCTCTACATGAGGATGAGCACTCACGGAATATCAGGATGAACAGCCATCAGCGATTTTACCATGGTCATACTACACAACTTATCACATTCAAATCATAGAGACGTTCCTCCTTGGAACGCTCGTTCAAATTCCAGTTCCAATAATTTATTCAAAAGAACGTTCGCACACCTTTGCTATTTCTTTCATTCACAATTTCATTCTGTATTCCGTACTCATAAATTAACGAGCGTTCATCCTTTTCAAAATAAGGACGAACGTAAGTTCAGTTCAAAGAAATAATCGTTTCTGAACAAAAGAAACGAACCCCAGTCCTCTGACGGACGTTATAATTACTTGACTCAATAGAAGGGAATTGACTCTAGAAGTTCTGAATAATACTTAGGATATTTTAAGTACAAAGATTTTAGATTGAATCCAAATGATAGATACAATACAATTTCTTTAGATATATAGACCGAGCGTGATTAAATTCAAGAGACAACACCGCCAGTCAATGACCGAGCGTCAAACAATGATTTAGGACGACCGCTGTTTACGTTCACTCGGAAATCAATAATAAGGACGAGCGTTCAGTTACAAAACCGAACACTGCATATGACGAACGCTAGGTAAATGACCGAGCACTAAATAGAACGAACACTCATTTAGAACGAACGTTCGGTATCAAACCGAACGCTAATTAGGACGAACGCTATTTACGTTCGCTCACGAAGCAATGATAAGGACGAGCGTTCTGTATAAACCGAACCCTCCTTAGGACGAACGCTAGGTCAATGACCGAGTACCAAAATAAAACGAACGTGCATTTGAACGAACGTACGGTATCAGACCGAACGCTAACTAGGACGAACGCTCAATCTAAGATCGAGAGTTCATTTGGACGAACGCTTAGTATAATACTAGGCGCTGCTTATGACGCACGCTGGTAAACAAAACCGAGCGTTCTAAATGCACTTCAATTTATTTTAAATGGTTGGACACGCTAGGCTGAGCCGAACGCTCAGACCTAACCATTCATACCAAGGACGCTCGTTCTCAATCAGGATCCTTTCCAAATGAAAGAATTCTTATTCTAAGTTATTTCCCAGGGAAACCGAACGGTATAAGACCGATCGATGACGAGCGTACGTTATCAAGCAGAGAACATGATGTTTTCCAGATTTTTCTTTTACACAACTTTACAGTTTTCATACAATTCATAACTTATAATTTCTCTCCAACACCAATCTCATACATTACAAAATTCATATTATCATCCAAAACCATATAGAAATTCAATCATATTCCAATTCATATATTTCATTCTCTGCATACAGTTCACACAATATTCATCAACATACAGTGCAACCAAATCTTACAAATATACATCCAGTACAGCAGGGCTCGTTCATGCATACTCAAAATTTATATATTTCATACGTTCAAATAACTTCATGCTTTTACAAACATCATACATGTATAAATTAAATTACTAAAGCTTCCCTTACTTGGTCTAGCAGTGAACTCCCTAAACGATTGCTTGTTACTTGCCCAAACACAATTTCCCACCCGCAACGTGCTTCTCAAGTGTTTCACTAACTCTAACCAAAAGAAACGTAGGAAAACTTAGTGTATAATCTAACATGCAGCTGTATCAAGGTCTGCATGCAACTCAGAAAAGGGTTTCTAGGGTTTGAGAGCTTACCGGTTCAGATCTTAATTCTGTTCGGTTCAAAACGCTGCTCACGGCTTTCTGTCCAGAAATTCACTCAACAACTTCCACTTAATCTAATACACCAAAATCATAAACAGATCAGACCTCTAACCCATGCATGCAACCAGAATTTTGGTTCGCATGAACTAAATAGACGAAGGTGCAGAGACGAGAACTTACCAGTTCCGTTCTCAGTTTTGTTCGGTTCAGAATGACGCTCACGATGCAGGGAATGTGTCTACGGTATCTGAAATGAGATCGGAGGAGATGATGGTGAGTTATCCTAGAGAGAAGATGAAAGGTTTTAGAGAGAAGCTGGAGAAGATGAAGGGTTGAGTTCGTGGGGAAGAAGGTGAATGCAAAGTGTGAGAGGAAGTGGTTTTCAGAGAAATCATTTTCTCCCCCCCACGTCAAACGGCCATGCACTCACTTACTGCCACCTGTTTCCCACTACAGATTTCCTAAGGTTCTAAAATGACACATGGCAGTCTTGCATGCGGTGCAAAGTGGGTTTTTAATTTCCCTGAGCAGTGATATGGCGTGTATTAATGGTGATGTGACAGGGATTTGCAGTGCTGATTTTCTAGGGTCTCACATTCTCCCTAACTACAAAAATTTTCGTCCTCGAAAATTAGAAACTCAACCATAAATAAGTGGGAATACAAATCTCTCATAGCATCCTCCACTTCCCATGTGATCTAGAACACACGTCCTCGAAAATTAAGGGATACTAAAGAGTATACGGGAATACTTTGTTTCTGCTTGCAATTCTTCAACTTCTCTCATAATGTCGTCATTCTTCTCGTTCCCGACCACTCTTACCCATCTGATGGATTTTCTCTTGAAACACTTGGTTGGGGTATCTCCCATACGTATTGGTTGGATGTATACAATTTGGTATCCCTAAATATGAACATCTTCTAGCTCTAGTACACTAGAAGAGTCTCCAATATACTTCTAGAGTAGTGATGCGTGAAAACTAAACGATGATTAATTAATTGAGTTGGCAATGGTATCTTCATAAGCTATCGTTCCAATGCGTCTACAGTCCAAGTACCTACGGTAGCAGCTTCCTGGGACAAGCGACTTCGTCCCACACTCATGTCTTTAGCAAATTCTTAAATGTTGACTGGTTTCAACTATGACGAACGGTTATGTTTGGGTAAGGACTAAATGTTTTATGGGAAGGTAATAAATTACGAGGAAACTCTGAAATAAGGAACCAGTATAGGAAAAGAATTTATATTGAAGTATTTTACTATTGGATTATAGTGTGAAAGGGATACACAGAAGCAACAGCTGAGAGGAAACATAAAAGATTAATCTGAATATCCCTGAATAAATTGATTATTGAAAACCAAGACAAGTATATATATATATATATATATATATATATATATAGCAATTCCAATTAAAGGGTATAAATGACGAACGTTAAAGAACGAATGAAACCGAGTAGTCAAAGGACTCGAACGTTCGTTCGCAGCCGAACGCTAAAATGTTTGGCCACAATGATCAAACGAAAACCAACGATTAATCACAAGAAACAAAATGAATAAATTACAAGTTTATCCTAACTGACGGTTACTGTTTGAAGAATTGAGTATAGGTCGAGTGATTGAAAGAGAGTATCAAATGTATCAGGTTCAGGCAGAGAACTGATTTTCTTGATCATTTGGAGAACGAGACTTCATCTGACCCCTAATTGATTCAAAGCAGACGTTCGTACAAGCATGCGAACGTCAGAATCGATCTACTCGTCGAGCCATTCCTTCAGAATGATAACTGAGCAAATCTTCAACCGGATGCTCAACTTATTCTTCAATGATTGCACGGAACCTAGAGATGAACTGAAAAGGTCTACCAGAATTGCTACCAGTTTGGATTCTAAGAAATCAATCTACTTACCTACCGTGGAGTTAAACCCATCATTAGCGTTAAGCCCTCAAGCCGATGATCATAAAGTAAAAATTTCTTGTTCAGTCTACCCTCAGTAACACTAATAGTACCTCTACCTTATGACCGATTGATAAAGGAAATTGTCCTAAGTTCTAGGTAATCCTATCCTGTTGTTGTGTGATATAGAAAGTTCTACCTTTATATTTTGACATGTTACACTATAACACATAACTCTAGCTACTTCTGCTCATAATCCCATCTATTAATTTGATCGTGATGCCCTTGCAAGGATCCATCTCCCAATTCACTATAAAGAACAAAAATCTTTTGGCTGGATTTTCAACACACCGTCCATTCGTAACTTAAAATCTGCTCATTACTTACTTTCGATTGGTTCTACCGAGCGCTTCAATTCCTATTTCCAATTAAGGCCCCTAATAACGTTCGTATCATCCCTTAAAATGTTAAGTGCCTGAATCTCTCAACTAACCCAACTCTCGATTTGTCACTGCTTACACACGCCCTAGTAATTGTACTTTGTTCATCCAGTAATTCACACACCGAACGGTCTAATCTTAAAAGAAGCCGAACGTCAACACCCCGTTCTCGGGAAGTAGTCTCCTAGGTTAGTCAATTCTAGAAATTTACACCCTCACTAATATCCTAATAAGCGTCTATCTCACTGTCGGATATTAAAACTAATCCAATTGTTGGTGTATACACTATCAGACCAAACTGCTTCCTTATCACAATAATCAAAACAGCGTACAGCAAGGCATTTCATACCGCAAGAAAGTGCAGGTGATGAGTGTACCTGAACGAGCAGCTTCAGCACCCGTGATTGCATACACTCTTCCTGTTGCTTGCGCACGTCCACCTCCCCCTTGGTGGCCTCTCCCAGCGTTCGGCGGCCTCACTGCCGCACGTCCTCTCATATTGCACTCCTGATCTGAGTGTCCGCTCCTATTACACTTATTGCAATATTTTCCTCCAGACAATTGAGGACAAGCCCATCTATAATGTGGTCCTCCACACTGATAGCACGTCAAACTCTTTTGCTGCCCAGATTGGCCAACAGTGACCAAGGATTGTGATCCGCCAGGAGAATGGGTTGGACGAACGTATGGGGGTCTTCTAACGTTCGTTGTTCCTTTGGATAAGACCGGCCCCCTACTCGCTTGCTGCTTCTTATGTTGCTCGGCCTCAGCAACATTTTTCTCCAGTACCTTTGCCCTTTCAACCATAGCAGGGAACGACCTAATGCACAGGCAGGATATTAACACTTTCAAGTCACTCCTCAGCCCGTTCTCAAACTTCCTGCATTGCCATTCTTCACTTGTAGCCATGGTGTTAAAACGGACCAGGTGCTTGAATTTGTTGGTGTATTCCGAGACGGACATACCACCTTGTACTAATTGGAGGAACTCCACTTCTTTGGCAAAACGCACACTGTCCGGAAAGTACTCTTCGTAGAATTTTGCTCTAAAAACTTCCCAATTAATGGGGTTCTGCGCGTCAGTCAAGATAGCTTTCATGCTCGTCCACCAGTGACTAGCTTCACCAGTCAATAAATACTCTGTGAACGCTAAACGGTTGTCATTTGGACACCTCTTGGCATCATAGATCCGCTCCATATCCCTCAACCATTGATCCGCTTCATCCGGAAGCCCCTTTCCATTGAACTTGGCAGGGTGGTGTTGCAGGAAGCTTTCTAAGCTCCATTCAGCATGAGGTGCAGCGTTAGAAGAAGAGGCTCCTGGTGTGCCTCTGGTAGCGGCCAAAATATCCATCAACTGCCTCTGCGTTGCTTCAGAGTTGACTCGGGAAGCCTCCAAACTTTGCATAGCTTCCTGGTTTTGCCTCATTAAAGCAGCATTCTGTTCTATTAAAGTTGTGTTCTGTTGTTGAAGCCTGTCAATTACTGTCTCCATCATCCTGGTATTATTAGAAGAGTCAGCCTCGTTTGGCTGAGGTGGGGGAGGGAGTCTAGGCGCCATTCGTTTTCTGATTCAGAGAAAACGCACGTTAGTTATGTTCAAGAGTTAAAATTAATAACTCATCAACACACAATAAGCACACAACGAAAGTATAGTGCACTCATCACCCTACATGTCCTTAAAAGAACAAAACTGCTCTGATACCAATAAATGTAACATCCCAATAAATAGTAATTACTATTAATTAGAACTAATCACATTCACAGAGTTAAACAGTGCAGTCTTAACTAAAATCGGCTATTATAAAGCCGAACGCACACAATATACGGGGAATAAAATCTATTTACACAATTCCAAGTTCTGGACGAACGGCTCTCCAAAACTAATAAACCGAACGCCCCAAAATACAAATACAGAAACACTACCAGCTACTACTGGACGAGCGCTCTACTGCTCAGCTTTAACCTCAACCTCGACCAGATTGGCGTTCTCCAAATTTCCTTCTTCTAGCATCTCTTCAAGTGGCGCCTCTCCATCTGCTCACATCCACAACGGATGATCATTGCATTGACAAGACGGACGTACAAAACCAGTAAACAACACAAGGAATTTCAAGGGTAAGCTTAGGTAATTTAATTCATACATCCAATATAAAATATAACATATAAAACCAATCATACAAGACATACAGCACTATATCAAAGCATAGAATAACTCATCCAAATTCTCATAAATGACGACCGTCCGGACTGTATGAATCCATGTAACCGCAGGCGTTCGTGCACCCAGGTGGTGTAGTAACTGGAACCATCCATCAGCTGCCACCCGAGGTTAACCCTATCAGTCCAAAGTACTCAATAGGACTAGGGCCTCCTGCCATTCCCACGCATGACCTACTCCCCTCTACATGAGGATGAGCACTCACGGAATATCAGGATGAACAGCCATCAGCGATTTTACCATGGTCATACTACACAACTTATCACATTCAAATCATAGAGACGTTCCTCCTTGGAACGCTCGTTCAAATTCCAGTTCCAATAATTTATTCAAAAGAACGTTCGCACACCTTTGCTATTTCTTTCATTCACAATTTCATTCTGTATTCCGTACTCATAAATTAACGAGCGTTCATCCTTTTCAAAATAAGGACGAACGTAAGTTCAGTTCAAAGAAATAATCGTTTCTGAACAAAAGAAACGAACCCCAGTCCTCTGACGGACGTTATAATTACTTGACTCAATAGAAGGGAATTGACTCTAGAAGTTCTGAATAATACTTAGGATATTTTAAGTACAAAGATTTTAGATTGAATCCAAATGATAGATACAATACAATTTCTTTAGATATATAGACCGAGCGTGATTAAATTCAAGAGACAACACCGCCAGTCAATGACCGAGCGTCAAACAATGATTTAGGACGACCGCTGTTTACGTTCACTCGGAAATCAATAATAAGGACGAGCGTTCAGTTACAAAACCGAACACTGCATATGACGAACGCTAGGTAAATGACCGAGCACTAAATAGAACGAACACTCATTTAGAACGAACGTTCGGTATCAAACCGAACGCTAATTAGGACGAACGCTATTTACGTTCGCTCACGAAGCAATGATAAGGACGAGCGTTCTGTATAAACCGAACCCTCCTTAGGACGAACGCTAGGTCAATGACCGAGTACCAAAATAAAACGAACGTGCATTTGAACGAACGTACGGTATCAGACCGAACGCTAACTAGGACGAACGCTCAATCTAAGATCGAGAGTTCATTTGGACGAACGCTTAGTATAATACTAGGCGCTGCTTATGACGCACGCTGGTAAACAAAACCGAGCGTTCTAAATGCACTTCAATTTATTTTAAATGGTTGGACACGCTAGGCTGAGCCGAACGCTCAGACCTAACCATTCATACCAAGGACGCTCGTTCTCAATCAGGATCCTTTCCAAATGAAAGAATTCTTATTCTAAGTTATTTCCCAGGGAAACCGAACGGTATAAGACCGATCGATGACGAGCGTACGTTATCAAGCAGAGAACATGATGTTTTCCAGATTTTTCTTTTACACAACTTTACAGTTTTCATACAATTCATAACTTATAATTTCTCTCCAACACCAATCTCATACATTACAAAATTCATATTATCATCCAAAACCATATAGAAATTCAATCATATTCCAATTCATATATTTCATTCTCTGCATACAGTTCACACAATATTCATCAACATACAGTGCAACCAAATCTTACAAATATACATCCAGTACAGCAGGGCTCGTTCATGCATACTCAAAATTTATATATTTCATACGTTCAAATAACTTCATGCTTTTACAAACATCATACATGTATAAATTAAATTACTAAAGCTTCCCTTACTTGGTCTAGCAGTGAACTCCCTAAACGATTGCTTGTTACTTGCCCAAACACAATTTCCCACCCGCAACGTGCTTCTCAAGTGTTTCACTAACTCTAACCAAAAGAAACGTAGGAAAACTTAGTGTATAATCTAACATGCAGCTGTATCAAGGTCTGCATGCAACTCAGAAAAGGGTTTCTAGGGTTTGAGAGCTTACCGGTTCAGATCTTAATTCTGTTTGGTTCAAAACGCTGCTCACGGCTTTCTGTCCAGAAATTCACTCAACAACTTCCACTTAATCTAATACACCAAAATCATAAACAGATCAGACCTCTAACCCATGCATGCAACCAGAATTTTGGTTCGCATGAACTAAATAGACGAAGGTGCAGAGACGAGAACTTACCAGTTCCGTTCTCAGTTTTGTTCGGTTCAGAATGACGCTCACGATGCAGGGAATGTGTCTACGGTATCTGAAATGAGATCGGAGGAGATGATGGTGAGTTATCCTAGAGAGAAGATGAAAGGTTTTAGAGAGAAGCTGGAGAAGATGAAGGGTTGAGTTCGTGGGGAAGAAGGTGAATGCAAAGTGTGAGAGGAAGTGGTTTTCAGAGAAATCATTTTCTCCCCCCCACGTCAAACGGCCATGCACTCACTTACTGCCACCTGTTTCCCACTACAGATTTCCTAAGGTTCTAAAATGACACATGGCAGTCTTGCATGCGGTGCAAAGTGGGTTTTTAATTTCCCTGAGCAGTGATATGGCGTGTATTAATGGTGATGTGACAGGGATTTGCAGTGCTGATTTTCTAGGGTCTCACACTGAATCAAAATCAGATTTCACTAATTTTAGATAGAAATATATTTAAACTCTTATGTATAATTATTATTATTGATACATAATAAAAATATATGTATTTGTTTACTTTTAGATGAGTGAAAGATTTAAAATAAAATATATCATGAATATATTATTTTTTATATTACTTTTGAATATAAAGGATAGAAAAATAAAAGAAATTTTTTTATATTACATTATATAGTTTTCAATATACTATTATCAGTATAATAATTTTATTAGTTTTTTTTCTTTAAAAACAAAACCATTTCGTGTGATATGTGGAAAATTAAATTTCATTACAATGTTATAAAATTATTTAAATAAAATTTCAAAATAATATAAAAATAATCCATTGAAATACTACCAATAACGAGAGTCTAAATAATAAATATACTTTATTAAAAATATACAGTGTTAAAAAATTAAATTATTGAACAGAAAAGTAAAAATAAATTAAAATGGTAAACAATGTTGCTTATAATATATAGCAATAAAAGTATAAAATTAAAACTATATATATATATATATATATATATATATATATATATATATATATATATGTATATATATATGTGTGTGTGTGTGAATTAGTGCAATTTGTAATCTTTAAGTCTATCTAATATTTTAAATTTGTTTTTCATCTAAATATATTTTCTATATATTATTTGTTAAAGTATTTTTAAATATCTATTAGATGAACTTTCATCTTAATAATTAATGGTTTTCTATCAATACTTTGGCAATGATGAGTGAGAACTTAAAAAGGATAAAAAGAAACTCCATTTAGCATAACACTATAAAACAAAAATTTCATAAATAGTTTCACTATAACTTTATAATCTTCAATCAAGATTATAAGAATTAATAATCATATAGAAATCCTAAATTCTAACCTTAAAATCTAAGGTAATTCTGTTAAATTAACTGAGATTGAACATAATTGAGAGATGATATGAAAAGCCTATTTCTTCTAACTTAGAAATATTTTATTAGTCATGGAAAATGAAGAACAGCTATTGCACAATTCACATCAGAAATACACTGACAATAATTTAAGCTACAACTCTTATTATAAGTTTACCATAATCTACAACAAAAATCAAAGTAACACTAATAATGGCAAAACAATTTCAGGAGATCACAAATCACCTGAACATACAACAATTATACTATCACAAAAAATATATAAGGATAATTGATTTTACAAAGTCAAATTACAATAAATAAATAAATAAATATATATATATATATATATATATATATATATATATATATATAAAAGTACAAATCTATTTGATAGAATTTTATAAAATTGAATTAGTCTTAAAATTATTTTTTAAGATATAATACAAAATTATCTAAAACCTTTTCTAACATATTTATTATTTTTTAAATTCAGTATGATATCTTTTATTATTTAATATATATATAAATGTAAAATGGTATTGATGACATTATGATCACACTTTTCCTTTATTTTTTTCAAAATATCATAAATGTCTCTAGAACACTGTAAAGCACAGTAGTCAAATGAATACAACCTAGAAGCTGCTACACTTAGAAAACCCACTTGTTAGGACCTATACATTGATTGTTAACTTTAACATTGCTCTAAGCCTATCTACCACAAAACAAACAAGTACAGTCTTTCACATTACTGCTATCTGCAGATGAAAACTTTTCTCACATCAAATTGCTAATGAAATCTTCTATCACATCATACCAAATTAAGAATTAAAAAGACTAAACTCTATCTTTTTAAAATAAGAAAACCATAGTATTCAAACCTTAAAAAGTGTTAACTTTATTAAAATAAAGAATCAAACCTTAAAAGACACTAACTTTGTCTAGAAGAAACATGTATCTAATCAAAACCATCACCTGGTGTTCTCTTTGAGGACTGTTGAGAAAGGAAGGTATATTATTTTTGTTAAGTTACTACAATGGTAGATTAACTTGGATCTACTGCAATTATTAGCTGACTCAGTATCGAGTAGACACAAGATATGAAAAATCAGAGGTTCAACACAATGACAAACTAAACCTCTTAACAATTTTGTTCCTATTATGCAGTGTTTGTAAATGTCCCCCATCATCATTTCTTTTGTTCGTTAGCCAAAACATAGTTTTGTTATAAAAGACTTAAGAGACAACTATATATTCATCCACCTACTTAATTATGCACTTATATTGGCTATGGTACATTGAAAAATGTAAAATTTCCTCTATTATTTGCTTAGCTTTGCATGTTGGAATCTCTTCTATGCCACTGACATAAATATTAACGTCAAGCGAACGTGAATTTGAAAAAGGACCACATTCGACAGTGATAACTTTCTTTGTTTCGTTAAAATTAAAAACACAAAGATGTTCTCTAGGTTTCGGGAAGAGCACCATATATTGTCACAGAAGAAAACATAAATGCTTTAACTCAATTTTTTACTATTCCAATTAATCATATCTAATGCTAAGATTAGATATTAATCTCAAACAATTACCCTTTGTCAAAAAGTTGAGTTTTTCATTGTTAGAATGGTACTTTTACTTAAGAGCATAAAGCAATACCATTGATTTCTACTTGAATTAACCCTTATACTCGATAAAGAATGTGAGAAACAAACTACCCTTCTTCTCTTTTTGTTTTTGTATTTGCATGTTGTGATACAGATTTCAGATCTAGCCAATAAATTCAGTGTCACATGCTACCTTTATGTGGGTTGGAATAGTATCTACTAAAATGTATTTTTCATTTTTCACCATGTTTAGCTAATAAATTACAGAGTTCAAACCAGTTGAAATTGCAGAAGACTCTTATGTCAGAAGGAACAAAGGGAGATATTTGGAGACAAAGGGTTATGTGCACAATATTAAGACATCAGTCGAAACACCTAGTTAAGGTTCCATTCCTGTGGGACATAAACCCAATGGCACATATATAGTGTCTCCTTTTCTATTTCTGATGAAAACTTCTAGATATTCATAGCAAAGAAATAAAATATCTTTGTGAAGAAACACATTTTCATATACTTGTCAGAATAATGGCTCTTTTTATCTTAAATGTTATTTTTGTCTATAATCATTTTATCATTTAAGGCTCATATATAATCTATTTAAGCCAAAACTTGTTTGTAAATAATGGTATATATAATCTTAACAGCTTATAATAATTTTTTCTTTCCAAACAATTTAGCTCATAAATAACTATGGTTGTTGACACTCCAAACAAGGACTAGGTTTAAGAATAGTGTGTAACCAACCTCTATGAAAAATACTGTCAAAGATCAGATGTACAGAGTGATGAAAAGGACCCTACAATACAACTTGTACACAGAACAAAATTTCTAAGATCTTACACGTAGTGGAATTCAGAATCTTTTAGTCCATTCTAATTCTACTTGCATATATGATATTGATAAGTTTAATACTCAGTTTTGTTGAAAATTTTATGCACAGTTTAATACATCATCAGTGCATTAAACACCTCTAGCATTCTCTACTTAATATTTTTATTAAAACAAATCAAAATTCTTTCAAAGTCGATATAAAATGATCAGCAGCTCTTGCAAAAATTTTCTCTTTCTACCCAAGATCCAGCTTTTGTTTTTGTAAGTTCTTCCTCTCTCGAAATAGGACATAAAAATGAGGAGTGGGGCCCAAGAAACAAACAGATTCAGAGCAAAATGGCTCTTGCTTCGATGCCTAACAAGTGATGACTAAAAACAATTTCAGTTATGTTTGTATGTTGTGCATGTAAGTTAAAGCTAGAACCTTTATTTTTATTAACTAATGATGGCTTGTTTGTGTCATTAAACTTGTTTGAATCCAAATTGAGCCCACCCTTCTAGCACCCCAATTCAATGATTTTGTTCCTAGCCCTCTTTAAAAGCTCAACACAATTCATTTTTTACTCTATTTTAATTTTCTTCATCCACTGGTTTTCTACAACCAACCCTCCCTCAGTCCCTCTTCTTCCCTAAGACTTCCCCCAACCAAAACAAAATGAACAAACTCAATCTAATACTTAGTAAATGCAAGAGTTTGTCAAGGCATCTAGGAAGGTCTTCATCATATAGTAGCCTAAGGTCCAAGTTTGTTAAGGAAGATTCATGGAAAGTGCATGACATGCAAGAAGATGAACATTGTGAAACTGTACTTGTTGGCAGCACAAGAAAACAGTATGTGATCAGCTCTAAGTATCTGAATAACCCTCTTCTGAAAGCTCTAATCAACAAGTCAAATCAAGAGGGCAACGATAAAAGTATTTTGATTATCAACTGTGAGGTGGTTCTCTTTGATCATCTGTTATGGATGCTAGAAAATGCAGATCCTATGTTTGGTTCTGACTCTTTGGAAGAATTGGCTGATCTCTATGTGTTTTAAAGGTTTTCATCCTCAAAGTTTTAGTTGCATGCAGAACTCTAATGTATGTAAGTGTATGTTGTGTTTGTGTTTGCATTCTGCAAGATGTCTAGTTTTCTTGAGAGTCAATTTTGTTTCCTTTGGTTCATGACTTCTATAGTCCTTCAACTGTTCTGTAATTGCATATCTGATTTCTGTTCTGACTTAGTGTTTTCAAGTGTCATGTGTTTGATCAATGCAATAAAACTGTTCTTTAGGTAAGTGATGTAGATGCATGACTCTAAGGAGGAGGGTACCATATCATAACACTGTAAGAACGAAATCACAGCTAATTTTGTATGACAGCGACGAAATTTTTATTGAAGGTCAAAATACAAAGATTAAATCGAGTTAGAACTAATAATTGGAAGAGTTATAATGTTTTATATTTTAAAGTTCTTAATAGAAATCAGTTAAGACTGTAAATCCACTCACAATACATTTAGAATCTTTTCTTAATTATTGATTAGAATTAAAATAAAATGGAATGAAAATAACTGAAGAGCACAAAAGGGGAACAGTTAACAAAAAGTTAAAGATGGAGTTAGACTAGGAAGGATGCTATAAATAAATGATAATTTGTCATAAAATAAATCATTTATAAGAATGTATAATGTATTTATTGGTAATCAATTTTTTTTATGTTAAGACTTTGTAAAATATATATACTTTCCAAAGCTTACCATATCAACACACAACTAACACTTCCATAGAACACAGTATAGCAAACATAGATACCTTAAAGATGACTCCATATAAGTGCCATTTAAAGTTAGATTCATGTTTTCTCACCAAAGATAAAAACCAAAAACCAGTTTCATATCATGTCACCAACTTTATGAGTAATAAATGACTGAATATGTTCACAACTATAGTTTCACTGTTCCATTTATCCTTTTCTGATATGTACATGTTTGTCCTACTACAAAAAATTTAAAATTTTATGTTGTCCCTGATCATATTTTGTTGTGTCCTTTATATTTAACAAATCAAACAAGACTCAGAATTGAATTCAATTACTACCCTTTTTGTTGGATCATTCTATCATACAGAAAATATTATATAGGATAAATAAAACTTGAAGTCCAAGAAAGCATTATTTTTTATCATTCTAACAGTTTTAAATGTAAACCTTTCACTACAATTTAACTTTACTGACAAAGGAAGTCATTCTCTAGTAAATTCCATATTTATGCATCAGAATGAAGATTTTATATTTTAAAATTACATTTTTATAATAAAATTATAAATTGGTACTGCTGAAGGATGTGCCTGTTCAATTTGATAATATACGTTTTGTTACCAACTATATTTAGAATACTGCTGCTACTTGCTCACATCAACGCATAATATAGTTACTTTGTCCACTGGCTAGACAGGGACTTTGTATAACCACAGAAATCAATAATATCTCAAATTCCTGAGCAACTAATATTTCCATATACGCCTGTAAAAGTAAAATATACTACAAGGGTAAATAAATACCACCGCTTCAAAAGAAAATTTATTACAATCTCCACGCAATTACTGTAAAAATTAAAATGTACTTTTAATTCAAACAAATCAAGATGAGTTACTCCTTAATCCCACACAATTACAATATGAAACCTATCAGCTTACAAGGTTTTTGTTGTGGGTCTCCAAGTTGAAAGAAAAACTAAGCTACTAATCTCTTAAAATACAAGAGGGCATGTGAATCAATACTACTTTATATCAATTCTGTATGATTTCATGTTGAAACAGACAGCTAGTACTAGCAAAAATTGAAATAAATATCACTAGGAAGTTGTTTATAATCAATCCATGGAAAAACATTTTTTTAGTAACAAAATTTGCCCAAAAATGGATTACACAAGTTGCATGACCACTCAGTTTATCCTCAAATTTCCATGGCTTCATCTGATTCATTCATCTGCCCCATTAACACACTCACAGTCAGTTATATATGACTTCATCTTCTAAACTTCTTGAATGATTTTCCATCCTTGAGACCCAAGTACTTGTCAATATCTTCCCCGTCATTATATTCCTCACCTCTCCGTTTCTTCTTACCTCCAGCCTCCTTCATTTTCTACACAACCAAACATACAAACATTTAAGTATTTTCTACTATAGTATTTAAAATCACATAAACATTGGCTGATGACTAATCCTTCATCATATTTAATCCCAGGAGTAATGTCTATAGAAACCCAACTCATACAAAACAAGTTGCTTTCGTTTGTTGTAAGATGAGATTAGAACCTATGACCTAATGCATTACTACCCAAACAGTTTTTTTTTACCGCAATCCATAGCTCTCAGAAACTAAATAATACCTGAAAATTGTAAACAATAAAAACTAGATTCATAATAACTGAAAACTGTAAACAATAAAAACTAGATTCAACTACAGCAACCTCCATCGAAATATCTCCCATTAATTTTGTTATGCTTCTAAGAAGAAATAGACAAAATAATTTAAATATAACAGCTTAATACAAAATTTTACCGTGGCAGCTAATCTTTTGGCTTCACTAACACGTTCTTCCAAAAGGAGAACTTCCTCTTCTTGTGCAGGGTACTCAGGTAGCTTTTTGCCTGAAATATACACGTATTTCTCAAAGTGAGAAACTTTTTTCCCTTTAAAAAGTTAAAGCAAAGATCGCTTAGCTATATACTCTACTCACCTATAAGCTTCTCTATTTGAATGTACCACTCCAGTTCATACTGATTTACAAGGGAAATGGCAACTCCAGAGCGTCCTGCTCGAGCAGTTCTTCCCACGCGATGTATATAATCCTGTAGCTAACAAGGTCAGGAATCCAGGGAATATAAAAGTGAAAAATTCCAAAATCGTTGATCTAGACTCTAGGTCTTGTGTTAATTTAGATGCGTCATGTATTACCATGAAAACAAATTATAATTACAGGAAACCTGTGAACTTTTGCTTTAGTATACATTTATAAATATAATAGAACATGTTAGAAAAGAACAAAGGAAAGACATAACACATCTTACTTTGGAATTTGTGGGAATATCATAGTTAATCACCATATCTACAGTGGGAATATCCAGTCCTCTGCTAGCCACATCAGTACAAAGGAGAATATTGCACTCCCCAGATTTGAACTTGTTCAAAGCTCCAAGTCTCTTTGGCTGTCAAAAGATTATTAGAATAAAAATTAATATGCTTGATTGGCTCCCAAATAAATAATGAAAATATATGACAGAGAGGGTCCTTTATTCCATCCTACCATCCCCTACCAATACCAAGGAAAGAATAGTTGACAACAAATTACAACTACAAACTATATCAGGAGATACGTAGTACAATTACCTGGCTCATATGACCATTAATAGGTACCGCTTTTAAACCAAGATTCCTAAGGATCAATGCTAGAAGTCGAGTTGAATCACAGGTACGAGTGAACACCATTGATGTACTTCCAGCCATTTCAGTGAGGATATATACTAGGTAGCAGTCCTACGAGAGAAACACAATTACTTAACAGAATCATCATATGCAAAAAATTATAATAGACATGCTTCATGAAACCCAAAACATATGAATTTATAATAATTTCATTCCAAATAGCTAAACTATCATAAGTGTTCATGCAAACATTGTACTCCCTAAAATAGTAGTATTATATGGTATTTGATTAAATAAAATACTTTCACTCAGCTAAATCAATAGAATGAGAAGAATTAATTTACAGTTGGAGTTCATCACAAGAAACAAACTTCTTTTGGAGGAAAATAATGACAATATCAGATTTGTAGTTAGCAGTCGTCCACTCATGAAATTTCTTTTCTAATATATCTTGTGTTAATAGCCTTTACCGTCTCCTTTGGACCAAGAAGATGTGAGTGCTAAGAAAATTGATGTACAATTGATGGTATTTCTTGCTTTTAAAATCCAAGATGTTGTTGAATAAGGGAGAATGGGAAGAATTAATTTACAGTTGGAGTTTGTCGCAAGCAACAGACTTTATTGAAGGAAAATAATGACAATATCATATTTGGACTTCGTGCTCATGCATCCATGAAGTTTCTTTTGTAATATATCTTTAGTTAGTAACCTTTACAGTCTCCATTGGACCAAGTGATGATTGTTAAGGAAATTTCTTTTGTACTATATCTTTAGTTAGTAACCTTTACAGTCTCCATTGGACCAAGTGATGACTGTTAAGGAAATTAATGTACAATTGATGGTCATTTCTTTTTTCCAAGATGTTGCTGAACAAGGGAGTGGGAAGAATTAATTTACAGTTTTGGAGTTTGTCGCAAGCAACAAACCTTTTTTAAGGAAAACAATGATAATGTTGGATTTGTAGTTAGTGGTCTTCTACTCATGAAATTTCTTTAATAATATATCTTTAGTTAGTAGCCTTTACAGTCTCCATTGGATAAAGAAGAGATGAGTGTTAAAAAAGTTAATGTTTGTTATTAAAATCCAAGATGTTGCTGAATAAGGGAGAAGAGAAACCTTGTGTTTGGCAGGCAAGAATCGATACTGCTGCTTCAATGTGTCAACAGTGGAATACTTAGACGCTGCTTCAATCTAAAATGAAATAAACAAATTGAGGAACATCAGAACAGAAGAATTTATATATACAAGTAAAATAAGTAATAAATAGTCCTCTCGTTTGAGAGATGATTAAATATATTGCCTTTACTTCTAATTTTTAAGTTACACACTGTCCCTTAAGAGAATAAATAAACTATGTTTGATAGTCTGTTTTAAAGTAAATGAACCTCTAAGCAATGGTGAGAAACTTTGGATGAGTCTCCCACCGAGCTAATTTTGAAAACCCTATTGTTGATTTTAAGAGCTTTAAAACATCAAAGAAGTTTCATTACTTTCGACTTTGGAAGTTTGGAACTTTAACAAAAATCTTAGATACATCTCTTGCAATTCAAAATTAAGGGTTTAAACCTAGATATCGCTGGTACTGTAAATGGAAGAGGGAAACTTGAGCCTAGGTAGTTTGTTTATGTTAAAATGGATTAAGTGAAAGGTACCAGTCTAAATCGAAGGGTGCATATTTGTTCAAAATAGATAACAGGGCAAGGTAATTTAAGCATCTCTCAAAATGTAGAATGTAATTTAGCCAATGGATAAACATTTGAATTATGACAATTGTACCTTCACAGGATTCCTTAAACAAACTCTCTGGAGCTTCTGGACCTGCAACAGTGAGTGCAACTTGATCTTATTAGCTACGTAAATATATAGAACCACGTGAGAACTCAGCAATCAAGTATCTACAGCATATAAGAAAGTAACAGAAACCAATTTTTTCATTCCATCTGCACCATAATATATTGAAGAACATACATGAAAAATTATATTCCGAACAAACTATAAAAAATTTGTGATTTATCCTAAAATAACAAGAAAAATGCTTTTGATAATCTATAAAAGATTCTATACCAACAATCAGAATTTATGTTAAATTCCAATAAACTCTCCCCCGTGACCAGCCTCAAATAGAGTTCCATATCTCATAATATAAAGAAAAATACCTTCTTAGTCATTGTAGCAGAAAACAGAAATGTTCTACGCTCACGAGGAATCATTTGTAAAATCTCATTAAGTGATTCCTCAAAGTCCTCATTCAACAACCTATCTGCCTCATCTAAGACCTGCTCAAAATATAGAGTAACCATGTTAGTCCAAGCACATGTATGGCATGGAAATGTAGACAAGAGTCTCCTCATGAAAATAGAAGGTATGCCCCTCTTTTTCTTTGCTTGTTTTTTTGAACTATGACATAACCATAAAATCATTCACCTATATTAATTAAGGTAAAAAAATGGAATCTAGGAAGGAAGCATATGAACACTTATGATGCACAAAGTAACATCAATAACTCAGTATATAAAAAAATGTAGAAACTGTACCAGGTATTTTAATCTACCAAGAGAAAATCCTTTTGTGTTTTTTAGGTGATCCAAAACTCGTCCAGGGGTCCCAACCTGCATGCATATCAAATTCAACATAAATAAATAACAAAAAAATACAACACTGCTAAACTGTGACGACCAAAAATTAACAGAAAACTAAAGACCACACTTAATTAAAAGCACACTATCAATCTAGTACAAGCAGAGTGTGCATAAATTCAGCTTTCTCTGGTTGAATGAATAATATTCTATCATTCAAGAGCAAAGTTTCAACCCATAAAGAGTCTCACCCAGCCACTGTAATGCTTTTTAACAATGAATGCAATAATTAAATATGTTCTTCCTCATGATAAAGACCTAGTTGAATACCAAGATATTGACTGAAAAAACAAAATCAGTCCTAGTAAATATAGGACTTGTACAAGATACAAGAGTTAAGAGGAACACAAACTTCAACTTAAGTCTTTGTGGAATGAAAATTGTTGAAAGTCTCACATCGATTAGAGATAAGTTCAACTTTCTCTGGTTAAATGAATAATATTCTATCATTCAAGAGCAAAGTTTCAACCCATAAAGAGTCTCACTCAGCCACTGTAATGCTTTTTAACAATGAATGCAATAATTAAATATGTTCTTCTTCATGATAAAGACCTAGTTGAATTCCAAGATATTGACTGAAAAAACAAAATCAGTCCTAGTAAACATAGGACTTGTACAAGATACAAGTGTTAAGAGGAAACTTGAAGTTGAGAGAAAATGAAAAGTCTTATATTTTGATTAAAGAAATCTGATACACTTTACTACTGTATTTACAAAAGACAGTAGTTCTGAAAGATATAAAGGCGGGAAGACCTTAACAAAACCCTAACATAAGTATTAATAATAAAATAAAGACATTATACTTCAACATAACACAAACTTCAACTTAAGTCTGTGGGATGAAAATTATTAGAAGTCTCACATCGATTAGAGATAAGACCAATTTATAGTGTATTTTATAGTGTATATAAATGAGTGTAAACCTTACATTACAAGTCATTCTTGTGAAATTGAGTTAGGTTTCAAGTCCTCTTCTTAACAAAAATGACCAAAGTTGTAACTAGTGTTCATTCATGCAATTAAATTGTGGAGGGGGGTAAATATAAAGTTACTGATCAATTTATCAACATAGGATGATGAAAAATCAAGTTATGAAGCAGAAAAGGAATGGAAGTCGTCATTCAAAGAATTATAAAAGCATGATCCAAGAAAGATTTAGAACTGTTACAGGTGCCGATAGGTACACTCCTTAGTTTCCCTTATGTTGTCTGAGTTGACAATTGCAAGGGGGAAATCGTATTTAGAACTTTGGGGCATATATGGCCAGAAGTAAAAACACTCGGAAAAAATGAAAAAAGAAAGATAAATCATCACCAAGACACATTGAGCAAGAATTTGGAATTCCAAATCAGTTGGATCAATGTTCGTTTTAAAATATTATAGTCCAATGAATCTCCTCATATATAGATGGTACACCTCTAGAGGTGAAATATAAATAATATTATCCTATTTGTCGTGAAGAGGCTTGTTCTTTTAAGTTAACCAACCATGACATTACAGACTGAGAAGTAGAGCTGTCAATTTCTTTTTAACCCCAAGGCCAGCACTGGCCGTCTTTGTAATAAGCCCATTTTTCTTTGGCCCACATCTGAGGGGGCTTTTCTAAAGCCCCTGTGCCCCAAAATCCCATGAAGTGGGTTGATATTGAATTGGGGCCGGGTTAGCCCCCAAAAGTTGTCTGTGAACGAAAGACGACACCCACACACCATGTTCTTTAAGCACACATCCATCCACGTGGCCACTTCTAGGAACTCCTTTTACCTTTCCATCTCACCAAATATCAACATCATTTCTCCGCCACCCACACCCAAAACAAAAATTGCAAAAAGAATCTTCCCAACTAACGCTTCATTTGTAACAGCTAATGGAAACAAGTAGATCATCGATAAATAGAAGATGTATTTTATTTGAATTACTAGATATGTAGAGAAAAAGAAAAAAGATAAGAAAAAAATTGATTTTCTATACAAAAACATGAAAAAATATAATGAATTACAGCACTAAAATGAAGAAAAAATAAATGTCTTAAAGAGACATCATAATTATTTTTGGATGTAATTTTTGAATAACTATAAAAAATAAACATGGATCAAAGTTGTTGCGTTCAAACGAAAGAGAAGTGATAAAAATAAATATCCCTCATTTCTGTCCACTTTCCGACTCCTGCATTCAACCACACATCTACAATTATTCTCATCACTTTTAATTATTAAATTAATTAATTATATTATACAATTCTATCTCTACAATTTATGAAACCATTTTTAACTCACTTGTACGTTATTGCAATTTAAATAGTAGTGGTAGTAGGTACGTTATGCAGCTTAAGTTGGGTTTAGCTTTGGGTTTGTTGTTGTGGAATTGACTATTTCTATTTTTATTATTATATTTTTCTCATGGTAAAAAGGAAAGTCCACGAGCTAGCCCTGACTTATAGGACTTTAGGGGTATTTGACCCTGTGGGCTTTTTTAATGAAAATTATTTTTGGTCCTGTGAGTTTTTTTGGCCCCAACCCACATGGGCTAGGGCCAAATCTTATAAAATGGGCTGTTTTGACGGGTCTACTAAGAAGGCTAACCACACCTTGGCTTTAAGGAAGACAATTAATGGATGAAGTAAAAAACTAAACGATCAGCTTAACAAAGTTGGAGTCTATAATAGTACAATCCTCTTACAAATTTCCCAAGTAACTAAAAATATTTTTAAGTTTCCAAAACATAGTATTTGATCAATCATTTCCCTTGCATGGAATAAGTGTTAAATTTTACCAAGGACCATAGCTAAATTAAAGTGAGTGTTAAAGGAACCATGTGAACAGCTTAACAATAATATTTGAAAGCATACATGCTAAGAATAAAAGAAGGAAAAACCAACAATCGGAATTCGTTCCAGCAATAAAATATTTTTAGGCCAATACTACATAATTGGAATTTGATAGCCTACCAACTACAGACAGTATACATATCTCTCCAGGTATATTTATATTGAAGGTAGTAGCTTAAGAAAGTAAGAACAAAACCAATCCTATCTCTGGCAAGAGAAATCACATAATTAACACAATGTTTATGAAATATTATGACCAATAATGAGTAAGATAAGTCAGTAATTGATTTAGAAAGCGACAAACAACAGCATAGAAAAATGCATTTCTTTAGTGAAACATTAGTGATATATTATTATTAAATTTCGGTTCTCATTCAACTATTACTTAACTCTCTTCAAGTACAACAAACAAATATAATCAAAGGATGCTTACAGGAATGGTGAAACTTACAATAATATGAGGTTGCTTTGCTATCTTGATGGATTGTTGTACCATGTCAATTCCTCCAACAAGCTAGAGAAAAAGGAAAAGATGTCCATCAAAAAGATTGTATAATATTCATGTACTAAATATAATATTAACACAGTGCCTAACCATCCTATAACACTATGTATCAAGCTGATTCGGGTCAGACAGGACAAAATCAAAGTTATGCAGTAAAAAGGAAGCAATCAAACTCACAAATAATGAATCATTTTAGAAAAATAGATAGAAACTCACCACAGCGCACTTGACACCAATTTCTGAACCTAGAGCTTCAAACTGCTCAGCAATTTGAATAGCAAGTTCTCTGAATTTATAAAATGATGAAAAAGAAAATAGACTTGCTAAATATCAGTCAGGACTATTACAATAAACAAAATTTGAATTATATGATGATGAAACCCATAATTAGGTACGAAGTTTCAAACCTAGTGGGAGACAGCACGCAAGCAAAGAAATCTTTTGGACGAGGTGCGTCTAAGAGGGCATGCAATATAGGAAGAGCAAAAGCTCCTGTCTTCCCAGAACCAGTTTGGGCAAGCCCTATCACATCTTTACCTAAAAGAGACAACCCCGAAAAAATAATAAGCAATTCCATTGGAGAATATATTGAAGTTAAAATGGGAAACTACTTAAAGACTAATGCAATTAGTAAAAGTAATAATTTTTATATATTATATATTAAAAATTTCATGTTGAAAATCTAAATACTATCATTTTTTTTGTCTGTCCTATTTTACAATCAAAATATAAAATGCAAATATCAGATTGAATTACAAAACTGAATTAAACGACAACCTTCTAATGCAAGAGGAATAGCTTCTGTCTGTATCTTCAGTGGAGCTTTCCAACCCAATTTTTCACAAGCTTCAACCAGTGATTCAGATAAACCCAAATCCTTAAATGTTTTTATTTCTTCATTTTCTTCCGCCATTGGTAGTTTCTCACCTGTTTATAATTTTGAACTTAAAAATTAAATAACACCATATGGTAAGAAATCATAAACATCAAAAGCAACCAAACAAATTGTGTACTATAAATATGATAAGGCTTGAATTGTTGATGTGAACAAATTATTTTTGTGTTAGCAAAGAAACCGCTGGACCCATTCTCATATTTTCATTCCGAATTACATAAAACCACTCTCCTTTTGTAAGTCCCCCATTGACTCTGAAAGTGAGATTCTGGATAAGATACAACTCTAGTTACCATGTTTCAGTTGAGGCAGGCTTTATGCATGTTTCACAAGTGGTATATCAAAAATATGTATTAAAATTTTCCCATGAATGTAGAAAATCCAATTTACTAAGGCACAAATAAAGGATTAGATCATCGATCCTTCCTATACAACTGTTTTTTTTCTGAACACCTTGGTTGTTACAAAGGAAAGCATTGAAGAGGAAGATAAATCCATATATCTCACATTAAGCACACTCGGTTTTCTTTGTCACACATTAATAGGATTCACGGTCCTCAAGAATCTTTATATGGTTCTTAAATGAATAAAAAAATTTAAATCATATGAACTAACAAAACCAAATGGAAACTGGTGGTATTGAAAGGAAATAAATGATATTCTAGGAAAACAACTCATTTACAGCAGCAATTTAACTCCAGCTTAGAGGAAACAAAAACAGAAAATGGAAATTAAGAAAAGAAGACAACAACTATAGTTGCAAGACGCAAACTCTGTCCCCAAAGCAATTGCCTAGTCAATTCCTCACCCAATTTCCGCCCTCCCCTTTCCTACTCTCTCCCCTACCCTATATAAACACGTCATTCATGGACAATAACCACAGGATATCTCCTTGTTGAGATACACATTAGCTGCTCCATATACCCACACGTATTTCGTAATTATTGGGTTTAAGTTTATCTCAATGAAAAAACCCTAAAAATGTTAACATGCCTAAAGTGGCACCAACTGACTCCAAAATCAAACACCGTTTTCCATAACTGTTAGGAGTGGGGTTTCGATGAACATATTCTACACTGATACATTCTGTGGAAAGCTAAAACAGAAACAGAGTGAAAAGAGAAAAGGTTTACAGAAAACTTGATGCATAAGCACAAAGAAAAAAGCATACACCCTCAGAAGAAGTAAGATTGGAAACCTGAAATTGCACGGGTCGGTGATGACAAAGGATGATGACAAAGGGTGACGACAAAGAGCAGGGGACGGAGGACTGCACAAGATGGTGGCAGGGTGCAATTTCAACTTTGGCAACAACAGTAATATTTCTTATGAGAATAAATATATAAATAAATATAGAATAAATAAATATAGTAATATTTCTTATGAGAATAAATAAATATAATTATCTAGAACCTAATGAAAACATATGCACTGATGCAATTCTCTTTTTTCATTATAGGTAGTTAATTTAATTTACAAGAAGAAATCTGAAGGGAACTAATAGGGGATTCAATTGAAAACATATATTTAGTTTTATAGTAATTTGCTTGTGTACCTTGAGTTGAGTTCGTGGAACAATGGATTTTAGGGTTGTTGAGAAAGGAAGCGTAACAAAGTATGTGTCGGTGCAAAAGGGGAAGAATTATAATAGAGCTTCGAAGAATAACTCAGCAGAGAGCAATGAAGCTTGTCGGAGTAATAATTGTAGAGATGGAAAGGAACTTGAGAAGGTAGCAAGTTTACAATTTGGGTGGAATTAGGGTTTTTACGAGAATTAGGGGTTTAGACAATCTTAACTCGTTTTAAAAAAGTAAAATATATATATATATAAGTAGATTTTTATTTTCATCAATAAATCTAATTAAATAGCACGAAAGTCCAAAGTTGATCCATGTGTTCCTACTTATTTCTCTCATTTAAGTTCCTATTTTTTTAAATGTAATATGATTTGGTTTCTTTGGTTAGTACTTTACTAATCATATTAAAGATAAGTAATGTGTTTGTTTGATTGTTTCAGAACCGAAATATTTTCAGATTTTGAAGATTTTATAACTTTTTTTTTTAATTTAGCATTGAGAAAACACTAGGTTGATGACGGTGACACGAGTACTCATTAAGATATTTTTAATTAATTTTAAATGAGAGAAGGGTATTAACATTATGAGCAATCATCACACTTAACATTATTTTTGTTATTATTATTTTTTAATTATTTTTAAAGAGAAAGACTGATTTTTTTTAGTGTTTAACTTTTAAAACATTATTTAATTATTTTTTAATTATTTTTAAAAAAGAAAAGTTATTAAGCAATAGAACGGGAATGCTTAACCTTTTAAAATGCTACTTTTATTATTTTTTAATTATTACTATATATACTTTTAAATGGCCGAAAGGCAAAGTTTGAGCTCAAAACACAACAGAGAAAAAGAAATATATAGGGCTGTCTAAATGAGAAATGGGGTGCCTAATAAACAAAGTGAACTCAAAACCTAATCCCTGTTATTTTTTTGCAGAAACAGAATGGGCTTGAGCCCAAACTCATTACGATTTTTAATTTTCAAAAAAGACGAAATTGGGCCACGCAGACTGGGTTTCTGGGAAATGTCAGAGGTGCAAAAAGAGGTTGCTTGGCCAGAATCCTTTGGGTTTAGGCCCAAAAGTTTTTTCAAGTCAGAACCCAATTAGGGTCCCTGCAATCCTCCCATACCGAACGCCTCTTCCCCTTTCACTTGAATCCAAAGAGAGCTGAGCTCTTCCGCGAAGCAGGAAATTCCTCTCCGGCGCGAGCACAGGGCAGCCACCGCAACAGCCGCCGCTGGCCGCGAACTAGGGTGGCGCCGGCGATGCAGACGTGAATATGTTGGGTGTAATGAGTGCAACAGTGGATGAAACAACAATGAAGTCAAACATATCTATCTCAATTATTCATGCACAGGTATGGTCATGAATATGGCTAATAGGAGACACTTACTTACGATGAGTCTTCTTCCCCTCCCGTGGACTTGTTTGCTTTTTTTCTCTTCCTCCCCAAACCCTTGCAATCTGACTGCAATATGTCTTCCTTCCTCCCTTCAGATGCGTTTCTCTTTTTTTGCTGTAAACCCCAAAATATTCCTCTGAATGATGATGGCCTTGGAGGTCCTGAGGTGTGTAATGCGCTTCCCCTCTCTGCTCCTCTCTTTGATTCCTCTAACCGAACCCAAAATCCACTAAGCGCCCAACGTCATTCCTTTTTTTTTTCTTTTCTCTTTTTATTTAATTATATTAAAACAAACTATCACACACATTTTAATCTAATACTTTAGAATTTTTCTTTTTTATATTTTATTTTTTTAAAACAAATAAAGAAAGAAATCAGTGATAATAAAATTAAAAAAGAAAGTTCAAAAATAAAAATAAAACAAACATAATAAAATACAATAAAACCAAAAATAAAAAATATAAAAACAAAAACTTTTATTACGTTTTTATTATTTCTTCTTAACTTCATATAATCTTTATTTACTAATTCGGATAAAATATTACAGTTACTCCTTTTTACTTAGATTTTATTAGATAATATGATAAAGTGATATTTTTATATTATTAGAGTAAAAATAAGTAAAGAAAGAAATACTAGCCAATCGAAGAAGGATAAGTAGAAAACATAAGATTAACTAAATCTATGAAAAAGGTGAAATTGCAACAAAAGAACTCGACCATTGCCTATTAGAGGATCAATATACCAAAATGAAAATTGAGTTTAAAGTACAGCCAGATGAATTGGGTTTTTGGGAGGCTTTTGAAAATTTGACATTTGTAGCTTTTTGAAATGTTTTTGTAATTTTCGACTGAAATTTGATTTTCGAAAAGGCATTGGTAACCATCCCCAAGGAGAGGGTTTCAATCTAAAGGACCATCTTTTTTATGAACCGATGGCAACTTATGTTATGCATATATAAAAAAACACTTGTTTTGTTTTATGTTTCCTTTTTGCTTGAGTCAATTGTCTTACTTATAATCATCAAACTGATCTTTATTTTCAATGTTTGGTGAAAGTGAGGAATGTCATACATCCGAAGTCTAAACTTTGAGATGATTACATTTTGACTTTTTCTTTCCCGACATCAATGCAAGCATTTAATTCATAGGCAATGGAAAAAACAAAAGAGGTTTAGGAGGGTTTGGAAGGGAATTGGATAGTCATGTGAGCATTACAATCCTCAAAATATGTGAGTGTCAAGACAAAACACGAGATACCAAAAAAGTTGCTCCGATGGGAAAATGAGCCAGGGTTTGGATCTATGAAAACCAGGATGAAAAATTCAAGTGAGACTTGTAAAGCTGCCCCACTCTTAGGATTATGGATTGATCCAAAACTCGTGTGAGACTCACAAAACTGCCTTAGTTTTTTTTTTTTTACATGACTAATGAGAAACTCGTGAGACTCACAAAATTGCTTCAGTTTTTTTTTTGGCACGGGGTTCCATTTGAAAGTGGGTATGAAAAGAATCGGTTAAAAGATAACCTTAATTGGTTTAATTTTCTTTTGCATACTTATGTCTAGTTGGCAGGGATATCCCTCCACATGAGACATTACTTTTTTCTTTTTCTTTTTTTTGTTTTCATTCATTCATTTTCAATTTTTTTACCATTGAAAGTCAATTCATCTTATCACAAAATTAAGCTTTATGAAAATATGAACAAACATCATTCAATCTATGTGGACTTTATTTATTCACATTATTTAGTTGGTGTATAAATTAATTAAGGATGGTGTAGAAAGTAGAAATATGCAAATTAAATAATTTGATTATTTAATTTAACGATATTATGTAAATCTTTTAAGAAGATTTAGTTGTTGTTATTTTAAAATTTAGTTAAATGAAAATATAGGATATAATCTTGGTGGATTTAAATATTAAAAGGAATATTATTATTAGAGAAAATCATTATTAAATATTGTTTGATATTTTGAAAGATTAGGTGGATTTTAAAAAGATTTGATAATTGATGGTATTTTAAAAAGTAGTTAAGAGAAAATAAGAGATAAAATCTTAGTGATTTTAGAGATTTTATTAAAACAAAAAATATATAAATAGAATGGAAGAAGATAAAAATGAAAAGGGTGAAAAAAAGGTTTACATTTTGTTATCCTAATATCAAAAAACGTAAATTAAGAAGATAAATAAGAAAAAAAACGTTTTAATTGAATTTTTATGACTAAAATATTGATTTAATAAGAATTTGTGTAATTAGGATTATTGGAATAAAAATATTTAAAAAAATATTTGTTAGTTACATTTTCTTTTTGATATTATGATGTTATTTTAAGTGATTTTTTATAAGTTTGAAAATATTTTTTTCCGAAACTACATGAATAAGAACATAATTGAAATAAGAAATAATACACACACTTTTAAGATTTTAGTACAAAAATAAGGCTAAAATATAATTTAGTAAAAATTTATAAGGAAAAGGTTAAAACAGTAAATATCTACAAAGAGATAATCAATTATTTATTTGTTGTATGATTAACTATTATTGATATTTATATTTTTATTATAATAAAATAAAATAATTTAAATACTAAATTACGTTAAATAATTGAGTGTTTTATAAAATATCTTTTCTTAATATTATTATTTAAATATATTGTTTAATTATTAAATATTTTATATTATTTTTATTTTAATATTATTATTTTAAATTATAAATTTTACTTTTTATTGCACCCAATGTAAATATGAAATAGATTAGGGTTAAGGTGACTGACCTATTTTTTTTGTTTTCTCTCTTTATCAATCATTTATTTCTCTCTACTCCTGGTTTCCCCTTTCAATTTCCTTTCTCTTCCTCAAAACATGACGCTTCACATTTTTTTCAAGGTACCATTTTTATTCATGCCACTTATTATAATATAATTTTTTTTTTTATTATTATTATTATTATTATTATTATTTTATTATTATTATTATTAGAATCATGTTTAATAAACTTTTTCAATCTCTTTGATTTTTACCTTTACATGAATTTGGCAAAACAAATAAATAAACAAAAGCCCTAGTTCATAATTTGAATCTTGTGCCCTGGTATTTTGTGCAGTGAAGGAATCTGAGCCCTCTCCATTTTCAATGGCTTTCCCTCCTTACCGAAGATCCCATTTGCGTAGCAACACTTACCATGCTCTTGTTCACCTACTCTCTCACTTTGCTGAGTACAACTCTTCACATGAAACTCCAACCCAATCCTTCAACATTCCCGGTACGCGTTTCCATTTCTAAAGCTCATTTTTTTTTTCTTTTAATTTATAACAGTTTTTGTCATTATTATATGCCTCTATGAATTGTTGTTCGAGACTTTGCGCTTTGACTCCGTGGTTTAAACTAATTTTTTGTTTTTTCAATTTAGTTCTCCATTTCTCAATTATGTGAATGCTGATAAAATAATCAGTTTATATGAGTTTTTGGTGAATTAATATCATAAGGGTATTTTTAGAAAAATGTTTTTCCTTTTGGATTTAAGTTCCTATTTGGTTTAGAAATTTAAATTTGAAGGTTTTTAAGGTTAGGCTGGGGTCATGGATCAATCTGTTTGTAGTTTCAATGATACTGCGTTTTTCTGATATCTATTTATTTTATGTTGTATCAATTAAATATTTTTAAAATTTTGGTAAATATAAATCGAAAGGGTTTTTTTTTTTTTTTTTTTTTTTTTAAGTTTCCACTTGGGTTAAGAATTTGAGTTTAAGAAAGACTTTTGGCTATGGATGAAATTGCTGTTGGTTTCAATTTAATTTGTGCTCACATATTTTTTTACCACTCGCTGAAAAAAAGATTTCCCTTTTTAAAGATGATGGCATTGGTAGAATGGATAGAGTAAACCAAGAAAAGAGGCCCAAGTGCTCTGAAGTTGTTGATTATGATTTTTTGAGTCCTAAGGATCCTATTAGCCAGAAAGATACAGTGGAGGTTCAGGAGATCATTGAGGAGGTTGGAGACAAGGATACGGATTTTACTTCCAACAAGATTGTCCTAGATGATATAGAACATATGATGGAAATAGAGGACATGCCTACCCAAGTAAATGGTTTTGATAAGGAGCATGAGCTAATGAATGAGTTTGAACTGGTTATGAAAGGAACTGAAGATCTTATTTGTCATAGTGATTTAATTCCCACGATCACTGAATTTGATGAGAAACATAATGATGGTCGTGAAGTTGGGTTGATGGACTCTCAAGTAGACATGGAAGAGGGAGAAATTTCTGGAGACTTGGGAAAGGATGGCAATTCATGTGATGTTCGGTCTGCAGATGCTTTAATTTTACCGCAGAAGCAGGTAGATGACCTTCATGAGCCTGTAAATGTAACTAGAAATATGATGTATCCTTCTACGATTGTGAACCAAGAAAAGGAGAAAGATTGTGAGCCTACTTCCTCTGTGGTAAATTCTCTTCAAGATGGCAATGATAATGGACAAGTGGAGCCTATACCTGGTGACAACAAAAGAATTGCATGCAGAGTTGAAGTAGCAATTTCTGAAAAAACTTTTGAATGTAAGAAGGAAGATAAAATGAAGGTATTCTACAGTCCAGATCCTCTACTGATTGTTTTGAATTGTATCTCTGTTATTTTTCATATTTGAGCTTTTGGGCAAATTAACTAATTTAGAAATATGATGAGAATTAAATGTTCAACCAGCCTTGTATTGACTGTCTAATGATTTTATGACTAGTTGCATGGAATTTCCTTTTGCTAATTTTTTATTAGATATTGCAGTTGATGAATGCCAGTAAAAGGAACAAGCGTGGTGGAAAGAAAGACAAAAAAAGGTATTCTACTGATATTTTGTTATTCATTTTCTTTCCTGGTGCTATATAATTGTTAACTTCTTATATGAATTTGAAGTTCGTGAAGTTAATTAATATTCTATTATTTGTGAAGAATAAATCTGTATGTTTTCAGCAAGTCACTAATTTATTTCTTTGATAAAACTTTATTTTGTAGAAGGCGTATAGAATGAAGAGAGCAGAAAAGAACAGAGAGCTAGGTGTTAAAAGTTTGCAGTTTCAGAAGTTTGTACAGAAACCAAAAGCTGTCTCACATTGTCGGCATTATATTATGGGAAGGTGCTATGAGGTATTTTTTACCCAAATTATATTAAACTATGAAATATGTTTTACTTCATACATATATATATGAAACATACCATCTTTATTCTTGTTGATTTTTATTGTTGTGATTAATTGCACAATACATACTACCGTTTGTTTTTCTGGTGTTGAAGCTTTATTTAACTTTGATTTAAGAGCTAATTGATATATTTAACTTCTTTTAACTTGCATGAAGTTCATTTATAATATATATGATGTCACGTAAGAGAATAATCTTCTCGAGTATTGTTCTC
Source organism: Vigna reflexopilosa (assembly GCA_027742785.1). Taxonomy (NCBI): domain Eukaryota; kingdom Viridiplantae; phylum Streptophyta; class Magnoliopsida; order Fabales; family Fabaceae; genus Vigna; species Vigna reflexopilosa. The sequence continues at coordinate 23,385,915 of CM050929.1, read as the reverse complement.
ATGTATTTTTCTTTGTTTTCTCTTATATATCACTCACTGTATATCTTTCTTATACTGATTCTTTTGGTGATTGCTGAGAGTATATGTTGGGATTTAAGTCAGTGACTCAAATGACATTTTGTACATTTTCATCAACTCCATTTAATATTTTCTCCTTCTATTAGGTAAAATGTAATATTTGTTAGTTACGAAAAAAAAATCCATTTTGAATATTAGATTAAAACTCTTGTGCAGGTTCTTCATTTTCAATGTTTATGTTATGTGATATTTGAATTGCCATGAGCCCTTGATAATTTGTTTGTTACGTTTATGTCAAAGTAGTCCATCCACGTCATTATTGTACTACTAGTGTGTTTTTGCAGTTTCTGCAATATAGTTGTATATATGATACCCGTGAGAAAAATATCAAATAATTTACTTCCTTTTCTCCCTCCCAATTCCCAAACAAATTTGGCAGGGTGACAAGTGTCAGTTTTCACATGATGTGGTGCCTCGAACAAAATCCAAGGTATTGGCCATTTTTAAATTTTGCTAAAAGTTTTATATATTTTCCCCAGAAATTATGACAAGAACCAGGAGAAATTCACAAGATCTTGTGTTGATTTTGAATTTGCAGCCATGTGGTCACTTTGCTCATAACTCTTGCATGAAAGGGAATGATTGCCCATTTGATCACGAGCTCTCAAAGTATCCTTGTAACAATATTCTATCCCAAGGCTTTTGTAGAAGAGGTGAATCTTGCTTGTTTTCACACCAGGTACACCACATCCTATGTCACTTCATTTCACTTGTTGTAAATGACTGTGTCGATGGACTTGATATAAACTTGATATCAATCTTAATTTTTATAGGCATGAGTGCATCTGAACTATAACTTTTCTCAGATTAAAAGGGGAACTTTATGATGCAGGTATCCAAAGAAGATATCTCTACCCCTTCAAATATGCGCAGACCAGTGTTGTCTACTCTTCAGTCAGGAAATGCAAATTCCAGTACACCAGTTAGCAATAATCATGCCTCTGGTTCTATGCAGCAAAATCTCTTAACTCATTCTTCTGGAATTCATTCTCGGGTCAATGTTGAACATAAGGCAACAAACACTGCACAAAAACAGCCTACACCACCTAAAGGAATCAGTTTCATCAATCTTGCAAAATTCACGCCCAGCCCTTCTGCACTAAAACAAGGCACAGTAACAATCAAGGAAAGTCCTTTACAAACAGGGACGCATGAAGAACAACGTACATTTAACAAAAGTCAAAACAAGGTGGAGATTGCAAAGAAACTGCCATCTGTGACACCTAAAGGAGTAAACTTTCTTTCTTTTGGCAAAGGCTCTGTCTCTGGCTCTAAAACTCATATTCATCCTAATGTGAGTACAGAAAATGGTTTCAATTTGCCTCGGTTACTCAATTTTGGTTTGCCTGAGCAGATAAAGAAGGATGTCCACGACAAACCTAGTGACAGGACAAAACAAAGTGTATCACTGTCTGACATATTCTTAAATGAGATTTTAGGAAAAAGTCAATCTGTGTCAGAGGGAGTAAAATCCAAGTTTCCAGATAAAACCTCTGCTACACCAAGTCCTTTTGATTCAATCCAGTCTTCTGAACACCTAAAATCTGATTATCATATGCATGCATCAAACTCAAGTCAAAAGGCACTCTTGTCAACTTTAGCATTTGCAGCAGAGCATGAATCTGACATTAAGATGAAATGCCCTTCCGTTGATTCATCAGCATGATCAGAGGACTCTGCAAAAAAGTTCTGTTGAAGTTTCGAACCATGCAGCCCTTGGTGATTGGAACCAAGGGTATAGAAGGTATAATAACATTCATTTGCAGTTCATGGAGTATCAATGGCAAATTTACTCATGTACATGGGTTCTTTTATCCCTTTGTGCTAATGGTCATCTTATGTAACATTTGCATCTTCCAAACTTATTCAAGCTGCACAAGCTGTTTTTTTTATTTCTAGTGTTATATGACGATAATTAAGTATTTATATATTGAGAAAAAAGTTAAATGATTGTATTATAAATTATGAATATTAATGGGTTAATATAATGATGTTAATATTTTGTCATATTTTTCGTTGTTAAAAACACTTCTTTTGAGCATTCTTCGGTTTTAATTCTTTGATTTTAATTCATTTTCAGTTTTTCTTGTAAAAATGTTAGTTTTTATGAAAATGCGTTAATATAGTGCTTTTAGATAGTTTTTCTTGTTAGTTATAATTTTTTAGATTTTTATCTTTGGTCAATAATAAAATACAGCTGTGAATTCCAGTGCAGATTTCATTTCTTGATTTCTAGGTGCAAATTTGAAGAGCTGAGTTGAATCGCTCATTATTGGTGCTACCTGCTTGAACCTTACTGGACATGAGAAGCAACTTGGTGCTGGCTGTTTTGGAAGTTATAAATGCTGGATCAATGATCAGAGTAACCTGCACCTGCCAGTGGATTAAAGTTTGGACTGAAGCTGCTAATCTAGTAGCTCAACTGAACTTGGAGCAGGCTGGATATGTGATTTAAAACTTGCTGAACCAGTAAATGCAGCCTATTGCTACCAGTTACTATTGCGCGAGGATTTCAAGAGCAGGAAGAGTCACTTAACTGTTTTACCTGTCAGACTAGGTTTGTTGTAGTTAGTTTAGTTAGTTAATAGACAATGTAACCTGGAATAACCAGTTGTGTCCCTTCGGTTTCTAGTTTCACAGTCCTGTTCATAGCCTATAATTAGAGTAGTTCAGCTTTATAGAAACTTGTTTACAATATTGACTTTCTTAGTAGTAGGTTAGTTTAGGAGTCAGATGCACTTTTCTCTTTGCTTTCTCTGGACAACTCTGTTCTACGTTCAAGTTTTTCAAGTTTCAAGATGTGCAAATGCTTCAATACAGATTTGGATTCTCTTCTTCCATAATTTTGTTCTTCATAGTTATTTCATTGTTTGATTCATTTTCTGCCCTGTATCTACTATTTCTATTCCAATTTAGTTTAGCATCCATGTTTCATATTCTTGAATGTAATTCTGAACCTAAAATTATATTACCGCAATCGTATGCTGGCTATTTTCAAACTTGCAGGTTTTACTCACATTTTAAGATTGAAATTGTGTTTTAGTGGTCTGATTGATCTCCTATCTTCTAAGAACTCATGAAATGAGTTTTTAGTAGTCAACTTTGGGGAAAGAAAGGCAATGATTGAGTTTATTATTGTTTTAATTCAGATTACACATCTTAATACACCACTCACATTCCATTTCAGTTCTGTTAATTCTGTTTTTACTGTTAATGCTGTCAGTCATAGGTCTACAATGCAATTTTTCATTTCAGTTGTGATTTCTGAAATTTTAGTACAATTTCTTCATTGTTCTAGCTTTAGAAACTTGTTCGAGACATATTCTCTTCCTTTGATTCAAGTTTTGCATGATTGAATCATATTTCCATTTTGACAGTTTATTTTGTTATTGCTTCCGTGCATTAGTTCTAACTTTGGGTTTTAACAGTGATTTTTGTAATTCTGCTATCTTTTTCCAGTTTTAATTACTATTTCATGATTTTTTCCACCTTTGATTCATGTTTGTGCATTTAATTTCAGTTTTAATTCTCTGTTTCCAGTTCCTACCACTTAGGTTTTGTAGTTGCTAATTTTAGGAATTTTGGTTTGTACTTGTTCTTTCTGTAAACTCAGTTTTAATGTCCAATTAGCATTGGTTTACACTTGTTTGCGTATTCGTATCATGTTCACATTCATAGCTTAGCATATAATCAATTCTACATAAATAGATTGCATAATAACCTTGCTGTCAAAGTCTGCCATCACGCTGAGCCGTTTTAGGTGCTGCCAAATCTGGTTTGAAGTGTGAATTCATGCATTTCATGTTTTACATTGTCTCTACATACTTCTCATGGTTATTTCTATTGATTCAAATAGGTTCTAGACATCTGCATTGGATATAATTCATTCTTGCATATCAAACCAAAATTGCACTTTTGTTGAAAAGCTGATCAACTTTCACTCGCTGATAAGTTTTGCCGAACTGGTTTCAAGAGTGATTTTTAGTATTTTGAGTGTTTTATTAGTTCTGCATGCATATTAGGAGTAGTTTTAGGTATCTAGATTTGTTCTAGTATTCACATATGCAAAAATCAGATTTTCAGTTCTGATGTGTATTTTTTCAGACACCTAGAATACATACTATTTTCTCTTAGGCATTTTAACAAACAGTTTTCATTTTCACATCTCTGCATCAATTTAGCTAGTTTTAAAGTTTAGAATAGGTTTAATATCATTTGTTGACAGATTCCATGCATTTATATCTCATTTCCATGCATTAGAACTCATTTTAGAAGATTAAACTATTGTTGCATTTAGAATTGTAGAACCATGCATGATGTCCATGTCTTAGTTTAACTTTCATTCATCATTTCATTGTCATTTTAGTTTACTTTAGAGAATTTTATTGCATTCTCGCGTTGTTCTGAACACATTTCAGATGGTTGATCCCTACACTAAATTAGGGAAAAAACTGATATTTTTGCTTAATTTCTATCCTACTAGAGGATAACAATGGTATATAAAAAAGTCTTAAGATTTTTAAATAAATATTATTCATCTATTTTCAAGTAAATATTATTAGTGATGAAAATATTTATTTTTATGTTTTTTCAACTCTTAACAAATGTGTAACAACTTTTTTCAAAATGAAAAATTTACGCTGAATTTATCTAAAAGTATATTGATATTTAAAAAACATAGTATGATTTTTTAATTTGTTTATAAATTTTTTATTGACGTATTTTTATTATTATATTTCAAGACTAACTTTATAATCAATATATTCATAACTCCTATTAGCATGTATATAAAAAATAATTTATTTTTTAGATTGTTAACTAATTTCATATTTTATGAATTATGAAAAATTGAAACTAGTTTTCATTTTATAAGATATTCTAAGAAAAAATATATTATTTTTATATTATTTTAGATTTAAAATTGATATTTATAAACTTTCAAACTATTTTATTCTATTTTCAAAAGTTTAATTCAGTTATTTGGAGTTGTGTTTATAAAAATCCAAATTGATTTAAAAAAAATAAAAAGTTAAATGTAATTTCAATTCAATTACGTGGATTTAGATTATATTTAGATTGAATTTTAAAAAATCAAATTCATGTTTATTTCTACTTAGACTCTAAATTGTCATAAGAAGTGATTTATGCAATTACTCTTAGGGATGGATAAATAGAATTGAAGTGCACTACTAAAACTAAAAACTAATTTGACTAAACTGAAGTGAACTGTAAAACAGTTCAAACAAACTGAATTGAACTGTTTTTTATTTTATCAAACTAAACTGAACTATACTAAATTATACTAAACTACAATATAAACTAAACTGAACTATACTAATTTTAAACTGAATTGTACTAATTTTAACACTGTCTCAATTTTTATTAAGCACTTTTCTTTAAACTTTTCCACTTTCGAGAACCGCCACAAACACATACAACTGTAATTATAAAAGTTTATTACAAAAAGATTAATTATTTAAATTTTTTAAATGCTAGCCGTCTGGTGCCCTGAAACAACGCTGTAATTATATTAAATAAATTATTAAAGTAACTTTTTAATTGAAATTAAAAAATATTGTTCTTTTTAATTGAAATTTATTTTTATATTTATTTTATTTTATTCATAAGTGTCTCACAAATTATTTTTTTAATTATTTGATATTATTATTTTCTATTTTATTTATATTTCTTTTATTATTATATGTGTATGGAAATTATTTTATTTTTTATTTATTTTATTTTATTTTTTAATTTTTTATTTATATTTATTTTTTCATGAATATTATTTTACTTTTATATTTTTTTTAATTTTTAATTTATATATTTTTTTTGTTTTATATGTGTATATAATTTATTTTATCTTTTTATCTACTAATTTTATTTAAAATAATTTTTTATTTATATTTATTTTGTTGCCTCATAAAATTGTTTTATTAATCGATTATTTATTATTTATATTTTATTATGTAAAACCTAAACTAATATTTATTAATTATTATAATATAATAAAAGATGATACTAGAAAAGTTACTCTTAATAAACGTTTGTTAATTTTTTGTCATTTGATATTTCTATAATATTAATTATTTTTGCTATATTACTATTTTTTATGATATTTCATTATATAGTCATTTAATAAAATTTAATGTTAAAAAATATATTTTAGTTCTAGTATGTAAAATACTATCATTTAAAAATAATAATATTGATATTTATTTTAAAGTAAGTTGATTTTTAAAATAAATAGTTATTTTAGTGTGTGCGCTTCTGTAACGTCCCAATAAATATAGATTGAAAACTATAATTATATTCAGGTGTTAACAAGAACAACAAGAGAGAACAATGGAGAAATAAACGAGTAAAGAGAAGGGAACATGAAATTTCATATATATAGTAAAACTGTACAGGAACAGAAAGTGTAAAGTATGTACAGATAAAGACCGAATGGTCAAGGTCTAACTTTAGACCGATCGATACTACAAAAGGGGCTAATATCGAACGGTTTACAAAACAGCATATACAAAAATATACCGAACGATTTTTCTAAGAAATAAAAATAACTACAATCTATTGACCAGATGGTCCTACACTGTCTTCAGGCTAAACGGTCTGCAAGGCTTCTTCCAAAGAATCTTCAAAGTTGCCCTCTGCTCACATCCATTGGATGATCATTGCAGTGAAGAGAACAACCGATCGGCCAACGACCGAACGACAACATAGACATGACAAAAAATAAGGGTAAGCTTTTGTAAATTTAATTATTCAATTTCAACATGCACTAAAAACATAACAACCGAATCATATAACCATCATACAATTACAACAATGAAGAACCGAACGACAAACAACATCATGACCGACCACTACTGACACTGTCCGGACAATATGAACTATGTAGTTACGACGCTTGTGCACCCGGGTGGACCTGACTGGGATACACTCAACAAATCGCCACTCGAGGTTAGTTCAGTGGAGCTACCTCGGTATAGAAATACCCTGAGGCTAAAGGACATTCTGCCATTCCCAAACTTGAGTTACCCTTCTCTACATGAGAAGAAATAATCACGGAATATCAGGATAAGCGACAGCTTAACTTAGCCATGTTCATACTTTACCATTCAATTTCCATAACAAGATATTGCACCTTGGAATTCTCTTAAAATAATCATAATATACTTCATCTTTCTCGTTTCATATGATTCAATTTCCATAGTGTAATACACAGTATTATTCTGAAATGATTCTTTAATATATAACAAGTATCTGAAGGAAATGACCGAACGGTCAAATACCGCGGAGAAAACCGAACGTAGAAATATACTTTAGGAAGTGACCGAACAGTCAAGCACTGAAGGAAACCGAGTACTATTTAAGACCGAGCCAATATAGATAATTTATGAGAATGACCGAACAGTCAACAACTGGGGAAACTTTAGTGAAGCCGAATACTATAAAAGTCAGGTCGAATGCTTTTACAATAAAAGAGTTCTCTTCAATAAACAGAGTGTCAGTACAAGATCGAACACTCTCTAAAAGTTAAGCGTCAGTGTAAGACCGAGCACTCTTTCAGAGAAATAGTATTATTACAAACCGAGTACTTCAAATATTAAGCATTGGTATAAGACCGAGCACTTAGTAACCGAATGCTAGTCTATGACCGAATACTTCTAAAATCGACTACTCAACAATATAAGACCGCGTACTCTAAGTGACTAAACGTCTAGTGTAAGACCGAACATTCTAAATGGATGATTATAATTGTACATATTAAAACCGAGAGGGAAAACTTTCTTAACTTGTTTGGAAAGACTAGGCTAAGCAAAGTAGGAAAAAATCAATATGAGTATTATAAGACCGATCGGTCATCAACTGATTTCCTACACAGGAAATTTAGCCAAGACCGGTTGTTTTGGGAAAAACCGAACGGTCCTAATGACCCTCGGTTACAGGTTCCAGAATTTCACTAAGTTTAATAGATTTATAACTAAGTTCATATCAAATATCAAACATGTTATACAACAGCATACAATATTTCAACATACCATTAAAATCATCAAACATATACTCATTAAATCATGCATCCATTCATATGAAATAATCATAATTAAATATTATAAGTTTCCCTTACCTCTAATTCCAGCTATTCTTCTAAGTCCTTAAGCAACTACTTCTATGGCTTCCAAAAATCCAAAGTCGTCCAATTGAAATTCTGATCGGTGCAAATGAAAGGGCTCGTCACCGGGAAGAACTATTCTGAAAGGGGTTTGGTGATCGGAGAAAAAGAAGGGTGAGTAATCTTAGAGAGAAGTTGGAGAGTTTAGAGAGAAGGAGGAGAAAATGGGGTTTCTGGAGGTTGAAGACGAAGTGTGCATGCCGAGAAGTGGCACCAGTTTTCAAAATTTCACATTAAATATTGCCACCAAAACGGACGCTCGGTCCACTCCCTGCCTGACACCTGTCTTCCACTATCTGGAAACTCTCATTCCCCCTGCTGCCACACGATTTTCGATGGGTGGGGAATTAAATGAAGCTGTCATTTTATCTCCCACTCACATGAGGAAGCTACAGGGTGTGACACCTGTCTTCCACTAAGGTGGATAATTAATGGGGTGTGACAACTTACACACATTTTAATATCATTAAAAATGTTTTTTAACATATTTTTACATATTTAATAATATGTTAAAAAATATAATATATTTAAAGTATTATTTTTATATATAGTCTTTTTTTTTCTTTTATGATTTCTATTACTTAATTATTTAATAAAATTAAATTTTAAAAAATATATTTTACTTTTATTACTTAAAATAATATTATTTTAAAAGTAAGATATGTTTATTGATAAAATAATATAAAAATTTGTGATAAAAAATTTTTGTCTTAAAAAATTCATTATTAATTTTTTATGTGAAGGGTTTCTTTTATTAACAATTTATTATTAAATAATGTTTTTTTGGCAAGACGAAGCCGTTGAACGGGAACTAGAGAAGAGGAAAAAGTTGATAGAGTTCTCGTAGTTAACTTACCGAAAATGTTATAAGTTCAGTTTTTAAAAACTAAACTATAAAATAGTATATTGAACTTTTAGTAAAAGTGGATCAATTTTTTTTAAGTATAATATAGTATAGTTAATTATAATACAAGACAGATCAATTATTTTTTCTCAACTCTACTTACACTAAAGAATCAAAATGATCTTTTTAAATTATTAATTAATTACACAATATTTTCATTCTAAAATATATTATTCGAAAACATAAAATAATTTTAAATTATTTTTATTTGAAATTGATTTTGAAAAAAAAATACTAATTCAAAATTAGTATCATAGTTACTTATATAATCAGTGAAGTTCTATCACATCAAACACCTGCATAAGGTACAAAATAAATACAAAATATTAGAATAACTGATAGAAAAAGAATAAAAAAATTAATTATATATTTAAAAAAACGCGAAAATCAAAATATTTAGAAGAGATAAAAAAATATGTATTAAACCTTAAAATATGCTAATTAATTTAAAGAAATGAAAAAAAAAATTAACCTTGCAAGCTTCAGCCAATTATTTCTTCATTCTATTTCATTTATAGTTTCTAACCTGTGAATAATTTTCAACTTAAATTTAATTTAAGTATGGTAAAAAAATCATAAAAATCAAAAGGAATAAAGCAAAGAAATCTTTTGAATGTGGTGCTTCTAAGAGTCCTATCACATCTTTTCCTGAAAAACACAAACCACAAAAAATAATAAACAATTTTCGTAGGGATAATATTGAAGTTGGAATGGGACACTATTGAAAACATAATGCAATCAATAAAAACAACATCTATGTATAATATAGTTTCATGTTGAAAGTTATGATTAATCTTTTTTCTGGAGATAGCAGTTCTACAGCTGATTCTTGAGAAGGATAAGCCAAAGATAATTAAGCTAACATAGAACACTAAAACTGACTAAATTATACAACCTTTTTTTCTTTTACATGAGTTTACACAAATATACATGTTCAGCATAAGAAGGTTCTTTTCTTAGAATTTCAACAAAGAAAGAACATCTAAGCAGCAGTTTCAATACTCAGCTGTGCTAGATTTGTCAGAAAGGCGGATACATAGATATGTGACACAAAAGTGAACATCATTGGCAAGTTGAAACAAAGTGCTGAACTATGATTTCTTTTCTAGAAACGGTTCAAGCACAGCAGACTTAGGGTTCTTCATTGGAGGGCCTTTTTCTCTGCGCTCAAGTTCTTCCAATCTGAAAGTGATCAACTTGTCCCAGTTCCCTCCTTCAAAGAGAACTCCTGCTTTCCCATCTGTGATTCTTTGTACAATCCCACAGTACATGTAAAAAGGGTTATTTGGGTTCTTCACAATGGCAATCATTCCTGGCAACAACAGAGGCAGTTCTGGTGGTTTTGGCTTCTCTGACAGTGCCACTTTCAGACTTTTGCTCCTTTGAACTGGTTTTGGAGGAGGGTTTTCCTGAATGAACTTTTTCAACCCCTTCTCACCCCCTGGAAATCCCCCAGTCAACCCCATCAGTTCCTTCTCAAAACCATCTTCCACAGCAACACTTGCCAAGGACTGTGTTGCTAAGTTCTCCTCTTGTTCCTTCTCACTTGCTGTTGATGATGGTGTCTTCTCATCAGCACCAACTTGCTTATTCAGCTCTTGCTTTAGGCCTTCTTCTCCATTGCATAGTCCTCTTCCTCCCAGGCTTTGCAGCAGGTCAAGTTTAGCACATGGTTGTGTTGTTACTAGTTTGGTGTGAATGTTGGAAGCCTTTCTGCGAAGGTAAAGATGAGTGAGGTTATCTTGGCCTAGGAACTGTGATTTAAGAAGAGAGCCATGCAGGCCATGAAGAGCAATAAAAGAAGACATCGTTAACTGTTTTGTAAAGTTGTCACCTGCAAGATTAATGAGAGAAGAGGGACTGATTGATGTTTGGAAAAAACACAATCCTGGAATAATGCTGACCACAAAGGTTATTTTGGATAGCCCTATCTATTTTGTTTTTAATGAACAATAACCATCAGAAGAAGTGGCTTCCTGCCGTTTAATTCTGACCACAATTTATTTAGAAGGCCAAACTCGTGTGTTTAACCATTGAACCAACTTCTGTGTACCTAGTCCAAACATATGCTTTACCACTATTTAAGATTAGCATAAATTAAACCAGTCATAAAATTTTCAAGCCAAATGGATTAACACGGTGCTTTCATGTAAGTGTTTGTTTTTCCATTTCAAAACTTGAACATCACAACATTTTCTTTCTTTCACCTTCATTTACAATAGAAAGTGGCATAACTGATACAAGCACAGAACTTGCAATCCGAAAGCAATTCCTATAGTAATGACACGAGTATTTTTCCCATCACTGAACATGCATAAAAACGTTCAGTATGTTATTACACTGACTTTTAATAATACTAACACGAGTGTAAATGTGTATCTTGAAAGTGATTGGGAGAATGACAGGGATGGAAAGTCAAAACCAACTTGTTGGAAACTGAGGAAAGGGATGAATGACAATTGGTGATTGTTTTTGTGACTTGGATTGCAACTTGCCCTTTTTATAATCCTCTTTAGGTCCAACAAATTCGCTTCACTGAACCTTTTTGAGATTTCTACTTATATTTATTTTACAAAATTCAAATATAGGAAGAGCTATTGAGAACACGTTTCAGTCTTAATTCTAAGAAAAAGAAGACTCAAATGCTAACAAGGAAGCCTTGTTTGATATCTTTGTTGCCTCATTGCCTAGCTTCGGTTGCAAATGTTGATCTCACGCCATCTTTAAATGAAACAGGATGAATTTTTAGGGTTTGAACCAATCTAGAGATATCCATAGATATGTCAGCTGGGGACTTCACACCTCGATCAACCTGAAACAAAAGACAAAAGGACATGCCAATAAAACACAATCTGGGAAAGATAAATTATATCAGGCTAAGAAATGGCCATCAAAAAGGTGATAAAACAAAGAAAGACAGTTACTTAATTGAATGTCACAACACGTACCGAGGAGGCAGACACTGGTTTGATTAATGAGGTATCATACCCTCTAACTTGTGCAACGGCCTCAGCCATTTGAATACGGGAAACCCTATCAGCTCCACCAACATTAAGTAACAATTGCATTTGCTTGCCCTCTGTTACAAGAATCAGAAAGTTGAATTCATAATTTGGGATACAGCAGCTTAAAGTTATACAAGAAAGTATAATATGGGCATTACAATGAAAAGGTGTGGAACAGCCAAATGAAATTATAATCAATGAACAAGAGGGGACAATGTTTATGTAAGGCCATATTCAGTTTTGGTATAGAAACAATTCCATAGATTTTTCTAATCTTATTTTGCAACCTTAAAACGAGTCTATGAAAATCAGCCACATTAATATATAGAATTCTTTTTGCAGATTACCAATATCTAACCTATACATGAGCATGTGTAGTAAAAGACCTATACCTGAAATCCATTGACTTGTTAAAGCGAGTATGATAGCTACAAGATCCTTAACATAAATTGGACAGCGGAACTCGTCATGAAAGAACTGAATTTCTTCTCCTTTAGCGAGGGCACCATCAATCCACTGAAACAGTCAGATAGTATTTTAGTAATGAGAACAGAACACACATAGATGAGGATAAATGTACTGTACTGTAATATTCTTCTGAAAATACTGCTACAGGTGGACGGACTTAATAAACAAAGGATAGCACAGAGTATCTACAGACCCTGCACTCCGCTCATTGTTCCTTAATATCTAATTCTTACCTGCTCACTCTTCTCCTTATCCCCCTTTTGCATAGTCCTACAACTATACACGTAAACTTCCACCACCTAATTCCCTTGATTGACTCTCTAGAAATATCACAAGCTACTCAATTCCCACTAATTGCTTATCATGGAATCTGTTACATTAGGCTTTTAATTCACCTTGACGGTCTCTTTGAATAATTTTTTAATGTTAAAAAATAGATTTTAAGTCTAACTCAACTTCACAAAACTGACTTATAAAATGAAATTTACATTTATTTATATATTCTAAACTGACCTTATCACTAGTCGATATGGGACTTTCAACACTTAACATAGTATGAATGAATAAAACAGCAAACTCCCCATAGACACATCTTTCCCATTAATGAACTCCTGTATTTAAGTGGATTCTAGGAAAATAGAAGAAGAACCTAACAAGTGACAAAGGAAAATTATAACCTTTGTAACAAAGTCAAAGAAAAAAAAAATGAAAATCCCAAGTATTGTGAGGTTTTCACATTCAAAGAAGGGAAACAGGCACTAAAAGGAACAACACACAGGAAATCATGAATAATGGAATTTTTTTTAATACTACAGATTAAAAAAGGTTAGCAGAGCACTACCAGCATCTTTTAAGAAAGAAATACCATGTACATCATGCGATAAGAAGCAAAATTCACAAAACATCCACCTCTAGAGTTTGATCGACCTAAATGCTTAAGCATTGATTTTCCATTGAAGTCTATGATACAAATTACATACATTACACAAGCACCTGAATAGGGAGAGATTTGGGGACTGGAGAGATTGTTTGTGGCCCATAGATGATACTGCTTCTCAAAATTGCAAAGTTTGGAAAATTTTCTGAAATGAACTGCTCTGCTGCCACTTTAGTTTTTCCATAAACATTTACTGGAACAGTAATGTCTTCCTCCTTGTAAAAGGACTTCTCCCCTTCATAAACTGATGAGAAGAAACAAAAATTACAATTATACTAAAAGAAAGTGTATATGGATATGGACATGGACAGTAAACACGATATATGGAGAATTTTTTTTTTTACCCCAAACATGACTCATCCCTTGGTAGTGCTATAAACAAAATGTTCTAAAATTTAAACGGTGATAATGTTAGATTTTACTTAAGAATGACAAACATTAAAAAGAAGGAAAGATAAAGAGAGAAGAAGTGAGTGCGGGTTCAAGAAGGTTATGAAAATATTTTCCTTTTTCATAGTGCACATTCATTTACCTTCATTTATCATTGTACGATTGGGTTACCTTGATCTGTGGAAAGATGAATGAGAAGAGTAGTTCTCTTTTCAAAGCTTTGCAACCATTTTACAAGAGATGATGGCACGTTAATAGCATGTGCAGTAGCAAGATCAATTTCACATGCACGAGGAACTGAGATGGCAGCACAGTTAACAACCACATCAGGCTGCCATTAATAAACAAACAGAACTGTCAATAATGAAACAGATCACAGTATTGTTTTATTCACTATGAAATGCTAACATCTGATCCTTTATCCTCATGTTTTCTTCCAATAATTTTCTATTTGTATAAAGGCTATACCCTTAAGATACACTAGTGGATGAAAGACTCATAATTTTGATGGACACTGGCATCTGTTGAACTTATAAATATTTAAAAAAACCATTAAATGAAACACATTATTTCCCTGTTTCTCCACCAGGACCCTTGCACGCAGGTACATGGTCATACTCATACCAGTGTATGACAAGAAGAATGATTAATGGGTATTCATCAAGCTGAGAGAAAACATTGGCCAAAAACAAGTTGCCACAATTGCAATCTAAATCCTATTATGATAATCTCGAAAACTTTTCATGAAAGATGCACTAATTACCACCTGTTAGCAGCTAAATCAGCAACATATGTCACTTCTTACAGCAATTGAGTATTTTACATCTTGTATGAAATCTTAACAACCCGCATCATTATGAATAAGCAACAAATATGGAGTAGTTCAGCGAGTTAATAGAGAAAGAAAAGGGCATCCTCGCATGAAACTCAGATCAAACAATATCCAGTTTGAGGCTCCCCAAAATCACCAAACCACGGCAATACAGAGTTTAACAATGAAGCAACAAACCAAAAACATATATAAAAAAAAAGGCCCAAACTTTATTCCAAAAAGGAAGTTCACAAAATGACCCATCAATCAAAATCATGTTTCTTTCCTCACCCAATTGAAATTAAAAACAACAACATTAACATAACCAAGTTCAGCCAAGAGGGTGATAACAGAACCTGACCAAAAGTGTTGGAAATGGCTTCAAATCCAACTCCAGTTTTCATATCTACTTGGAAATAAATGGAGGAAGGAACAGCATCGACGAGAAGGTGGGGAGGAGGAGAGGAGTGGTGGGTGAAAGCGAGATCGAAAGCATAAGGATTTCCATTGGCATTGGGAATGGCATGAGCGTAGGCTTGTAGCAAATGCTGACCCAAGTACCCTGTTCCTCCCACCACCAAAACCTTCACCTTCTTCATCTTTTCTGTGGCAAGAAATTGTAAAAACAACCACACTAAAACAATAAGAATCAGATATTTACCAGTATTTTTAGAATTCTAGCTAAGAAATTAAACGATAAGATATGCAAATAAAGGCTATTTTATTATAATTTTTCAATGTGTTACAAATTCTCTCTTCTAAATTATTCCATTTGTAAAAAGTTAAACCATATCCTTTTTTAATGATAATAAATGCTATAATAGATATAAAAATATCACTTGTTTCTTTACTAAATTGAATAGAAACACAAGATCTTGATATTATTTATCACCTCAAAGAACATAGCAATTTCTTGAACCAATTTTTTATAACCAGGAACAACACACATGACTTTGATCAAGTCTATCTCTTTCATCTATGGAATTTATTTGCAGTGCGTGGTCTTTTACAAGATGAAACATAAAATTTTCATAATGTCATGCTTGTATTATTTAAAACTTATTAATGTACTTGGATGTAAAATTTTATGAGTATAATTATTTTTCTAAAATAATTCAAATGGTTTATAATATAGTAAAGGATTAAATATTTGATCTTTTAATTAATTAACAAATAATTATAACCAATTTTTATTCTAAACTTTGTTTGATTTCGTTTTTTTTTTCTAAAACTTTTGTTTCACGTGAGAAATTGTATTTTACATAAACATCTATCTATCTATCTATCTATCTATCTATATATATATATATATATATATATATATATATATATATATATATATATATATATATATATATATATATATATATATATATATATATTATTTAAGCAAAAAATTTTAAAATAATTTATAAAATTATATGAAAATCATTAGAATACTTAAATGTAGATTTTAACTTTTTATTAAAAAATAGGAAAATAATTTTTTTATATATTTATAATTTTAAATGTTTTTTCTTTGTATTTTTTTCTGGATGTTCTCGATTTAACACTGTAATGTCTGCTTTTGACCAAAAGGTATTTTAATTTAAATTGTTAGGAGAATTTATTTGATAAATTACTTTTATTTTCATTCTAAATTATGATTTTTTTTTCACTTAATGCTAAAGAGGTTGCTTTTTTTCTTCAGATATAGAATATAATTTTTTAAATTTTTTATGTCTATAATATTTTTTAAGATTAGATATATTTTTGTCTCTTAATTTTTAATAAAAATTGATTTTTTTTTCAAAACTTTAATTTAATTTAATTTTTTAATTTAAAATGTATGAATTTAATTATTTTAATCAAATTTTATTAAATTTATTTTACATTTTAAAAAAATTCATAATAGTATTAAAACTATCAACATCATTTAACATATTTTTTTCTTTAATATATTAACTAAGAAATATATTTAAAACGTCATATAAACTTTACAATTTTTTTAAATAATTAAATTCATGTATTTTAAAATTTAGAAATTAAATTGAATTAAAATTTCAAAAATAAACTAATTTTATTTTTCATTTAAAATTTAAGAACAAAAATATATTTAATTATTTTTAATATAATTGACACCAATATTAGTATTTATGTTTGCTAGGATTTTTATATTTGAAAAAGTTTAAATTATTATTAATTAAATTTTTTTTTGTAATGTCTAGTGAAAACATTTTCAACCCATACTGACAAGAAAAATATAACCAATAATGTTTTAAAATTGATCTGAGTTGATTGTAGTTAAATAATTATGAATAACTTCAATTAAAAGAATTCCAATTAATATAAATTTAGACAAAACCTCATTTGAAAAAATCTTAATAAATTTTAATAAAAATAGCATAAATAAATATCAACTAAGAAAAGTTAATTTGAAGTTATTAACAATTACGTGAAATTCAAATATTTTTTTTTTATTTATAATATTTAAAATACTTAATTCACATATATGATTTAAATAAAATCGTTTAAAAGGAAAAAATTTAAAAGTAAATGAATTCCAGTTTTATGTATTTAAATATATTAAAAATTATGAAATTCTCATTGCAAATTCAAGCTAATTATAATCAACTGGGTGGATTATCTAATTTCTTTCAATCTGGTTCAGTGTCATGCTCTTATAAAAACTGTATCTTTTTTAATAATTATGTATTAATAATACAATTTATGTTTTGTTTAACAAAGTACTATATCAATATTAATATTATTTGATTTTAAGATATATTATAACATATTCATATTGATATTTTTATTTCTATAATTAATTATATATAATGTTAAGATTAACATAATATGTCTATAAATCAAGTTGATCTTACTGTCTCATTCTCTGAGTTTTAATGGAGTAACTTTAGAATTACACTTTCCTCAATTAAGTTACTCCTTAATAATAATAATAATAATAATAATAATAATAATAATAATAATAATAGTCTTAATAATAATAATTATAATGAAAATAACATTGCTCTTAAAATGTTAACTGCATAAAAGAAAACATGTCAAGCAAAATGTATTTTTGTATGGCAGAAAGGTAAGAAAACAGCAAAACACTATTGGATTTTCACACCAGAAAGCACAATAATTTAAATTTCCAAAATGTGACCCAAAATTGCTTTGTTTCTCATTGTAAAATTAATTATGGGCCAAAGAAGTATGTAAGCATTTCTTTCACTCTAGAATTCCCCACTTGATTCTTTCCATCCACCATAGTTCTCATCCCCTACACTGTATTCCTGCTCCTCGTTTCTCTGCAACCAGAAGTGAAAATGGTAAATTATTTATTAAGTTATGGAGAAAAAAGTATTATGTTACAATCTCATAAAATAAAAAATCACCATTTATATATAAGTTTGATGAAATTTCCAATAAATAACAAATATCTTTGCAGCCATTTATAATGTTTAACATTTCATGATTGTTGAGCTCTTAGCTATATGGTATATATTATTTGAATGGAGAAAAAAGAAAAATAATGGGAAAAAAGATTCCAGTATTACCTCAGGAGTGAAAGTGAGAGCCACCTTAATCTCTCCACAATATTCTTCGTCCTTCACAACCTTGTGAACAGTTTCTGGAAGGCTACCCACTTCAAACAGTGGACCTAAATCAATGCTGCAAAATGCAGATAAAAATTAATGCATTAGTATGAAAAAAGTGAAAATGATCCTCCCATTTTCACCCGAGATTCATGCCATGAAAGTGAAAAATAAAATATTGAATTGGAAAACACAAAAAAAAATAAAAAATTACTGAAGACCGTGGCTAGGAAGAAAATTTGTAACATCTGTTAGTTCACCAGAAATGCAGAATTTAGACCAAAGTTATGCTAACAAAACTTTCTGTTGTTGGCTAAAGTTCATTGAAAATTACAAAATCATGAGTAACATGTCCACTAAGTTTTGTGATGACCAATAAATTTCAATTAATAAAAGTGCTACTAACATTTCCCTTTACACCATACAACATTACATGCAACTATGATCAAGTTTCTAATATATCTTTACCTTCTAGTTCTTCCATCAGATGGTGTCATGTGAATCTTTTCTTAAATTCTACGGATAAGTGATGATAGATAGAGCTTATGTAATACTAGAAAGAACATTTACTTTATGCTGAAAGGTACAATATGTTTGGTCCATTACTCTTTAGTCTCTCTATTGAATTCAGTTCTATCTTCAGTGAAGTTTCACTGACAATGTAAGCAAAATGTAGAAGTTAAAGGAGAATTTAACTCACTTTGCCTCGCCAAGAAAATCATCCTTAGTAAAGTTGTCTTTATCCATGATCTTGAGATTCAGTTCAGAAGTACTGTCAGAAACAGTGAAAAGAAAGCTCTCGTTCCATTGAGGTTTGGATCCAGAATCTGGTATTCATATAGCACACTATAATCAATTCAAGCCACAAAACATAAAATGGTACATAAATTAGCAAATATTGAGTTAAGTTGGCCAGAGATGCACCTTCTTGCACAGTGCTCTTGTGCTCCTGTGTCCTGTATGTTAGAATCACATAAGGATCTATGCTGGCTGCTCATTGAAGAACAAAATCAAGCAGTTAGAGAGTGTTATATCTTGACCAATATGACTCGTTGACACCCAAAAACCAGATCAAAGAAAAAGGTCAACTGATATGACTCCAATGTTCAATTTGAATACAAGAGAGAATCAATTAACATAGCCATATGAACCAAACAAATTAGATGAGAAAATCAATTGCTGATATTCAAACACATGCATACATAATTATGCATATAGATGTGACACTGAACATTGATTTTCTCATCAACAGCTAAAATTACTTACTTTACCCTCTAAAGTGATTTGTTGACTTTAGAGAAGCCGGATCCAAACAGAACATATCAAGATCAGACCAGAATATGCCTGTTTTGCAATTTAATCTCCAAATAAGAGAGATTTACAATAACAAAGATCTAAACCAAACCATCATAAAGTGAGAGAATTCTGATGCATCTAAAAGTAAAAAAACCAAACTTTCTGATCCACAGTTTCATAATTCATGAAATATCTATGAAGAGGAAATCATTGCCAGAAACAGTTTCTTATCAGCTGAGCTTAAACTTAGAGTTAGCTTACAGAGAAAATCATTGTCATCAAGGCCTTTGGCGCTGATCAAAATAACTTCAAGCGTTCCACGAGGCATCTTTGAAATTGAAGTTTGGACACACAACACTTGACAGATTCTATTTGACTCAAGATGCTTCTTGTGTGAAGTCTTAATATAGTTGAAAAAATGGTGAAAATCACTGTACCAGAAAATGCCTGAACTAAAATAGTGCCAATTGGAGATGGATTTTTCCTGGATCCAACTTTCCTCAAAACGTTTCTCTCCTTTTTTTCGAAAGGTTGCCTTAAACAAACGGTTACCCAATAAATTATTACATGACTTGGACTAAACGCTCGCTTCCAGTTAATATTAATATAAATGTCATTAATTATTTTCTTAGATACTTAAATACATCTTAACAAAATAATAAAAGATATTGAATTTTTCTAAGTATTGTTGATTAATTTTGTCATGTTGTGGCAATATTGCAGGCACTTTTTTTTTTTCAATTAATCTATTTAAGATTAAATATGTTTTTATCTCTAAATTATTATAAAATTTGTATTTTGTTTTTAAATTAAATTATAAACTTACGTAATTTGGTCTCATGATTAAATAATGATTCAATTTTTTTATATTTATTTTTTACTTAATATAGTCTTAAAAAAAAAAACTCAATGTGATTCTACCGATATGATTATTCATTCAGAAAAAAAATTTAACATATTTAACTTTTTTACAATATTATCCTTTCTTATTTTTAATTTTATTTTTTAAAAAAATATAAAATTTTACACTTTTATAATTATTTTATTCTTATATTTTATATCAAATAAATATAAAAATATGTGACGATTATTTAAGGATACACTTAAATTGATAACTTAGAATTGCGGACAAATTTCTTTTATTGTTGTTCTCCTGTTTTTGTTTCTTGTCTAACTTTCACTGTATCATTTGTTGAAAAAAAATATTCTATCTAATATTTATAAACTGCAAAGACAATACTTTATAATTTAAATTAGTTATGAAACATAATTAGGTGACTCTTCACACACTAATACCCGAATAGGTGATAAAAGTTTTTATCAGTATACTATTTTATAAACTAAAAATCATTGATATATAAAATAGTTTATATTAGGAATAATAAATTATAATTAATTAATAAATTAGAATTTAAATTAGTCTTTAACATTATTTATCAAGATTTTAACTGAAAAAAATAATGTCTAAACTAATTTATTATACTTACGTGTCTTCAACCACATTTCTCTCTAAAAAAACTTTTAATTACCAAAATCAAGATAATAATGTCCATCAATTTAACTCAAATTCATTATATCAATAACATAATATATCAAAATCGAAACAAAATAATTTTGAAAAATCAATATCAATTATAAAAAATTATCACTTATCTACCACCTTATTCATAATCAAACCTTATTTAAATAAAAAAAATGAATACCTTATTTTATATTAAATAACATAATCATCAAAATTTGATTTTTTTTTCAAAGTCTAAAATCTCAAAATCTACATAAATCTTTAAATTAAAAGTAAAAATAAAATTAACTTTCCTTATCTTCAACTTTTAAAAATATAAAATTTCAATAAAATATTAAATTTCAACAACATATATAGGAGTTTATTGGATAATTAAAAAAAAAATCAAACCATAATTCATCAAACACCAACTCAAACCTTCTCTATGACCCACCCACATTAAAGAGGAAACATTATAAGCTGAAGAAACTTAGTAAATGATTTCTTTCCTAGTGAAAAAGAATTGGAGAAAAAAAGGATTGTTTTTTTGTTTTTTTTTAGAAAAATCAAAGGATGTTTCATCCTACACCTCCAACGTCTCGTCTGCATCTCTAAAAATTTCACTTTTAACCTTCTCACATCTTATTCTGCATCTTTTTCATTTTTTTATCTTTCTTATTAAAAGCATTCTGCACCCTTTTCATTTTTTTCTCTTTCTTATTAAAAACATTCTACACCACTTTAATAATAATCTAATTTAATTTAAAATTTAAATATTATTTAATAATTATTAAAATATGATTCATATTATAATAATAGCTATATTAGAAAATTAAAATAAAATAATTAAAATAATAATAATAATAATCAATTTGATTTAATATATTCAAAATATATTAAATTATATTAAAATATTAAAATAAATTAAATAATTATTAAATTTTAAATAAAAATTAAAATTCTTAAAACTTATTTATGGGATATCAAAATTTATAAAACATAATAACAGTTTTATCTTGTATTTAAAATTTAATAAATATTTAATTTAATTTAAAATTATAATACTATTTATTATATTTTTATATTTTAATTATTATTAAAATATGATTTATATTTTTATAATAGTTTTATTAAAAAATTAAAATAATAATAACTAAAATAAAAGTGATAATAATGAAAATTAAAATAATATTTAAAATCATATTTAATGTATTTAAATATATTAAATTGCATTAAAATATTAAATTTAATTAAATAATTTATAAAATTTAAATTAAATAATTTATAAAATTTAAAGAAAAGTGTATCGGATATAGAAATCTGATAATGTATTATTCGGATATGGATATCCGATAATAATTATTTTTAAAATTTTGTTTTTTATTTAAATTTAATAAATATTTAATTTAATTTAACATTTTAATATAATTTATTATATTTTTAATATATTAAATTAAATTGATTATTATTATTTTATTTATTATTGTTATTATTATTTTATTTTAATTTTTTTAAAATAATCATTATTATAATATAAACAATATTTTAATAATTATTAAAATATAAAATTATATTAAATAATATTTAAATTTTAAATTAAATTAGATTATTAGTATTAAGGTGGTACATAGTGTTTTTAATGAGAAAGAGATAAAAATGAAAAGATATTTATTAAAGTTAAAAATGAAATTTTTGAAAAAGTTGAAGGTGTATAATAAGATGTCAGAAGGTCAAAAATAGAATTTTTGAAAATATTGGAGATGTAGGATGAAACTCTCAAAATCAAATTATTTCATTGAATTCCTATATGCACCCTTACCCTCATAATCTAACCCATTTTCTTTTGTTATTTTTTATTGCAGCCCAAACCTTGTGACCTAACTATTTTTAATATATATACTTAACACTTCAAAATCACTATCTCCACCCCTCAATTAATAACTAATACAATGTTTAAACCTAATTCATAAATATTTTATATATATATATATATACACACACTTTAAATACAAAAACAAATTAAATAAAGTTTAATCACACATTAATTGAGAGACTGTGTAAAAAGACAAAAAAAGGAAGTAGAAATAATATAATGTATTATGATACTAAAAACTGAGTATGCAAATTATTTATCTTATGAATAAAACTACGAAGAAAATGAATATAATTGATTATTTTAATGCAATATTTTTCTCTCATTTTACCAAAAAAATTGCTATGATAGCTTTCACAGTTTATTTATTTATTTTTTTTTTTTAAATATCTTTTGTTCTTTAATTCTTGTTGACCATTTATCTTGTCTTATTTTCATTTTGTTATTTGTTTTCATATCCATTCCTAAGTTAAGTGACGAGTTTTAGTTGAGTTTGATTTTTAAGAGATGGAATTTAGTATCTAATCCGCAAGAGATGGGTTTTGGAACACCCTTTATTTCATATTAATTATTACTCATATTTAAATTCTATATTTAAATATGTAATCTGAAATAATTATAGAAAGGTTTAATTATCTTTTTAGTTTTCAAGTTGGGGTTGAATTTCTGTTTTGTACCCGGTTTTAAAATTGAAGACATTGAGTCCCTATATTATGAAAATTTGAATGAATAAGGTCCTCTCCGTTAAGTTGCACTAACGGTGTTAATTTCATGTTGATGTGGCCTACTTTTTTTTCTTCTCTCCTATGTTGTTCAGCTTTTTCATTTTACTATTCAGCTTTTTAATAAATGGAATTAATGAACATCTTTGTTTGTTGTCAAGTTTCTCTGAAAGTTGAAAGCTCTTATCTGGAAACCCTTCTTCTTGCTCTTCTTCGATGTTGTTTAGAAGCGTGGCGGAGGCGCTGTCGGTTCTAGAGGGTGGAGTGGACGAAATTATGTGGAGAATCTTCAAGAAGCACATTTGGGTCTTCGAATAGCCGCGACACAAGGAAGCCATGGGAGCAAAGAAGAAACTTTTATTTTTCCTCTCTGCGCAACGGTTTTATTGATAGAGTTGTGGGTGAAATCTACTGTTTGATGATGCGAGTCTTTGCAGGGAAAGAGAATTGGAACACTCCAACCTTTGTTGTGGGTTCATGATAGTGATTTCAAGCTTCACGTTACTGGCGAGACCCGTTCCGTTTATCTTCTTCTTGTTGACGATTTTCACGGCCACGCGGTGCTGCACCAGAGTTCGAACCCTAGCTTTCAATGACGGGGGAACCAGTGGAAGCAAAATTGAAGGACACGTTACCCGATTAGAGGGACAAATTGAAATGGGTCAATCACAAAATTTGATTTTTGTGAGTAAATGCAAATGGGGTTGTCGCTGCAGTTTCTCGAGCGGCGACTGCATGTCTGCAGAAGGATCTAGAGCGGCACTGACGCACTGTCCAGTGGAGGTTAAGAGAGAGCGGCGACGAAAGAGGAGGATGAGTGTGATGGAGGCGGAGGAGAAGGTTGACGACGAGGGAATCATCGACGACGAGAGAAAGAAAGAGGGTTATATGATGATGTCCCTGCTTCTGCTGCATATCACCACTCCTCAGAAATATTAATATAATCAAAAATGGAAAAAATTGAAGAAAGGGAAAGGTTTTAGGTGTGATTGCAATTGAAAATTGTAATAAAAGATGTTGTTGTGTGTGGATTATTCCTTGGGGTCCTACCTCCGAAGAGAGAAAAAAAAATGAGATTGGAAGAGAGAAAAAAAAGGCCAGGAGAGAGAAAAAGCTGGACTAGGAGAGAGAAGATAAAAAGTATGTCACATCACACGGAATTAATACCGTTATCCTCAACTTAACGGAGATGACTTTGTTCATACAAATTTTCATATCATAAGAATCCGATGACTTCATTTTTAAAATCGGATACAAAACAGAAATTCAGTCTCCAACTTGAAGACTAAAAAGGTGTCCCCAACTTGAAGACTAAAAAGGTAATTAATCCTTGTAGAAATAATTATAGTTAGTTTTCCCTTACCATATTTTATATTTTTAAAATATTTTTTTTATTAAATATATTAATTTAAGATTTTATTATTAAAAGGGAAAGAAAGCAAGATATGGTGTCCAGAAAAATTTGGTTGTAGGAAAAAAGCAGAGAAATGGGAAGTGAGAAAGGAGAAAGCTCGTGCGCGTCGCCATGGCTGAAAATCTCGAAGGAAGTTGACCCTGAAGCTGCCTCCCAGACCTTGCGCTTCGTTGATCGCATGGGAGCTTCCATCGCCGTCCCCCCTAAGTGGGACGCGCGTGGCACCTACGACCACCTCTATCGGAACTTCATCAAAGTCCTTCACATCCAACCAGGACGAATTTCGATCTCTGTTCACGCCAAACCCCCCATCTGTGTATGTAAACCCTTATGTAATCACAAAATTTAGATTCAAGATTCGATGTTGTTAGCACTGTTCTCCAATTACAACTTGGAACTCGGGTTGTACCTCGTAATTTGTTCGGTAGAAACTAACACATTAGTATGTGTTTTTTTTTTTTTTCTTTTTGCTTTTTTTTTTTCATTTTCTTTACTGAAATTGCAGAATGGCTATGGAACTCTGCATGGGGGTTCTGTTGGGACTTTGACTGAGATTCTGTCGACTGCTTGTGCTAGAACGGTAGTTCCTGAAGACAAGGAACTTTTTCTTGGGGAAATTAGCATTTCTTACTTGTCTGCCACTCCAGCAAATGTGAGTATATAATCAGTCTTTATGCTTTCCATGGTTTTCTATTGCGATACAACGTTTTTCCTTCAAACAATTAGATGCTGTATAAATGATAGAGTCCGGCCAGTAGAATGGTTCGGTGGTGTGCTGCATGAGGAAATGCGGTGCTTTATCTTGAATTGTATTTTGAAACAGCATAGCAAAGCTTGAGGACATTAGAAAAGAAAGCAAACCACTTAAAACTGTAAGTAATTAGTTTGAGATGTTTGGACTCTTATAGTTATAAAGAATGTTGCTCAGCATCATTCAACTTCTGTTGCTCAGTTTCTTATCATTCGCTTAGGGGTTGCTTTGGATCAGTGTGATTAGGACCTCATTGACAATACTTCAAAGATAACTATGCCTGCAACAGGACAACAGAATTTTAGTAAGACAACTACAGACAGCCATGAAAGCCTGATCCAAAATTCTGGAATTTCTTGTTATTATTGTCTTTCTTTGAACTCTTGAGAACTTGTAAAACTGACCTTAAAAGAACTGCTCCTACAATTTCGATTATTATCCCCATTCCCCAACAAGAAGCAAAAAGGCAATAAGTTTAGGACTTCTGGCACATCAGGAAAGGGTTTCCTAGTCATTCAATGTGTTGTTAGGGGTGATCATGAATTGGATTTTTCAAAATTCAGATCCATTTTAACTTAATGGAATTGAATTGGACTTTTCCAATCCAATTTAAATTAGATTAATTCCAGTTTGTTTAGTTTTTCCAAATTAGATTTAAATTTAAATTTAAATTTGAATTGGCATGACTTGGACTCAACTAGGCTAGGGGCCGTCTTGGCTCAAAAGGGGCCCACTTTACTAGGCATGATGTGGGCTTGCATTGATATGGCTTGATGTGAACCTAGGCTAACCCGGTTCGACTCAATTCGATCTGAGCTTGTGTTGAATCAGCTCGATGTGAGTTCAGGCTGATTCATTCTAACCTAGGCTCATATCGACTCGACTAGACATGGACCTAGATTACTTAGCTTGATTTGGGCCTCAACTTAGACTTGGTCTTGTCTAAGCTCAACTTAGGCCAACTTGGCCTCAACTCGATTAAACATGAAGTGAACTTGTCTCAACTTGGCCTGATATGGACCCAACCTGTCTCAACCTTATCTATATAGACTAGGCACTTGAAGTGCTCAACCCGATCAACTTGACCTTGACCTAGCCTGACTTAGGTCTAACTCAATCCCACATGACATGGGCTCAATTCTACCAACTTGACATATATCTGGCTTGACATGACTTGGGCCCAACCTGATCCAATTTGAGACAAAGCTTGTCTTGTCCCGGGCTAGCTTGACTCAGGTTTGGCTTGGCCTAGCCCAACTTGGGTTTGGCTTGGCCTAACCTAACTTGGGTTTTACTTGTGCTAACTTGGGTTTGGTCTAGACTAGTTTAACTTTAGCATGACCCACCTCGGTTGTCCTGGACCGAGCCCAACCCAACCTTGCATTACTTGGGCTCAAGTCGGTTCTACCTTGTATGAGTTGGAGCCAACTTGACCCAGTCTTGCCTTACCTTATCTAACTTTTCATAACTTGAACTAACCTAGATTCACCTTGATTTTGGATTTTTAAAATTCAAAAAGTTATTTAATGTATAATATCTACTCCAGATCAAATTAAACGGATTAGACTTAAAATCCAATAATATGGATTTGGATTTGAGATAAATATATTAAAATAGACTTAAAGTAATATGGATTGCATTTGAAAATTTGAATTTTTTGCCCACACTATAATGTGTGATGTTGGTGAGTTGCATTAACACTTTTGGTGGATGACTATTACATTTCATATTAAGGTTTCCTGAATTGCCCTTGAGTTTGAGATATTATTTTTGGATGAAGATGCTATAAAGTGCACGGTTCAGCTTAGACGTGAACCAATTAAAAATCAAATTTAAATTTTGATTGAATAGACAAAAGTGCATGGATAACAAACTTTACATTTGTAATAAATCAATAAGCCCTTGGTTGCTTTCAATAGTAATTACTTCCTTCACTTTACTTTTTGAGTGCACTTTGAATTTTATAGCATCCAAATATTTTAATACTCATATTACATGGTGCTTCTCTTGCCAACTTTGTCATCTATTTATACTGTGCCATTTTCATGTTCATAAGCCATCTTCATATGCTTGAATCCTATGATAAATGTATTTTTGCACTTTACATTTATCCAGGAAGAAGTGTTAGGAAATGCCTCCGTAGTGAAGTCCGGCAGAAATTTGACTGTAGTCGCAGCTGAGTTTAAATTGAAGAAATCTGGGAATATGGCATATAGCACTCGTGCTACCTTCTATAACATGCCTCTTTCCAGTTTATGAATAATTTGGATTCAGTTTAAACCGAATAAAAGTATACTAAAAGAATAATATATTATTTTAGTTATAATATTATTTGTTTTACATTGATAGCCAACAATTTTATAAGAATAATTTGCTTTTAGATTTTTAAAAAGTAGGGTAAAAATATTATGATGGCCTTGAAAGCAATTTTTATCAAAGTTCTTGAACATCTAATAGGATTGCTTCTCCAAAGTTTATATGGAACATATTTGAATTCACCCACACCAGCTACCACACTATGAGTTAATCTATCAAACATCTATAGTCAATAAATGATCATTAGACTAAGAACCTCCTACTCCATGATATAATCATCTTTATTTACTTGAGATTGGAAGTTATTAAGAGTATCAGAATAACTCATAAACCCATCACATACCACTTGAAATCATATCTACATGTATCATCCATTACACGTAAACAAAATTTCCAATATAAATAAGGGTGAAATTTTATACAACATATTTTAAACAAACATGAATCAAAGATTAGAGAAAACAATCACAATGTCGTCAAAACAAGGGTCGTTCAATGAGCAAGATTCCTCGCCTAACAAATTACTGAGAAAAACAACATCCAGACCTGTTGGGAGAAATGACACTCAATGCCTTAAACCATTGTGCATCGCTCATAAGTCAGAGAGCTCATTGACTTCGCAACGCTCAACGTCCAAAATGGCCACTCAGCGTCTTAAAGCTCAGTGGCTCTCGAGTTTGACAACGTTTAACGCCACACAAGGCTGTTCAGCGTTATACAAGACAATAACTTATAAACTTGATATGGATGCACTTAAGACCTATCCAAATGAACAAATTGGTATTCTTGGCACATTAATTAATTTGAAAACATGTTTATAACTCATTGAATATCAATTTGTTCAATTGGCCAAAAATTCAGTCTACTTGATCAAACCAACTACTGAAAAACACAAACAATAGATTTCACATAATGCAAACCAAATTTTAGCAAATTTAATGACTAACCAAGTCTTAATTGACACAATTACAGACTCCAAATGTTAGACTTACTCAAAGAATCATCCCTCTAGAATTTTACCTATCAAACCCCAATTTTAGACCAAAAATAACTAACCATTACTATAACCTATTATCAAACCAAAGTTCAACAAAAGTGACAAATTAAAGCATAAATCAAACATTCACATATCATCAAAAACCAAATACAATTCAACAACAACTTGTCTAAACGAGAATTCACCATACCAACTATCAATTTCAACATGTCACACAATACACTGTCATAAAATTCAAACAGGTTTCAATTCATACAATTCCAACATACTAACTCAACTCATCAAATTACTAAAACTTTAGAAACAATATTTAGCTTTCCTTATCTGTCAGAAGCTTAAACATCTCAAAAAGAGCCTAAACTGTTTTTCCAACTCAAAGGACTCTATCTGAACCTACACACCACAAAATTATGATCAAGATACGTAGTTAGAATCAATGATCTACAAAGAACCTAATAGAAGACTCAAACTATACATACGATAAAGTCATATCACATGCATTGAAAAAATAGAGAAAACAAAGAAAAAAAAAATAGAAATTAACTTACTCTTTTACAAGAATTAATCAGTTAGAAAAGAAGATCTTGCTGTCGTGATCACGGAGGCACTCCTTGATCTTCAAATATGTGATCCAACAATTAGAACTCTAAGAGAAAAGGAAGAGTACTCAGAAAATGAGTTTTATATAAATGAAATGTGTTTTAAGTAATGAGATTCTTTAATATAATTTCTATTTATATCTTTAACTTTTTATATTAAAATAGCATGATTCATTATTTAAAACACTTTATCAACTTTTAAAACTATTTTATAAGTTCTTATAATTTGTTATCTCACTCATTAATCACTCTACTCTTTGCTAGTTGTATGTTTCTTCCTATCTTTTCATATCACAAGAAAATGGCTAATGATATATTCTTAAAAAAAAACTATTGATTATATATATATATATATATATATATATATATATATATATATATATATATATATATATTTCTTTCTTTTTTCATTTGAAGTCTCACTAAAAATTAAATACCTTTCAATTAATAAAAAATATATTGAATAATATTTGTAGTTATTCTTTATTACAAAGTATTTATCATACAAAGTACTAATGGAAACACATAGTAGTACTAATGGAAATACATCCACTTACTACTATATGCCATCTACTTATATCGATAATAGTAATAATAATTAGTTTTTCTAATTATTATTAAAATAAATATATTATTACATTTATAAAAATAATTACAAAATTCGAAGAATAAAATGATTAATAGAATAATTTATATTAGTAAAGATAAATTCAATAATAAAATTTGTATACTAAAAATTAATTATAAAAACAATCATCTTTATTAATAGTTATAGGTACTAAATTGTACATTTTTATTTTAATAAAGATGTCTATTCTAAAACTAAAATTTTCTTCCATATTCAAAGGAGTAATTGATGGTTTAAAAGTTAGCATGAGATATAAGAGATATTGAAGATAAGTGTCTCACTTGCCAACTATTTTAATGTGCTATTGAAAATGAAAAATGGTGAGGGAAAAAAAAGTATAAGCAGATAGTTTTTAACTTAATGAACTTCACACATTAATGTAAATAAGGTTTAACATAACAAGTAATCGCATTGGTATGTAATAAACAGTTGGTTTAATCACACGTTTCATCAGTTAACTTGATCAAATCTACGACTTTTATTTTCAAACTTTTTTTTTAATAAATTAAATAATTCCATTTGTTCTTAAGAAAATCTTACTTTGTTTTTTTTTTTTCATTTTAGTTTAGTTCTTATTTTGAAAAACATAATACAATTAAATTGTTTTCGTTAATATTATACTAACATGTGAAATTAATATTGTATTATAGGTAATGTGATGTTGCCGTGGAAGTGTGTTATTATCATCCTAATGTCTAGCTTAGTCTTAATTTAGTTTCTTTATTTTTAATTTGTTTTTAATTCTGTACTAACTATTTTAAAATAAATTAATTTTGACTCTTTTTAAATTAAAATGAAATTTAAGACATAAAATATAAGTATTTTTTATTAAAATTGATATTTTTATTAAATATTTTTAACAACATTAAATTTAATAATATTTATATTTTAGATTAAACTTTATTTAAGGTTTATTTAAAATTTTTAATTTATTTGTTTTAAATTGTTATAAAAATGTTTAAAATCATTTTAAAATTTTATATTTGAATTTGTAAAATTATTATTTTTAAATCAATTGAAACAACTGTATAAAATTATTGAAATATATATATATTTTAAAAGTATACAATGATGTAAAAGAAATGAAAAAGTTGATAAATTTATTTTATTTTATGAAATACAATTGATAAACGAGTTTAACATAGTTGTAACTTGAAATTAATTTTGAATTTTTTTTATTAACATTATTTTCTATTAACAACTTTAAATCAAATTTAAATAAAATTAAATGTAAAATATAAATATAAATAAATTTTATCTTATTAAAAATATTTAATAAAAATATTAATTTTAATAAAAATATTTGTATAATATTTATATAAAAAAACGACAAAATTAGTTCATTTAATAAGAAATTGAGATTGAATTAAGATAAAATAAAAATAAAAAAACTAAATGTAAACTAAGATAACTGTTATGATAATGACACGTGATAACGTCATTGTTTTATATGTCAGTTTGACATACGAGAAATTTGTATTTTTAAAAAACTAAATAATTAAAATAATATTTAGAAAAAAGAAGAAGAAAGAAAATCACATGTGACACCTGATGCAATATTAATAGAAAAAAAACATGTTTGTATCAACATTTTTGAAATAGAAACCAAACTAATACGAATAAAAATAAAAAAAAGTCGATTTGAAATTTTCCTAAAAAGTAATAGTACCAAAATTTAATTTTTTAATACATTTTGCAAATGTACAAATTAAATGAATTTTACTTCTCATCACCGAAGTGATACATAAAATATGATCCAAATAAAAAGATTATTATGTAAGTAAATATAGATTAAATAATATAATTACAAATTTCATAAAAAGTTATTATTTAAATAGAGATAGATTAGATGGCATAAATTTAAATTTAATAGAAAAATATTAAAAATAAATTAAATAATACAAATGTAAATTTGATAAAAATTAAATAAATTAAATAATATAAATATACAATTAATAAAAAATAATTAATAAACTAAATGACATAAATATTAGTTAGTAAATAAAAATAATGTGTAATTAGAATAATAAATATACAATCATACGATTCTTTATAATTTATTTACCATATTTTTTAAAATAATTTAATTTATATTTTATTAAAGATATTAATTTAATATTTTTTTATTAAAAGGAAATGAAAGCTATTTGAATACATGGTGTTGTCAAAGAAAAATTCGGTTTAAGGGAAAAAGCTCAGAAATGGGAACTGAGAAAGCAGAAAGTTCGTGCGCGTCGCCATGGTTGAAAATCTCGAAGGAAGTTGACCCTGCAGTTGCCTCTGCGGCCTTGCGCTTCGTTGATCGCATGGGAGCTTCCACCGCCGTTCCCCCTAAGTGGGAGGCGCGTGGC
The DNA here is from genome assembly GCA_027742785.1 of Vigna reflexopilosa. Taxonomy (NCBI): domain Eukaryota; kingdom Viridiplantae; phylum Streptophyta; class Magnoliopsida; order Fabales; family Fabaceae; genus Vigna; species Vigna reflexopilosa. The sequence goes on along the minus strand of CM050929.1, from coordinate 23,353,120 downwards.
TCCTACGACCCCTTCTTTCGGAACTTCTTCAAAATCCTTCACATCCAACCAGGACGAATTTCGATCTCCGTTCACGTAAAACCTCCCATCTGTGTATGTAAACCGTTATGTAAGCACAAAATTTAGATTCAAGATTCGATTTTGTTAGCACTGTTCTCCAATTACTACTTGGAGCTGGGGCTGTACCTCGTAATTTGTTCGGTAGAAACTAACACATAAGTATTATATGTTAGTATGTGCTTTTCTTTTAATTTCATTTTCTTTACTGGAATTGCAGAATACCTTTGGAACTCTGCATGGTGGTTCTGTTGGGACTTTGTCTGAGATTCTGTCAACTGCTTGTGCTAGAACGGTAGTTGCTGAGGATAAAGAACTTTTTCTTGGGGAAATTAGCATTTCTTACATGTCTGCCACTCCAGCAAATGTGAGTATATAATCAGTCTTTATGCTTTCCATGGTTGTCTATTGATTGTATAATGGTTCGGTGGTGTGCTGCATGAGGAAATGCAGCGCTTTATTTGATTGTATTTTGAAACAGCACAGCAAAGCTTGAGGACATAAGAAAAGAAAGCAAACCACTTAGAACTTTAAGTAATTAGTTTGAGATGTTTGGACTCTTATAATTATAAACAATGTTGCTCATCATCATTCAACTTCTGTTGCTCAGTTTCTTAGCATTCGATCCCTCCCTGATTATACTTCGAAGATAACTGTGCCTACAATTGGATAATGTTAAATTATATTAATAATTAACATTGGTTCATGAGTATAACTTTGATGTAATGATTCTAATGTGATGATTATTAGAATATAAGGTATTAAAGTTATTGGGATTATTTTAGAGTTATTAAAATTAATCCCTCTCTTCTCACTCCAAAAGGGCATTTTGGTATTTTATTAAGATTAATTAAAATATCATAAAAGAGGAAAAAGTTTTACGACAGGATAGAGAGTTACGTTTCTGAAAAGTGGAAAAGAGAGAACGAACGTTCTTAGAAAAGACAATATAGAAAGCGTAACTTTGCCAGAGAAACTATCCTTGCAACTTCTATATCATCAAGAAAGCATTAAGGAGGAGTAAGAGGAGAGATAACTTTTGACAGGAAGAAGTGCACAATGGATCCAGGTTAGTTCTTCTTTACTATGTATATGGGAATTGTGAGTATCATAAAAATTCAAGATCCTGTTGAGTTAATTTTCATTCAATTGAAAAAATTAAAGAATTGCTTACAAGTGGTATCAGAGCCAGGTTATGAATTTTATGATACTCCATGAATGGTTATTTTCCTAATTTAAAACCCTAATTTTTTGAATTATAAAATTTAGGGATTTTAAATTTGTTGGCATGAAAGAAAATTAAAAGCCGAAGAGTTTTATGAAATCAATTTTTTTTTATGGATGAAAGTGAATCAAATTCACTGTAAGGTGTATTTTTGGAAGCCGCTGGAATTCAAGGGGTTAAATTTCAAGAAAATCAATTTGTTTCATGCGAGATTTTTTAATTTGTTTAATGTTGCACAATTCTGCCTCTGCGGGAATTAAGGTTGGGCTTAAAGCATTTTTTTTTATTGTTGCATGATTATTTGAATTCACAGTAACGTGAATTTCATTCACCCTGGAAGCCGCTATTTTTTTTTATTCATTGTTCCATTAAAGATGTTGCACATTTATAAATTTGATTTAATCGTGGAATTCTATTTGGAAGCAACTTTATTGTTGCGATGCGGAATTCCATTTTGGATGCAACTTTTATGTTGCGGAATTGTTCTCACAGTAAAGTATTTTATTGTTGCGTGTTAAATTTTTTTAACATTGTTGTGTATTGTGTGGAAATTCAAATGTGAATTAAAAATTGAAAGGTTTCATATGCTTTTAATTTGAAAAATGCATATTTACTGATATGTATAATATAATTCTGTTTTATGAATTATATGTTTTTAGAGGAAGCAATTCTTTAATTTTTTCAATTGAATGAAAATTAACTCAACAGGATCTTGAATGTTTATGATACTCACAATTCCCATATACATAGTAAAGAAGAACTAACCTGGATCCATTGTGCACTTCTTCCTGTCAAAAGTTCTCTCTCCTCTTACTCCTCCTTAATGCTTTCTTGATGATATAGAAGTTGCAAGGATAGTTTCTCTGTCAAAGTTACGCTTTCTATATTGTCTTTTCTAAGAACGTTCGTTCTCTCTTTTCCACTTTTCAGAAACGCAACTCTCTATCCTGTCGTAAAACTTTTTCCTCTTTTATGATATTTTAATTAATCTTAATAAAATACCAAAATGCCCTTTTGGAGTGAGAAGAGAGGGATTAATTTTAATAACTCTAAAATAATCCCAATAACTTTAATACCTTATATTCTAATAATCATCACATTAGAATCATTACATCAAAGTTATACTTTACATTACATGAACCAATGTTAATTATTAATATAATTTAACATTCTCCCACTTGGTTCATGTGATGACTTGAAGATCTAAAAATAAACTTTAAGTGCGCACCATTCATTAGAATTATCAAGTCATCATCCTTATATGAATTGAAATGATCGGATCATGGCGGGCAAAAGTCACGATCGACAAGATTCCTTCCATGTATCACATAATCAAAACAACTCAACTTATCTTTAATCAATCTTATAACTTTCATATCTCTAAAAGAGATCTATCATGTCACCAAAATCAATAATACATGTATATAACTTAATGTGGATAACAAATATAATAAAGAGAAACATAACTTTAATTGAATTCACAAGTGTCATGACAGTACAAGCATATAACTATACATAACCATACAGATAAATAGCATCATCATGTTAATATTGACTTATCCATAATGCCCATACTTTCAACATGGCCAATAAAAGTTTTGGGCGGTAGTCCTTTAGTTAACGGATCTGCTATCATCAAATCCGTACCAATATGCTCAATCAACACTCTATGTTTCTGCACTTCTTCTTTGACCGACAAGTATTTCAAATCCATGTGTTTAGCACCCTTTGAGTACTTGTCATTTTTAGAGAAGAAGACGGCTGCGGAATTATCACAATAAATCCTTATCGGCCTAGCTATACTGTCAATAATGCCAAGCCTCGATACAAAGTTCCGCAACCACAAAGCATGAACTGTGGCCTCAAAGCATGCCACGAATTCAGCCTCCATGGTGGAAGTAGCAATGACTGATTGTTTTGCACTTTTCCAAGAAATTGCTCCTCCAGCCAAAAGATAGACATACCCAAATGTGGATTTTCTTGAATCCACACACCCAGCATAATCTGAATCCGAATAGCCAATCACTTCGAGATGATCTGACTTTCTATAAGTGAGCATGTAATCTTTGGTACCTTGTAAGTACCTAAGAACTTTCTTTGCAGCTTTCCAGTGATCTATTCCGGGATTACTTTGATATCGGCCTAACATTCCAACAGCAAAACTGATATCTGGCCGAGTACAGGTTTGAGCATACATCAAACTCCCAACCACTGACGCATAAGGAATGGACTCCATGGCCTTTCGTTCCAAATCATTCTTGGGACATTGCATTTGACTAAACTTGTCCCCTTTTTGAATTGAAACTATTCCAGGAGAACATTTTTCCATTCTGAATCTCTCTAACACTTTGTTAATATATCCTTTTTGAGACAAACTTAACAATCCTTGTGATCTATCACGGAATATTTCTATTCCTATCACATAAGATGCCTCATTCATATCTTTCATTTCAAAGTTGTTAGAGAGAAACTTCTTTACATCATGTAACATACCAATATCATTAGCAGCAAGAAGAATATCATCAACATATAGGACCAAAATAACAAACTTACTCCCACTGACCTTTATGTATATACACCGATCAACAGTGTTCTCTACAAAACCATACGAAGTTATGGTATCATTAAATTTTAGATACCATTGTCGGGAAGCTTGTTTTAGTCCATATATTGATTTCTTTAATTTACACACCAAATTTTCTTTTCATGTTATGGTGAAACCTTCTGGTTGGTCCATATAAACTTCCTCTTCTAAGTCACCATTCAGAAAGGCAGTCTTTACATCCATTTGGTGAAGCTCTAAATCATAATGAGCCACCAAAGCCAAAACAATTCTCAAAGAGTCCTTCTTAGAAACAGGAGAGAAGGTCTCTTTGTAGTCAATGCCATCCTTTTGAGTGAAACCTTTGGCGACTAATCTAGCTTTATACCTTTCAATATTGCCTTTTGAGTCATGTTTAGTCTTAAAGACCCATTTACAACCGACTATTTTTGAACCTTTAGGCAATTCAACTAGATCCCATACTTTATTGTCGTCCATTGATTTCAATTCTTCTTTCATAGCATTCAACCAATTCTCTGAATTGTTACTTTCCATGGCTTGTCTAAAAGAGACTGGATCCTCATCAATGCTTAAGTCACATTCATGTTCAACAGAGTAAACCACATAATCATTCGAAATAGCAGGTCTTTTCTGCCTTACAGACCTTCTTAATGCTGCTTCTTGTGGTTCCTCTATCAATTGCTCATTTATGAGTTGCTCATTTGTGACTTGCTCATTGTCAACTGGCTCAACATTTATATGTTCATTTTGTGGGATTGGAACATTAACTTGTTGTCTCTGCTTGTTGTGTGACTGTGATACAACAAGAGGGATAACAACTTCAGAAGAGACATTAAGTGTAGAAACACTATCAGTATGCTCTTGAATGTCCACTATTCGTGATTCCTCACTCCCACTAAATTGACCATTTTCAATGAACTGAGCATTTCCAGACTCAACTATTCTTGTACTATGGTTAGGGCAATAAAATCTATATCCCTTGACTTTTCAGGATAACCGATGAAGTAACCACTAATGGTTCTTGCATCAAGCTTCTTTTCATGTGGATTATATAACCTTACTTCTGCTGGACATCCCCAAACATGAAGATGTCTTAAACTGGGTTTCCTTCCAGTCCATAGTTTATAAGGAGTTTTAGAAACTGCTTTGCTAGGAACCCTGTTAACCAAATATACAATAGTCTTTAATGAATACATCCACAAAGATAAAGGGATATTACTATGACTTAACATACTCCTAACCATATCCATAAGAGTACAATTCCGCCTTTCTGTTACACCATTTTGTTGTGGTGTACCGGGCATTGTATACTGTGCACAAATACCCCGACTTTCAAGATACTTTGCAAATGGACCTGGACATTGTCCACTCTCATCAATTTTTCCATAATATTCACCACCTCTATCAGATCTCACCACTTTTACTTTTCTATCTAATTGCCTTTCCACCTCATTTATGAACACCTCAAGAGCGTTCACTGATTGAGATTTTTCATGCAATAGATATATATATAACAATAACGTGAGAAATCATCAATAAAGGAGATAAAATATTTTTCACCATTCTAAGATTTAGTGTCAAAAGGACCACAAATATCAGTGTGTATTAACTCAAGAAGTTGACTGCTTCTTGTGGCGGGATGCTTTGATATGTGTTTTGTTTGTTTACCCTTAATACAATCAATACATACATCCCAGTCGTCAAAATCCATTTGAGGTAAAATTTCATTTTTCACTAACCTCAACATCCTTTCTTTGGATATGTGACCCAATCTTTTATGCCATAAGAAAGCAGAACATTCATTTCCTGCACTAGAATTTCTATCAACAACATGTTCAACATTAAACAGGGATTCAGAAAAATTAACATCAAGATTTAAACGGTATAAACCATCCAATAATGTACCAGAACCATAATAGTACGAAAGTTTATACAAATGAAAAATACCATTTTCAATCCTAAAGTTAAAACCTAAACAATCCAACTTTGCAACAGAAATCAAATTCCTAGCACAACCAGGAACATAGAGACACTTTTCAAGATTCAGACAATAGCCAGTGTCTAGAATCAATCTGTAAGTCTCAATTCCTTCTATCTGTGCCTTCATTCTGTTCCCCATATATAAATACTTTTCAGTTCCTTTTATGGGCTGGATTGAAAGGAATCCCTGCATAATATTAGAAACATGAGTGGTAGCTCCAGAATCCAACCACCAGGTATTATTAGGTACTTCAATAATATTTGCTTCAAAACTTACAGAAACATAAAAAGTACCTTTCCTTTCGAACCAAGATTTTCTTTTCGGACAATCTTTCTTGAAGTGACCTACTTTCTTGCAAAAGAAACATTTCTGGTCCTTCTGGATACTGCCCTTATTCACTTTCATTGGGGCTTTGTCCTTCTTGTTCTTCTTTCCTGATTTACCTTTACTGAAGCTAGTACCTTCATGAGTTGTGAGATGCACAGAATGATCTCTCATTTTCTTTAATCTCCCTTCCTCTTGTACCAACATGGCTTTGATTTCTTGAAAGTTCCACTTGTCCTTAATAATGTTATAATTCACTTGGAACTGGCCAAATTCAGGAGGAAGAGAGTTCATGATGAACTGTACTAGAAAGGACTCATTCACCTCCATTCCCATTGACTTCAACCTTGCTGCTATATTAGCCATTCCTGTTACATGTTCATGTATGGGCTGCGACCAATCAAGCTTTTTGGTAGTCAGCTCACTCATAAGGGTTCCCACAATAGACTTGTCAGTTATGTCTGATTGTGAGTACTCCTTGATCATTTTCATAAATTCCTTTGCGTTTTCTGTTCTGGGCATGGAAGGCTTTACGTTCTCTGCCATAGACATACGCATCAAGTTTAATGACAGCCTGTTAGACCTATGCCAAGCCTCATAAAGAGACTTCTCATCATTTGTACTAGTCTCTGTAATGGCTGCGGGCATTTCATCCATCATAATAGCCATATCCAAGTCTAGAACACCCAATTGGAACTGGATTTGTTCTGACCAATCGGCATAATTTAGCCCATTAAACTTGATGACGCTGTTGCTCAAACCTGCTAAATTCATGTAAGCTGGAAATAATACACAAGCTCATACATTAATGCTTTGATTAAAATTTAAGGATTCAAACAAATTACTACATCAATCATACATTCGAGTTCACCTTTGGGTGACACTTAAACTGATAGGTAGTCAATAAAGTCATTCATTTAAGTTCACCTTTGGGTGATTCTTAAACTGACAAATTGCATATATACTTTAATAACAATCAATCATACGTAAGTCTATATGTATGTTATCTTTGGATATACAAACATATACTAAGTACATGAAATGTCTCACTTTAATGTCATCAATTATAAACCATGGTTCACCTTTGGGTAATCCATAACATCCTTACATCAATGACTAATTACTTTCCAAAATTCAACTTAATTGAATTTCCTTCCTCTAAAAACATATAATTCATAAAACAGAATTATATTATACATATCAATAAATATGCAATTTTCAAATTAAAAGCATATGAAACCTTTCAATTTTTAATTCACATTTGAATTTCCACACAATACACAACAATGTTAAAAAAATTTAACACGCAACAATAAAATACTTTACTGTGAGAACAATTCCGCAACATAAAAGTTGCATCCAAAATGGAATTCCGCATCGCAACAATAAAGTTGCTTCCAAATAGAATTCCACGATTAAATCAAATTTATAAATGTGCAACATCTTTAATGGAACAATGAATAAAAAAAAATAGCGGCTTCTAGGGTGAATGAAATTCACGTTACTGTGAATTCAAATAATCATGCAACAATAAAAAAAAAATGCTTTAAGCCCAACCTTAATTCCCGCAGAGGCAGAATTGTGCAACATTAAACAAATTAAAAAATCTCGCATGAAACAAATTGATTTTCCTGAAATTTAACCCCTTGAATTCCAGCGGCTTCCAAAAATACACCTTACAGTGAATTTGATTCACTTTCATCCATAAAAAAAAATTGATTTCATAAAACTCTTCGGCTTTTAATTTTCTTTCATGCCAACAAATTTAAAATCCCTAAATTTTATAATTCAAAAAATTAGGGTTTTAAATTGGGAAAATAACCATTCATGGAGTATCATAAAATTCAGAACGATACCACTTGTAAGCAATTCTTTAATTTTTTCAATTGAATGAAAATTAACTCAACAGGATCTTGAATTTTTATGATACTCACAATTCCCATATACATAGTAAAGAAGAACTAACCTGGATCCATTGTGCACTTCTTCCTGTCAAAAGTTATCTCTCCTCTTACTCCTCCTTAATGCTTTCTTGATGATATAGAAGTTGCAAGGATATCTCTGTCAAAGTTACGCTTTCTATATTGTCTTTTCTAAGAACGTTAGTTCTCTCTTTTCCACTTTTCAGAAACGTAACTCTCTATCCTGTCGTAAAACTTTTTCCTCTTTTATGGTATTTTAATTAATCTTAATAAAATACCAAAATGCCCTTTTGGAGTGAGAAGAGAGGGATTAATTTTAATAACTCTAAAATAATCCCAATAACTTTAATACCTTATATTCTAATAATCATCACATTAGAATCATTACATCAAAGTTATACTTTACATTACATGAACCAATGTTAATTATTAATATAAGGTATTAAAATACAGCCATCAAAGCCTGATCCAAAATTTTGGAATTTCTTGTTATTATTGTGTTTCTCTAAACTCTTGAGAACTTGAAAAATCAACCTTAAAAGTACCGTTCCAAGAATTTAGACTATTATTCCCATTCCCCGACAAGAAGTAAAAAGGTATTAAGTTTAGGACTTCTGCCACATAATGAACAAGTTTCCTATTCATTCAATGTGTTAGGGGTGATCATGAATTGGATTTTTCAATCTAATTTAAATTGGATTAATTTTAACTAAATCACAATGAATTGGATTTCTACAATCTAATTTAAATTGGATTAATTCCAGTTTGCTTAGCTTTTCCAAACTAGATTTAAATTTAGATAAACATTGGTATGATTTGGATTCAACTTCGCCATGCCCAACCTAACATGGGCTCAGCCCTGCCAGACCCAGCCCGGATCAGGCCTAACACGGACTTGACTTAAACCCAACCTAGTCAAACTAGAATAAAATTGATTTAGGCTCAACCTAACTAAGTCACAACCTAACCTAGGTTAACCCAATCCAATTCAACCAAACTTGAGCCCTAGCCTTAACCCAACCTAACTTGTCTAGGCCTAGCTCGAGCCAACTTGACTTATTGGCTCAACTTGACCTTGGATGATTTGGGTCCAATTTAGCTTTTACTAACTTGGATCCAACTAGATGTGGGCCTAGGTTGACTCGGCTTAACCGAGACCCAAGTAGGCTTGGCCCGACATGAACTTAGGCCAATTTGAACCCACCTAAACTCGGGCCATCTTAGCTTGACAAGGGCCCACTCTATTGGCATGACATGGGCCCACATTGACTTGGATTTATGTGAATTTAGGTCAACTTGGACTCGTGTTAAATCAACCTAAATTGGGTCTGGCCGATTTGGCCTAATGTAGATCCAAGCTGACTTGTTCTGACCTAGGCTCATATTGACTCGATCAAACGTGGACTTAGGCTTAACTCGATCAACTTGACCTAGATCTAGGTTGACATAGGTCCAACTCAACCTAACCTGACATGGGTCCATCCATAACTTTGCTTTAGGCTCAAGCTAACTTGATTTGATCCAAAGCTTGTCCTATCCCATGCCAGCCTAACCGAGTTTGTCTTGGCTTAGCCTAACCGGGTTTGTCTTGGCTTAGCCTTACCAGGTTTGTCTTGACTTAGCCTAACTTGGGTTTGATCTAGCCTCGCTTAACTTTAGCATGATATAGTTTGGCTTGTCTTTGACCCGATCCAACCCAACCTTGCATTACTTGGGCTCGATATAACCTAACTTTGAATTACTTGGGCTCGATATAACCTAACTTTGCATTACTTGGGCTCAAGCCGACTCTACCTTACATGAATTGGATCCAACCTGACATGGTCTGGTCTTCCTTGACCTAACTTTTCATAACTTAAACTAACCTAGACTCATCTTAATTTTGTATTTTCCAAATTCAAAAAATTATTTAATCTATAATATCTAATCCAAGTCCAATTAAATGGATTGGACTTAAAATCCAATAATATGGATTTGGATTTCAAATCAATGCATTAAAATAGACTTTAAAGTAAAATGAATTTGGATAATTAAGGATTGAATTTAAAAATTTGGATTTTTTGTTCACCCTACCATACGATGTTGGTGAGTTGCTTTGACATTTTTAGTGGATGACTATTACATTGTATTTCGATTTGTGGGGTCGAGGATAAAGTCTTCTTACACAATTTATCTTCTTCTGACTCCAAACTTAGGTCCGAGCGTCACCAAAGACACTCTGACACTCAAGTTAGTGTTTGTTTGGGCAATTTGGCAATAAATGCATAGGAAAAGTAACCAATTACCTAAATATCAAACCTATATTTATAGACTTTCGTCATAGACTTCTTATTAAGGTTGTTCCAATTACGGCTCATGCATCCATAACTTGATTATGAATTAACTTAATTATTTTCGATAACTAATCTTGTTTATGGTCTAATCGATCAATTACTCGGATGGCTTTAGTAGTTATACTATACACATTGAATATTAAGGTTCTTGGATTGCCCTTGAGTTTGAGATATTATTTTTGGATGAAGATCCTGTATAGTGCACGGTTCGGCTTAGACGTGAACCAATTAAGATAAAAAGTGCTTGGATAACAAGCTTTAATTTTTTTATAACTTATAAATCAATAACGCCTTGGTTGTTTTCAATAGTAATTGCCACCTGCACTTTACTTTCGAGTGCACTTTGCACTTTAAAGCATTCAAATCCTTCAATATCATTTACTACTCTGACCAACTTTGTACATGATGCTTCTCTGACCAACTTTGTCATCTATTTATACTGTGCCATTTTCATGTTCATAGGCCATCTTCATGCTTGAATCCTTTGATAAATGTATTTTGCACTTTACGTTTATCCAGGAAGAAGTGTTAGCAAATGCCTCCGTAGTGAAGTCCGGCAGAAATTTGACTGTAGTCGCAGTTGAGTTCAAATTGAAGAAATCTGGGAATATGGCATATAGCACTCGTGCTACCTTCTATAACATGCCTCTTTCCAGTTTATGAATAATTTGGATTCAGTTTAAACCGATAAAAGTATACTAAAGTATAATATATTATTTTACATACAATATTATTTGTTTTACATAGATAACCAACAACTGTTTAAAAATAATTACTTTTAGATGGTTAAAAAGAAGGGAAAAAAAATATTATGATGGCCTTGAAAGCAATTTTTATCAAAGTTCTTGTTCATCTAATAGGATTGGTTCTCCAAAGTTTATATGGAACATATTTGAATTCATGTACTTGAAAATGTATCATACTTCATTTCAAGTTGGCAATCTCTTCTATAACATTACTAAATATGTTCACATGGTAAGAGTTCATAAGTAGTCTCCAATTTTAAATAAACTATAATAAAAAAATACGATAAAGCACAAGCTAATAAATTATAATATTATTCTCAAATAGCCATAACTAATTATAAGAAAGAGTATTAAAGTTAAAAAGAAAAATTCCCAGATTTTATTTACACAATAGAAGAACAAAATATCTTCACAAAAAGAATATGAAAAAAAAGAGAGGAAAGAATGTTATCATTTTCTAAATGAAAACTAGAAAAGAATATTATATATATAAGAAATAAAGATAATTCTTTTATCTCATTATATTCACACTAAACACTAATAAAAATAATTATCCTTAAACTAAGTATTAAGAGGGGGAAAGAGTTGGGAAAACAATGAGGGAGAGTGGGAGAGGAGAACGAACGGATATGGAAGAAAAAGAAGAGGAAAGGAGGATACATGTATCAGTAATTTAAAGGTCATGTATGAAAACCTGATAAAAATAAAATTTTAAACAAAAGTATAAATAAAAAGTGTTTTATAATTTAAAAATTAAAAAAAATATTTAACTCTAATATTAAATATAAAATTAAGAAATTGATAACAATACTATATGATTCAAATTAATTTAAATGTTTTTGGATGAATTTCGTTTGGAATACCATAAAAAATTCTTCAAAACAATTGGTTTTATGGTAAATGCAAATCAATCCAATCAATGAATTATAGAAGTACCTTTAGCAAAGAAGTATGTGATCTATATACACAAGCTATTCAATATTTAGATCAATATATCATTCAAAACACTAAAATTAAAATAACATTCTAAATTTGTTAAGTGTTGAAAATTCATTCAATCTTAATTAAAAACTCGTTGAGTCTAATTGACTTAAAATATATCTATTCATTAATACTTTTTTTTTTCATTTAAACCTTTTTATATTAATATTATTTAATATTTTATCTTAATGTATAGTATTCTAGTCATTTTTGAAAGTAGCCTCTACACTATCAAAGTAGATTCGTCCCTACCTACATATATTGTAATTATCAATTTTATGATATGAAAACTCCTAATCCACCGTTCAGTAGACATGAAGTAGAAATTATATATAAAGTAAGACATCAAATAAAATTATTACTGAGTGAATAAACTTATCATCAAATTGTTTTACTTAATTAACATACATCTTATTAAATACTAAGATATTTTTTCTGTTGCCCATATTTATCCTATCCCACGTGACATGATTAGTAAAATATAAAAGGCCAGCTTCTTCCTGTTTCTTTATAACTTTTTTTTCATACACCATTCTTATGCAGTTCAAAATCTAAATTTTATATTCTCAAAACTATAAAAATCAAATTACATTTTTTATTTTATACATACAATCCAACATGTATTTTCTATTTTATATTTCAAAACATATAATCTAAAATATAATTTGCATTTTAAATTGTACATTTCAAAATAAAAAATTTACAGAAAAAGTACACAAAATAGTGCATATTTGATTTAACAATTAGAGTCATAGAAACTACTCAAAATAGCTTTAACTTAAATGCAGATCTCAGGTTCGGGTTTACTTTTATTTAATGAAAAACCAAACATGCATGTTTCTCAAGGATGTACTTGTATGGACACTCGCCTAAATGTCAGATGCTAAGCACAATCAAAGGGTGACAACATGTTAAGATTTTGAAATGTAAAATAAAATAGCAAATATTCAATTCTATTTATTAGTTACCTGGTTGATGCTTGTGTTGACAGACAATGGAGGATGTGTTTACTGTTTACATATGCCTTCAAGCATAATCTATACATGCACACAACAATGAAATGCTTTGGTTCATAAAAGGAGTGAATATAAACCTCGTGTCCCAATTGCACTGTCAGAACTGCTTCAGCCACAGCATGCAAAAGGAAGATTATATACACTCAGCATGTCTCGAGAGCCATAATAGCTCTGGCACTTCAAAATCATGTCAACAAATTTGCAATGCCTGGCCACTCCCAAGAAGTGTTCCATAAGAAAGTGCCATTTTTTCCTATGAACTGGTGTTGCTATGGAAGAAGATTGTATGGATGACATTCAACTGCAAAAAAGTTCGAAAATAATTCAAACTCGATTCTGAAAATAATGAAAAGGACAAGTCATGATGCACACACCAGAGCCACAATATTGGTTTACATAAAAATGGCATTGACAAAGGCATCCGCATCAAAGGGTTGAAGGTCTTCAACACCTTCACCAACACCCACAAATTTTACAGGGATTCCAAGCTCATCAACCACGCTGACCTGGCAACATAAATTATTCCTTAGCATGATCACCCCACCCCAGAAACGAATAGTACTACCAATAGTGAAAAATCATTCCAAAAACTATTAAATATCCATTAAGAGAAAAAGAAAATGAAGAGAATACCACACAGCCACCTCTTGCAGAGCCATCCAATTTGGTCAAAATTAAACCAGTGACACCCACAACCTGTCTCAAGGTCAAAGGATTCAGAGAAATTTTTTTAATAAAGCTCACAGCAAGTTAATACGGAACCATGAGGCAAATATAATACTACTAAATGTTGAGATACTATGAGCGAGAATATCCAAAAATATGTAAGGCAATGAATAATAAGACTGAGTGAGGAACTCGTATACCTGAAAACTACAACATATTTGTGACTGACCCTCCCTTGGCCGTAGTATGTTTGCTAAATAAATAAACCTCTAAATCTTCATTCGCTTACTGATATTTTTTTTTTCAAAGATGTATTATGTTTTATATTCTAATGTATTCTTTTTATCCCCATTTCAGGGTGTGTTTATACTTTTTCTTTCCAGATTGAATTGTGCACTACATCTATTAACTCTAATATCACAATTGCATGTTTAAATCATAATCGTGATTTAGCCTCAGAAAGCATTGCACAAGAAGGACCAGAAGGTATCATGGTATACATATTTTATTTTCCCTAGTTTTAAGAGTTAAAAGTAGGCATTTAGAAATAAATTAAGAAATTTAATTCCATTACTACATAAATGTTTCCCCCATATGCATCAAATGATCCAGTGAAACTACTGAGGAATTTGTATATATCTAGGTACAAAGAAAGCACAACTCATTGACTACCGGTTGCAAGATTTGATCAAGAATTGTTCTACAATCTCTTCCCATTTTCTGTTTCAATACAATATTGAAATGCAATCTTTAGTTTGAATGTTAAAGATCCAATACCTCTCCTAAAGAAACGATATAAATATCAAATGGTATTCTCATATACTGATAGGAGGGATTGAAGAAAATAAAATATTTTTTTTCCCCAAACGCAACAAATATAAAATTTAAAAGACAGAAATAGAATTTACATCATTGAATTCTCTTGCTTGTGGCAACATATTCAGACCAGTGGTCCCATCCAGAACCAGTAGGACCTCCTGCAATCATTGTCAAAGCCCTCGTTTTATGATATACTTCTGAGTTTGTTCGGCAAGAGTGAAAAAGAGAAATGGAAAACATGTTCAAGGAAAGACGTTTTTATTCACACACATCAAGATTAAACTACGAAGAGAACTAAGGACAAATAAATAAGTACTATATAAAACAAACACAGTAGTTATATTAAGAGATGTAGCAAAGGATGCTACAGAAAGATAATATAATAATAATAAATAAATAAATAAATAGGTGTTAGTTTATGTCAGGTTTAATAATGCTGTTCAACTATCGAATGAAGAATAAATTTAACAGAAAATAAAGTAGGTGTATTAGTATAAATGCTCTGACACCATCTCACCAAAACAGAAACGAAAATACCATCCACGTTATAATAATTCATCAACTTCCACCTAGAGGTCTAGAATCTTACTCCAAAAAGTTGCCAGAAAATAAAAGAAGATAAAACGTTTTTAAGATATTAAAGCATAAGTATATACAAAAAACAAGCACAGATGATCGAGTGCTCAGCAGTTCCCAAACATTTACCAGCAGCAAGATTAAGTTGGGGGCAAAAAGAGTAAAAAACTCGGGCTTACATTGGGAGCACCAGGAATCACTTTAGCAACAGATTTTTTACAGGAAATCAACTCTTCCATTAAGCTGTAATTAGTGTGTAAACCTGAGAACATAACATGAACCCCAATGCTAATATATCTAGATAGTTCATTAAACACAAACAGCAAGTGTAAAACTTGTACTTACGACCAGATGTATCACATAAAACTATATCAAAACCGAGCTCTTTTCCCTTTTTTACAGCCTGTGAAAGCACTGCAAGTAATACAGTAGGAAGAAAATTTAGTATCAAAGTCAATGCAAAATATATCCAAATAAAGAAGCTATAAAATTTAAAAGTGATCAACAGCAGATCCAAGATCCATATTTAACTCCATTTGTACCTGATGATGCTTTTGCTTTCTGTGATTCAGCCACAACAATCTCACATCCAGTTCTTTCTGCCCATATTTCCAACTGATCACTAGCAGCAGCTCTAAATGTATCACCAGCTGCCATCAATATCTGGAAGATTTTTAAAAGTAAGAACGGAAGACCACCATGGAATTCTAAATCCTAAATTGGGAAGCATAAATATGTGACAAAAGGTAATATGATACAACAAAAGATATTAAAGCTCAAACAAGAGAACAACAAAATCCATCAATTCCTTTCAATCTTGAAACGATAAATTGATTTTAAAATTTTAACAGGTACATAGGAACAGAAACAACATTTTCTATATTTAAAAAATGTAGACCAAGGAGTTTTAATGCATTCTCTTCTCTGAATAAAAAGAGGTTGATCCTTGGGGCAACAGTAGAGTTGCTTCCTTGTGACCAGGAGATCATGGATTAATCTTCATGCACCAACTAAGACCAACTTCATATATTTTGATAATATCAACTAAGGAGGAGTTGACTATATATAAGCAACTAACAATCTTCAAGGACTTCCCTGGGGAATTTGGAAGTATGATCACAACCAAACATTATCCCATAAGATAGTGTCTGATAAACTAATTCCATTGGTTTCTGTTAAAAGCCAAATTTCAGGAAAGTAATTAAGAATAGAGTATTTTTTTTTAATCGTTTCTACAAATATTTTCTTAGTTATTCATTATCCCCTTATGATTGCATTCTCTTCCTTATGATCCATTTTTCTTATTTGAGATACTCGGCATCTTTCAAGAATCCAAAGAGAAAGTTTTACTCCTGACTCCTGAATTAATAAAAGAAATAGTCATTCTAGATAAGGGCAAGGTATTGTCTACAAGAACAAAAATATATAATTGAAGAAATGGAAGGAAAGAGAAAATTAATATTTATGAAGGATGGGCTAATCTCTCTGCAAGTTAGAAGTGGAAACCTCAAAAAAATAGTGGACAGAAGACCAAAGAGAGGTGTAAAAGGTTCTTGGTCAAGTCATTGTTTATATTTATCTGAATAGTTGATAGGTACTCATTGGCTCCCCAATGACATCACTATACAAGCTCATAAAATTCAGAGAAGAGAAATCCCAGCAGGTCCTGTTGACCAACAAACTTTCAGTTGGAGATCAAAACTAAGACCAAAGCAACACTCAGATAATATAATACATAATCTAACCTTAGCCCCTTCATTCTTCAATCTATAGGCCAGCTTTCCTGCAAATAAAAGCTGAACAAGTTGGCATGGTTTTGGATATCTAAACAGCCAAAGAGAATTTGATTGCTTATTGGAAGAGGGAGGAAGAGTTTCATCAAATGATTTTATGAATTTATAATGTATGCATAACAACACTAATAATAGTCACGGTGATCCATAGTTTTATTCTTTTATAATTTTACATCCAATTGACACAATATAACCTTTGTAGGCATATTCATTAACTCTGGAGAAATAAATCTGACGTGGAATATAAAGAAAGAAAAAAACTCCATGTTGTCTAATGTCTCAATTATTTATTTCAATTATCACGGAATGGAATCAACAACTTAAGAATTTTTCTTACCCAAAGATGTTGTTTTCCCTCCACCATTAACACCAACAATCATTATTACAGCCGGCTTCCTAAACACGAAAATAAAAATTTAACCCAATATAAAGCACAAAAGTGAAGACAATAAAATTTAGTCTCATAGCAATAGTAGAAAATGATCACACCTGAATCCAAGTTGAAGTTCGGTTTTACTTCCCTTGGAGGTTAACAGTTCCAAAACATTCATCTTCAAGGCTTCCTAATGCCATTCAAATTAATGCACAACACATTCCATATCATAAAATTAGAAAATGCCTGATATATTATCAAGTAACCTGATAAAACAGGGGAAGGGAGATTTCAGTAACTAGTTCTGACCATGTTAAGACCCAACCACAACCCAGCAAAAACAGCATATCAAGCATTGTTAAACTCCGAGACAGAAATAAATCAAAATTACAAACTCATAATATAAGGTAAAATAGGAAGAACTAAATAAAAAGTAAAGCATTAAGTACATTAGGAGCACACACAAATGACCTTCCAATAATAATAAACATTTATAAAGAATTATCCTCTAATATATTAAATGTTCATAAACCATTTCAACTCTTTTTCTCAAAATCTAATTTATTTTCAAAAACTCTTTCCCTCCATAGAATCCAATTCATACACACAACCAACAAACTCTTAAGCACGTGCTAAACAACAATAACATAACCTTGAGTCCTTTAAGCCATTTGAAGCACATTTGAGGCGTGTTAGCAATTAATAAAATTCAAAGACTGACTCTCTTCAATCAACTCTGTTCAATTTATACCTTTATCTCATTCCCTGATTTAAGCTTCCCTGAAAATATATCCTCGCGCAAATTCTCTACAATCTTAATAGTGATTCTCGGGCCAAAATCAGACACTAAAAGAGCCTGCAATAAACAAATAAATAATTTAGTTAAAATGCAAAATTTTTGGTAAAATCCTAACTCTGTAGTTTATGAAAACTATACTCATAAAGAAAATAATTTAATTAGCATGCAATGCGTGTTTAAGATTGTCGAGTTTTATGATAGCTTTTGTGAAAATTCTTATAATTAGGATAATCTTTTTACTATGATATCAATCAATGTTGCATGAAAATCAATTTGGATCAAGCCAAGTAAGACTACTTTAAACAACAAAGTTTAAATTTTCCATAAGAGTGATCAATGCAACTGCACACTCAGAAACTTGCACCTGAACTCGAAACCATTAATTGAGCTAGGAATTACATGCTAGTTAATTCATAAGGTTGGATAATTTTTTCCATAAACTACATATAAAAAAATAAAACAAGTTTTACTATGATCCAAAAAATTAACTTATGCATAAGAACTAAAAATAAATTCATAAAAGAATTTAGTCGAGAGAATTTATACCCTTAATTTAATATCAATTTATAAACAAATTCTTAAAAATACAAACATGTTCCGTTCCGCGTTGCACACACACAGTATTTAGGATAACGTGAATGCATGAAAATTAAATTCTAAATAAAATATATAAGATTAAAAAAAATGTGTTTAGAAATGAATAAGAGGAACCTCTTCGAGTTCGTCAAGGACTCGGTCCGTGTCGGCGAGGTTCCAGTAGAGCAGAAGCTCGTCGATGACGGCGAGGTTGGTGCGGGTCTTGGAGAATCCCGAAAACACCTTTTCCACGTCACTCTTCGCCTTCTCCTTAATCAAACGCCCCAGTTTTGTGAAGAACCCGGTCTGTCCCGCTGAACACCTGAACCGGGCCGAGCCGGTTCTAAAATTGGGGGTTCCGGTTCGAGGAGCGACGTTGAAGAGGATATATTGTGAGTCGGAGGAAGGTTGCGAGATAACGGAGAAGCGAGCGAGGGAAGAAGAAATGGTAGCCATTTCTGCAACCGCTGAGTTCTGCGCAGCTCGCTGAACCAGAAGAAGATAAAGTGAGCCAAAGTGACGCCGTTTTGAAATTTTTATAAACGTCCTTGACATAAAGTTTCTTTCTTATGTCTTAAATTTTGACATAAATAGCATTTTAATATAATCTTTTAATAAATTATTTGTTCTCTATAATTTAAGATCTATTATTTTAGTTTGAATTTTTTTAATTGGAGACTAAAAACCATTTTTATTCAAATATCTTTATCTCTTAAATTTGGAATTTAAAGATCACTTTTTTTTAATTAATAATATTTGAATATATAAAAAATCATACATTTGAATATTTGAAAGTTCATTTTGTTTGTATGAATCCCTAAATGGTTACTACCACACCACCAATGGTTGTAATGGTTGCTACATATTTGTATTTTGAACAATAGATTATGGTTGTGGTTGTATACATTATATATAATAGGCAAATATATTGGAACAATTTCACTAATATTTTAAAAGATAATGTCTTTAAAAGTGGTTAGGACAAACTCTAAGGTTGAATGTATTATTTCACAAACTAAATTTCAAAAATATATTGTCCATATAAATTTGAATATATGTTAAAAATTAGATGAATATAATAGTTTTATCAACAATTTATTTTTCATTTCTCTTGTTTGTAACATAATAATTATGAAATTAACATAGATATTTTACTTGAAAACCTTGTTTGTGATGAATGTAAGTGCAATTATTTGCCTAAAAAATGAGTAATTTTGAAACAAATAATAATATTTTTTTTAAAAGTGTATATTTATTATGGAATGTCAAATGCCTCCATCATTACAAAAATTACTAAAATAAAATAAATTCAATACGAATTAAAAAATCTACAGAGACAATAGTAATTTAAACCAAGTTTAAATCATTTAATAGGATGAGATAAGAAGGTATTATAAAAGTTTTATGCAAATGTTCAACTGAATTCTAGAAGCACCAGTGGCCTAGTGGTAGAATAGTACTCTGCCATTCATGATAAATTTTTGTCTAATTTACTCATGCTTTTGTTTTTGTATTGTTTCTGTTTTACATAATATTTATAGACTTTTATCTATTAAAAAGCTCAAACATTCACAAGTATATTTGGCTGATAGAATCTTATATTATATAATAATGAATTGAATATAGGTAACAAATAGACCATGTTTAAAAAGGATTTCAAATCGTTTTTGAATTATAATTCAAGACGGTGTTGATAAGGAAAATAAAACATTGCTAAAAGTTTATAATTCCCTTATTATGTAAAAAAATGAGAAAAATTCTTAAGATTTAGTGAGGACTTAGTCCAAAAGTTCTTCACTAAGTATATTATTTTATTAACAAGAAACCAAATACATCAACAACGATTACAAATTCATGTATCATAATATATTAATTATCTTAATTTTTGTAAAGAAATAAATTTTTTTATAAAATTAACTTATAAAATATATGTATCCATTTTTATATTGTGAATTGATTTTATTTTTAATTATTAAAATCTTAAACATAAAACTAGACATTATTAGTGATTTAATAGTTGTAGGTTCTAAATAAACTAAATAAACAATAAATTTCGTTTGGATAGGTTCTAACTCATAACTTTAATATTATTAAAAAATAAACTTTAAACATAACTCAATTTTATAAAATTGATTTGTAAAGTAAGATTTGTACTTTTTTATATACTATAAATTGATTTTATTTCTAATTAACATAAGATTTTCAACAATTTAAATTCTTCATTAATAAATAGACCATATATTTATCATAGGTTAAAATTAGATAATATATCTCAAAATAAATTAACAAATATATGTTGAGAAAATATAAAATTAAATAAGATATTTTAAAACAAAAATATTTATAATTATTGTCACATAATGAAATAAACTGGTATTCATATTACATTATTTTAAAATTATTTAGTGACATGTTTTTAATTTAATGATTGATAATCATTAATTTAATATTAACTTGTTCAATAAACACTTTAGTTTCTATAACACATTTTCTAATAATTATATTTATGTATTTTAGCTTTCACCCTTGTCATATTTAGCAATAGATATTTCAACAAGGCTATCAAAATTCAATTTTAATAATTAGTAATATAGTCCAAAAATCTAGACCTAGACATAAAACTTTTCAACTCTATGTCATAATTGAAATAACACTCATGGTTTGTTTTATACTCCTTCAAGATACAATTTCACAAATTAGTTAAAATATAACCAGGTGTAGATTTCTATAAATAATGCAATCAATGATGTCTTAGATCAAAGTAGTTTATCTCTTCCAAGTCATCACTTTATATATAATCATTTCCTTCTTGAAGATATTTCATTTTATTTGTAGCTTTTCAATGATCGATCTCATAATTACTCTTCCAACACTCCAATGGCAAATGAAAGGTGAGTATACATAAAACTTTCAACAACTTAATCATATGAAATATTTTCATAAGTTTCCATTAAAAGTCATCTTTGAAGACACTGGTCCTATTCAAATTTACTCTTCACAATAAAAGTCATGTATGGTGAATAGGATTTTATGTTAAATCTTTTTAAAACTTTGTTGATATAAGTATTGAGACAAATCCAACATACCTTGAGACCTTTCTGTATGAATCTTAATGTTAATGATATAAGATGTTTCACTTATTAATGGCATACCCCTTAATCATGGCCAAACATACTCAAGAAGAGTTTGAGTTATATGTGGAAGGTGGACCTAAACTCTTATCATCATGGGCTATCAATGAATTCTTAGTAGATTAGGTTTATTTTAGGCCTTGTATAATGGGTCAAGTAGTCTAAAGTTTCTTTTAGGCCTTGTATTTGAGCGTCGGGTTGTAGTGTAGGGTTTTGGGCCTGGAGGAGATGGCCCTATGGATACACGTGGATCTAGGTTGAAATCCCTAGCTTAGAGAGCAAACCTTCTAGAAGCTTTGTGGCCATTGGCTAGAGTGGTCTCCAAGTTGCTATCTTTTTGTGAGACACATGCTCTTGCCATGTGACATGCTTATAATGGAAATGATTTCTCCTTAGTAATGGTCATGTGTCATGCTCTTAGAGAAGAATATTTCTCCTTAGTAGGGGCCATATGTCATGCTCCTAATAGAAATGATTTTTCCTTAGTAGTGATCATGTGTCATCCTTCTAATGGAGATGATTTTACCTTGGTCTCTAAGTTAGAACATTAAGGTTTTGCTTCTACAATTTGGAAACACCTTTAGGGTTATAAATAGAGGTGTCTCCTTTCATATAAATTCACCTTTGAATTGATCATTGTTATGTTGCCAAATTTGTGTCATACTACTCAACTTACGTTACTAAGGTTATAACAATCCATCTAAGTTTTCTCTAGGCACCATTCAATAAGATTTAGTCGGCCCAACTTCTCTTGAGAGCATCCAAACTCCACTATAGTCTTTTTCCTTGCTTGAGTCATATAACTTGGAAAAGAAGCTACCATTTCACTACATCAAACCCGCCATATGTACATAATATTCCCACTACCATCAAGTTTTTGCAACTATCAACTCATTTGGAAGTCTTGACCCTCATTAAATCATATAATTTGAAGGAGCTTATTCCATCACTTATATAATTTGCCTCAAAATTATGAGAGAAACTATTTCACCTAATATAATATACTTTTATAATATTGGACTTAAAAAGCAATGTCAAGCATTAAGAGAAGTTTGTTTTGATGATAACTTTAAATATGTTTTTTACAATGAAGATGCATTAAGTGTTTTTATCTTTCCCTGCATGTATTTAAATTGAAATGACATAAATAAGTCACGATCTATTATTTGATTGAGAGTGTCGATCTTCATAATGATTTTTCTTAAAAAACAATATCTTGAAGGAGATTAATATTATTCACAATGATATATTGTAAATAATCATAAAATTAGTAAAATTTAAATCATTACCGATTTCTAAATTAAACCGCGAAATCACTGTTGAAAATTGCATATGATTGATGGGTTAATCACTGTTTCTTCTCATAATCGTAGATGAAACAAATGCACACCTGAGCTCTCTCTTTGTTATATAAATCTTTTTTGTGTTTACTTGCTGTTGCTTCAGAATCTGCAGATAAATTGTTGTAAATTAGTATGGAGTTTGGGGGATCCTCGATGTTGAAGTAATAATTCACAGATGCTGTTATCTGTCAAATGGCACAGTTCAAGCTTATGAAGCTCGAACAAATTTCTTAATAAATGGAAAATGGGGTAAGCTTATAATGATGGAGAAACCAGGTGACCTGAGCTAGGAAGTTAGGCTTGGTGTGCCTGGTTGATAGAGGCTCTCAAGCTGTAAATGTTGTTTCGGCCTAAATTTTTTGGTTGGGTTTGAAGGCGAACTGTAGGACTTCATCCTTTTTGTCATCCATAATATTATATATCGTTTAACTTAAACTAAATATTAAAGAGTAATACTTGTGCTTACCAATTAAATAATCGGTATCAAATGGAGGACCAATGATGATAGAAAAAGGAATGTATTGAAGTTTCATTTTAGAGACTCAGTTATAGTCATCTAAAACAACTTTCGTTTCATGTTGAAAGTTTATTTTATAGTTGTGTGTAGTAGTTCTACAAGAATCACTATTATTGAAAACATTAATGATTGGACAGAGTAAACATTTTCCTCACTAATTTCAGATTGGAATTTGTATATCAGT
This sequence comes from Vigna reflexopilosa, assembly GCA_027742785.1. NCBI lineage: Eukaryota > Viridiplantae > Streptophyta > Magnoliopsida > Fabales > Fabaceae > Vigna > Vigna reflexopilosa. The sequence goes on along the minus strand of CM050929.1, from coordinate 23,329,195 downwards.
GTGCGTCTTATCGAGGTATGAATTAAGATACCTATAATCACATTTTCAGATCCAATTTGTAAGTTATAATAATATTAAATAGTAAATACTTTGTGATCAGTTTGTATTACAATATACCTCTTGTCTTGAAGTACAATCTCCGTCAGAAATGGAGGTTTGATTTTAGTATAATCTTTAGAAAACCTCATCACTTGAGCAATAATATTCTAATTTTTCCTTTCAGGATTCAATTTGACTATAACATGACATTGTTTTTACACAATAAACGTAATGAATAGTGAATGCAACCCGTTAATTTTGCCCCCAAATGATGTTCGCAAATGTATATATAGAGTAAGAGAATAGAGAATAGGCTCTAAACAAGTAGCAGTGGTTTGATTTTCAATTTGAATTGGTTTATGAATTATTAAAGGATTTTTGTATTGTGGGCAACAATTTGCCAAAAAAATTTACAAAAACAGACATGCAAACGATGCATATAGAAATCCTTTTGAACCTCTATATATCACTAGAAATGATTAACTACATCTATAAAACAATGCACACAAAACAGAACACAGTCTTAGTTTCTTCAAAAAAAGAAATTTTTTAAAATTACTTTATGAAATGTCAGATGCAAATATCGTAAATATTAAGAAGGTTGAAGTAAAGATATTTCGCAAAAAAAATGCAAACTTTCTTTATGATGTTTAACATGCACAAATGTTGCAAAAAAAAATTATAGATATATACAACAAAGAGATCCCATTTATATAGATATGTACAGTAGGTCAATGAAGAAAAGAAAAAATAATAAAAAATTGACAGAAACATATGAGAAAAACATTTGCATCTTCATCAAAAAGAGACAAAGTTTAAGAATAAGTAAACTCTAAACAAACTTATTTGCAAAAAAGAAAAAAAAGTATAATTTTTGGTGGATCGACTTTATGTTGTATATGAGCCGAACTTGTCTTCATGTTTGTCGTGCCAAACTTGTCTCTAGTCGTGTTTGTTGAGATAGTCTCTTGTGAAGCTTGTGTTCACGTTTCTCTCATTGAGCTTGTCTCCTACTGAATTTGTGACGACGTTTTTCCTGTCAAGCTTATATCTACGACTGGTGTTTGAGTTTATTATAAATTAAAAGTAAGAACTTCGTTGGACTGGAACCATCATTTATACTTTTTGTTGGCTACCTTTCTACGTTGTAGGAAGTCGTGTTGTGAAAAACAAAAGACTATTATTTTATTTCTCTTTAGTTAAATATTGACTTTTTAGTTGACCTTTAGAAAATTATTTTTTTATGACTAATAGTATTAGTGAAATCAAAATTTAATAACTAAATTAAAATTAAAATTATAGTGTTTAATTGTATTAAATCAAATTATCGATAATTATTAAAATATTGATATTTTAAGAGACAAAATCATATAAAATACAAACAGGTTCAAGTTTTTTTTCTTCATAAAATATGATTAAACATAAAAATAGGTTCAAGTTTTTTTTTTCATAAAATATGATTAAACATAAAAATATAAAATGTAATTAAATTTGGTTTGGTTTAAATTAAATTTGAAAAAAAAAATCAATGTTTTGTATTTTGGTTTGAATGAACTTTTGCATCACTATAAAATTGTTAAACATCTTTTATATAGAAAAAGAAAAGTTGTAAATTATTTATAATTTTTACATTTTCTCTTATTTGTAAACAAATTAGATGATCTTATAATTTTATATATAATGCAAAGTTTCTAACAAATAACATGAAGCACCAGTGGTCTAGTGGCAGAATAGTGGCATGTCTCCGAGATCTGTGATGATATAGATGTATATGACTGGTGTTTCGATCGCTGATTCATCTCTTAAATGTAGAAGAAAATAACAAATTTAGTTTTATAAAATTTTAATCTTCCAAAGTGTTCACATGAAAGATTTATTGCACAATGAGACCTTTTTTCTAACCTTGATGTTCTTTCTCATGTGTCAAGCCATTGTATTGAATGCAGGGAATGAAATTACCGTTACACACTGTTAAGGCTTAATCTTTAAATTTTGAAAGTGTATTTGTCTATTGTTTTTATTGGGTTGTTTTACTTTTATATTGAACTTGATGTCAATACCAATACCATCAAGGGGTGGAGAGTTTTCAGTGTTAGGATTTAATTTCTAACATGTTGTTTCTTAAATTTCAAACTACCACAACGGTTGTCATGGTGGTTAACGAGGGTGATTCTATTCGATTTGGGTTCTAATTTTTTGATTTTGAAAATTTGGTGGTGCGAAAGAGAAGATAAATCTCGCGATTTGCAAGGTTAAAGGAGATGATGGTGGTGGATTATGATAATTGACGGCTTTTGCGATGATCCGGTGTTGTGATGGTTATTGTGATGGTGGTTAAGGTTTTGGGTGGAGAGAGATTGAAGATGATGCTCATGAGTTTGGATTGAATGATATATCTACTCAATTTAATAATTATTTAATTTAGTCATGATTTTGGGTCATATATTTTCATTTTGAACTTGTTCTTTTGAATTAATTTTTTTTAAAATTTATTATATAAGTTAATAAATAAATTTTGGTATACTTGATATTTTTATCTATATAGTTTGATTTGAGTGAATGCATCTTCCTTAAATAGAAGTCAATAATAAGACTTCTAATACTATAATATTTTGCTTAGTGATCAAGCATTTTTTCAAAGTGACAAATTTTATTACTCAAACGACAATTCATCATTTTAGTAAAATGATGATCCAAAACAGCCTATAAAGAATATCGTTGCAAAATTATTTCCTTGAATTAAAACATTATTCATGTTTTTTCCTCGTTGCAATAAAAACTTTTATAGCTCTATTATAAATTTAAAATAAACAACTATTTTATAAACTAATTAACTACTTTGGTTTTAAAATAAAATATTCTAAAACTTTTCTTTCAAGCAATATAGAATACAATTTAATTCGATTTACAAATGACACTTATTCAATTTAATCTTTTTTTTTCTGTATATATCTCTTTAATTTCAATTATATTATTTTTTTAATTCCATTTATTTTTCTTCTGTATACCTTTTAACTTTAAATCTTCCATCAAAATTTTAATATCTCAATCTTTAAATGATTGATCATTAAATATTATATAATATATTTTTGAATTAAATTCTTTTTAACGCTATTACTTCAATCTATTATACTTCAATAAACGTATAATAAAATTCTCTATGCTAAATACTTTTTGCGCAAATTAATTTTTTATTGATTATAAGCCTAATTTATTTTATAAATATGATTTTTCTAATATTTAAAATATAATTTTCCAACTACATTGTTTATTTTATTTTTATAATAACAGTATTCAAGTTTCAGCAACAATTTTTTTTAAAAAAATATTTTATTTGAAACCAAATGATAAGCTCTCTCTCTAGTTATTCTCAGTTTTACTGCATAATAACTTCTAACTTTTTTTTTTAATATTTTTCTTTATATACTCTTGTTTTTTCTTCTTCTCCACATATATAATATCTTTTCTTTTTCCATCACTTTTGACTGCTTTTTTTCTTTTGCTTTTTCGTTTCTTATGTTGTCATGAAATCTTATGATGATATTAGAAAGCTCTTCAGATGAAGACTTTGATGCGCCTCATTCTAATCTTCCAACCTTCTAATCTCGTTTTTTCATTCTTCCTTCTTCGTCCTTTCTGTTTCTTCTCAAGATCCTATACATACTTATCTTTATCTTCATCCTAATGAAAATCTGACTATATCTCTTGTTTCACGTGTCCTTGACACTGCAAACTATCACTCATGGAGCCGATCTGTTATCACAACACTCTTTTCCAATACAAAGTTGAATTTGTTCTTGGATTGACACCTTAACCCACCAAGACTAATGTTTCTTACCCAACATGGTTTCAATGTAACAACATGGTCGTTTCTTGGCTCGTGCATTCAATTTCCCCTTTTATTCGTGAGAGTATCATATGGATGGGTCAAGCAATTGACTTATGGAATGACCTTAAAATCGTTTTGCTCAAGGTGATCTTGCTAGAATATCGAATTTGCAGATGGAAGCAGCAACATTGTCTTAAGGCGAGCTTTTTGTCACATAATTCTTCACTAAGCTCCGAGTTCTTTGGGATGAAATTGATAGCTTCCACCTAGACCCAACCTGCATATGTAAGCCAAAATGTTCATGTAATGTTTCTTCCCTTCTTTCATAACATAAACGAAAAGACTGAGTTATGCAACTCCTCCAAGGTTTGAATGACCATTTTACCAATATTAAATCTCATATTCTTTTGCTTGACCCATTCCTCCTATATCCAAAATCTTTTCTCTTATTATTCAACAAGAACGACAACTCATGACCAAGCACGTTACTGCTCAAATACATGGTACTTTTGTTTCTAACTCCCCTTCTCAACCCACTACTCATGTTTTTGTCACTTGCACACATTGTAATTGGGTTGGTCATAGTGAAAATACTTGTTTTAGAAAACACGATTTTCCTAATCAAGAAAACTGGCTTGTCAAATTCACTAATAACAATAACCGTAAGATTTGCACTTATTGCAATAAAACTGGACATACTATTGATGTTTGTTTCAAGAAACATGGTTATCCTCACGACAATAAGTTTTACAACCACAACCTTGTCCAGGTCCATAGTGCTGCTACACAAAATAATACAAAACTGGACCAAGATCAATCCCCTACAAAGACCATACAGATTATGACACAACAATATCAAATTCTAGCTGAGCTGTTTAAACAATCATAGATCAAACCTTCCAATGTGCAAATTAATCAAGTTGGAACTATTTCCACTAACATTTCTCCATCAAGTAATATTGTTTCTTTCATTCAAGTGAATTCTAGTAATATTTGGCTTCTTGATTCTGGTGCAACTGATCACATATGTATTTCTTTGAAAACCTTTTCTTTTTATCAAAAGATTACTCCTATTCCTATAACTCTACCCAATGGCCAAATTATATATGCTCATTATAATGGCACTATCAACTTCAATAAAAAAAATTATATCTTTCCAATGTCCTATATGTTCTTGAATTTTCTTTCAATCTTATTTTCGTTTCACAACTTATCAATAATCTTCAATGCAAACTAACTTTTTCTACCTCTGGTTGCATTATATAGGACAATCACAATCAAGAGAAGATTGGTTTGATTAAACAACACATTGGATTGTATAATTTTTTATTCTTCTGATTGTAAATATGCTAATAATTATAGTAGTTTTGTTTGTAATATTCAGACTCACAATTTGTGGCATGTCTGTCTTGGCCATCTTTCCAAATGATAGGTTACATATATTACAAACCAAACATACTTATATTAAAAATGATACTCAGTCTCCTTGTGATGCTTGCCATCGTGCAAAACAAAAGAAGCTTTCTTACACTGTTAGCACATCTCATGGAAAATGTTCTTTTGATTTACTACATATTGATATTTGGGGTTTGAGTACTCCCTCTGTTAATGGTTTCAAATATTTCTTAACTATCATTGATAATTTCTCTCGTCTTACATGGCTCATACCCATGACTGATAAATCCTCTGTCAAGACTCATATTCTGAACTTTCTTTGCAATAAATTTAATAAAAAGGTCAAAACAATAAGAATTGACAATGGTGTTGAATTCATTATGCATGATCTCTTCTTGAGCAAGGACATTAACCATCAAACTACTTGTGTTGAAACACCTGAGTAGAACGATGTTGTTGAACGTAAACACTAACACATATTAAATATAACTCATGCTTTGCTATTTCACTCACATCTTCCCATTGTTTTTTTGGTGTTATGTAGCTCAACATGCTGTTTTTCTCATCAACCACATGCCCACACCTGTCCTACAGAATAAAACCCCTTATGAAAGCCTTTATGGTTCACCTTATGATCTATCTATGCTACGCATCTTTGGTTGTCTTTGTTATGCCAACACCATTATTGCACACTGAAAGAAGTTTGATGATCGTGTTGTCCCTAGTATTCTCTTAGGCTTTAAGCATCACACAAAATATGTTATCTCTTTCTAAATCTCAAAAAATCATCCAATTGATATATCTCATAATGTTGTTTTTCATGAGCACATCTTTCCTTATCATAATCTTCATAAAACTGATAAATCTTTGTCTCTACCTCTACTAAATCATTATTATAATAATTGTGATGATCTTTTCACACATTTCACTCACATTGGTAATTCTTTTACCACTCACATTCTCTCTACTAATAATGATAATCCTAATGTATCTATTGACCTTACTCAGACTAATGTTCCCGCTAATGATACATCTCCTAATTTAAGACGATCATCACGATCACGTAAAACCCCTGCATATTTAAATGATTTCAAAACAAACAACATTGTTCGCCACCCCATTACAAAATATCTAAGTTATGAACGTCTCTCTACTCATTCAAGCATACCATTTTCTTTATTTCCTCTAATGACAATCCTATTCTGAAGCTTATAAACAACCTCAATGGGTTACTGCCATGCATGCCGAGCTTGATGCCCTAGAAGCTAATAACACTTGGGTGTTAACAACTTTTCCTCCCAACAAAATGGCTATTGGTTGTCGATGGATATTCAAAATAAAGTACAACTCTAATGGCTTTATCGATCGTTTATAAAGCCCGCCTTGTCGCCAAAGGTTATAACCAGCTTGAAGGATTAAATTTTCTGGACACTTTCGCACCGGTTTCCAAACTTGCAACTGTCCGTCTCCTTCTTGCCATTGCTACCTCTCAGTGTTGGTCTCTTAAACAGTTGGATGTCAATAATGCTTTTTTACATGGTGATCTTCATGAAGATGTCTATATGAAGATTCTGCCTAGCCTTAAAACATCCTCCACAAATCAAGTATGCAAACTACAACGATCCTTATATGGCCTAAAGCAAGTTGGCTGACAATGATATGCTAAGCTACATCATTTTTTACTTTCACATAATTACATATGTTGTCTTTCTAATCATTCTCTTTTTTTGCAACATAATGCCAATAAAACCACGAGGCTCCTCATATATGTTGATGATATTATCATAATTGGAAACAATAATGAGGAAATCCAACACATCACTAACCTCCTTCATTCTACCTTTCGCATAAAAAATCTGGGTGATCTTACTTATTTCCTCGATCTTGAGGTCGCATGCAACTCCAAAGGCATTCACCTTAGCCAACGAAAGTATGTTCTGGATTTGCTTGCTGAAACTGCCTGCTTGACAGTTCTCCCGTACCTACTCCTATGGTCCCCAAGCAATCATCTATACCCACTACTCAACCTTTGAATGATGCTGCCTCAACTTCTTATCGTCACCTTATTGGCAAAATCTTCTACTTTACCACAACTCGTCCTGATATAACCTTTGTCGTCAACGATCTCAGTCAGTTTCCTTCTGCACCTAATTCTACCCATCAACAAGCTGCAACTCATGTTTTACGATATCTCAAAGGTACCCTTGGTTCTGGCAGTTTTCTTCGTCATAACTCTGCTCTTCAACTTAAAGGTTTTTGCAATTCTGATTGAGCCACTTGCCCCGATACATGGCGTTCTGTCACTGAATTCACTATCTACCTGGGTAACTCTCTTATTTCATGGCGTTCCAAGAAACAACAAACTGTTTTTCGTAGTTCTTCTGAGACAAAATACTGATCTCTCGTCAATATCGTATGTGAACTCCAGTGACTCACTTTCTTGCTTCAAGACTTCCGATTTCCCTATATCTCTCTTGCACTTGTTTATTGTGACAATCAAACAACAATACAAATTGCCTTTAATCAGGTTTCATGAGTAGACAAAGCACATTGAAATTGATTGTCATCTTGTTCGTGAAAATGTTGCTGTGAGTTTGATAAAATTATTTCTTATCTCTATATCCTTGCATATTGCTGATATATTACTTAAACCTCTACCTTCACCTTCTTTCTACACTCTGCGTTTCAAGCTGAGATTTCAGAATATTTACTCTGAGCTTGAAGGGGCTGATAAGCTCTGTGTCTAATTGCTCTCAATTTTGTTGCATAACATCTTCTATTTTTTTTTTTTGTTACATATTATTCTTTATATACTCTTGTTTTTTCCTTTTCTTCACATATACAGTATCTTATTTTTCTGTCATCACTTCTCACTGTCCTTTTTCTTTTGCTTATCGTTCCCTATACTAAATCCTATAAACCGATACTTTTAATTTAAAAGAATCTATACTAGTTTTTAAATATTCATCTTAAATGAATATCAAAATCAAAGGGTTAATTCAAAACTACCATTCCATAATTATAGATTCTTATGAGATATTGTTTAGAATTTTTTTGTATCCATAAAAGGAAAAACAAAAAGAGAGTTCCGAAACATGTTTTTTATGGCACTTATTGTGTAGTAATAATGTACCATAGATGAAAGAAGAAGAGGAGACATTAATGTAAACAAATCATGGTGAAGAATATTACTTAAATGATTTTGATATTTTTTTAAGAACATGACATGCTATAAAATATAAATTGAAAGTCTAATATTAAATAGAAATGTGAAAGTCAAGTAACATAAAAAAAAAATCCAAAAAAAAACTCAGTAAAAAAGAAAGAAAGAGAGAGCTCAGGTATGCATATGTTTCATCTACGTTTTTGAGATGAAGCAGTGATGGACCCATCAATCATATGCTTTTAACATCACAGCTCTCAGAGTGCACCAGCCGGGAATCGAACCCGGGTCTGTACCGTGGCAGGGTACTATTCTACCACTAGACCACTGGTGCTTCATGTTATTTGATACAAAGTTTATCTATATTGATAATATGATCTAATTTGTTTACAAATAAGAGAAAATGTAGAAATTATAAACAATCCAGTATATGTATTTTCATGATCAAATATTTAATACTTTACAAGTTTTTTTTTTTGTTTTTTTTTATAAAAGATGTTTAACAATTTTATAATGATGAAAAAGTTGATTTAAACCAAAATACAAACCATTGATTTTTTTTCCAGATTTTATATTTAATTTAAACCAAACCAAACTTAATTACATTTTATATTTTTATGTTTAATTAATTTTATGAAAAGTAAAAAACCTTGAACCTCTTATTTAGTATGTATTTTATATGATTTTGTCTCTTAAAATATCAATATTTTGACTAATTATCGATAATTTGATTCAATACCATCAAACACTTTTAATTTAAACTTTAATTAGTTATTATAAATTTTGATTTCATTAATACAACTCTAATACCTATTTTAGTTTTAAATAATTAATTTCTATATTTTCATTTGAATTTTCTTACTTTAATTAATAAATGATTACATATTATATTATATAAGTATTTTAGTTAGTCTGTTATAAGGACAAAGTTTTGAATTTTGCTAAGTTTTTAAGGATGAACTCTTACCCCTGAACTATAGCTCTTTCAGCACTGACTCTCACTCTAAAAATTGGTGAGTTCCACAACAGAAAGACTTATCTGGAATTCTTCACACTATCTCATGATTTTACCCCAAATTTCTTATCCCCTTACTTTCTCCATGAATGTCATGTAACCCTTGTTTAACACATTTCGTGAATTTTTCTCGTGAAGCCAAACCTAGAGCTCTTCTGAATCCTAGCCATCTGTTCGCGTCGTCAAGACCTCGTTTCGTTCACCCTTACCTGTCGCACACTGGAACTTCTGCAAGAAACTTCAAGGTAAATTGAGTTTTATGTTTTCATGTACCAGATTGTGATTTTAGGCCTTTTGTTTTAATGGAGAGATTGAATGCATTGCTGAAAACAGTAATTACATATTGATTGCATACGTTAGTTTGAGTCTCTGAATTAAGAACTATAATTAGATTTTTTACAATAACAATATAATATATTTAAAACCTAGATTAGGATCTAATTAGAGGTGCTAATTAAGGTTAATGAAACCATACCCGTGAGAAACAACCACTTAGGATAACTTCAACAACAAAGAATGAGCCACTGTCTTGCACTCCAGCCGTCAGTTGCAAAAGGAGAAAGACAGAGTGTGTGTGTGCGTGTGAGAGCGAGACCAACTTGAAATTTCTCCTTCTCTTCGAAGGTAGGGAATGGGTTATACCTCTCTTTTTGCTTTTCTTTTTTCTTCCCTTCATCTCAAAATCTGCTCATGGAAATAATTTCTAACCGGAGGCTGTTTTTTGTTGTTTTTCCTGTTTCACTTGGTGTTATTGTCCTTTGAAAAGTAGTGGATGATATTTGAATTTTAGTGTTGTTCTTTTTTTTCGTTTAGTTGCATGGTAAACCTAATTGGTTGAATTTGTTTCCTTCAGGTGAGGTATGGAAGGGTTATGGAATTCCTTGCTTAACCAAAGTTGCATAAAACCCTTTGGTTTCACTCCAAGACTTGGTTATACTTTCCCAGTGTTTACGACTAGAACTGGGAGTTTAAATCGAAAACCTGAATCCTGCACCCTGAGAAGTAACTGCACACAATTGGGTAGAGACACTGGCGCTAGTTCCCAAAGGGTTGGAGTTGATGCACTGGATAATGGTGGTGATGGAGAGGAATCTAATGTGGAGTGGGAATCTGAGTTTCTTGGGGAAGTTGATCCGTTGGGTTACCGGGCTCCCTCTAAAAAAAGGGAAAAAGTGCAGAGGTCAAAGTTGCTTGAAGAAACTGATGAAATGGATTGGTGTGTGAGGGCGAGAAAGAAGGCCCTGAAATCAATTGAAGCAAGGGGCATGGGTCATCTGATTGAAGATTTGGTTACTGTTAAGAAGAAAAAGAAGGACAAGAAGAAGTTGGAAAGCAAGAAGAAAATAGTAAAGAAAATTGAGAATATAGAAGATCTTGACTTTAGCTTAGAGGACGAGTTCCCACAGCTTATCAAACCTCTGAATGATGTTGACGATCTGAAAAGGAGAGTGAGTATGTTTTCCAATGGAGTGTTTATAGAAAAGAAGGAAAAAACAAAGGAGGAATTTGTCAATAGGCTTTCTCAATTCTCTGGGCCATCTGATCATAGAAAAGAAGTCAATTTGAACAAAGCAATCACTGAAGCACAGACTGCAGATGATGTTTTAGAGATAACTTATGAAACAATTGTTGCAGTTGCAAAAGGCCTAAGCCCTTCTCCTCTGTCCCCCTTGAACATTGCCACTGCTCTTCATCGCATTGCTAAGAATATGGAGAAGGTTACTATGACGAGAACTCGAAGATTGGCTTTTGCTCGACAAAAAGAGATGTCTATGCTTGTCAGTGTTGCAATGACAGCCTTACCTGAGTGCTCTGCGCAAGGAATCTCGAACATATCTTGGGCACTGTCCAAAATTGGAGGTGAACTGCTTTATCTTTCAGAAATGGATAGAATTGCAGAGGTTGCGCTGACCAAGGTTGGGGATTTCAACTCCCAAAACATTGCTAATATAGCAGGTGCCTTTGCTGCAATGCAGCATTCTGCCCCTGATCTTTTCTCAGAGTTGTCGAAAAGGGCTTCAAACATAATTCACACTTTTCAAGAACAAGAGCTAGCTCAACTTTTATGGGCTTTTGCTTCGCTATATGAGCCAGCTGACCTTGTTTTTGATTCTTTAGACATAGTCTTCAAAGATAGTTGCCAATTGAGAGGTTGCACAAATGAAAAGACATCAAGTAATGATGAACAAATCAGTGTTGACAGAACTGGTGCCTCAAATGGATCTCTGAGCTCTCCTGTACTCACTTTAACGAGGGACCAGCTTGGGACAATAGCTTGGTCCTATGCAGTCTTTGGACAAATGGATAGGAGTTTCTTCTCTCATGTCTGGAAAACTCTCCGCAATTATGAGGAGCAAAGGGTTTCAGAGTTTTACAGGGAGGATATCATGTTTGCTTCTCAAGTTCATCTTGTAAACCAGTGCTTGAAGCTTGAATTCCCACATCTTCAGTTGTCATTATGTGGTGAGTTTGAGGAGAAAGTGGCCCTTGCTGGAAAAACTAAAAGGTTTAATCAGAAAATAACTTCATCATTTCAAAAAGAGGTTGGACGCCTACTCATAAGCACTGGTCTTGAATGGGTCAAAGAATATGTTGTGGATGGTTACACTTTGGATGCTGTGCTTGTTGATAAGAAGCTTGCTTTGGAGATTGATGGTCCAACTCACTTCTCGAGAAATACTGGTGTGTATTTGGTTTGTGTATGTCAAATTTGTAACCTTCTGTTCTATAAGATCTAGATGAATCTTAGCTAATGAGTTTGTTATTTTATATCTCTTCCTATTAGGTGTTCCATTAGGACATACCATGTTAAAACGTCGATACATCACTGCTTGTGGTTGGAAAGTCGCTTCTGTATCCCATCTGGAGGTAAGATCTGTTATTTCATAGATCAAACATATCTCATCTACTTAAATTCCCTGGTATTTTTCTCCTACAAAATTAAAAAAAGAAAAAACATATATCTGTGAAGCTGTCATAGTTTAACTCACATCTTTATTAGTTAGCACAAATGCGGGATACTAGACAAAGTATTGTTTGAAAAATATTATTCATAGCAATGTAAATGCCTTTTGGGATACTGTTGGAGTAATTATCTTTCAAATTGCACCCTGCAGAAACATTTTATCATAACCCTCTTGCATCTATATACACCTTTCATTATTCTAAATTTTGTTGAGGAATAACCAATCAAGTTCACCCCAGATGCACCCTAAATTGTCATTTTGTGTATCAAAAACATATTACCTCTTTAACGCTCATTTCCAGGGTAGGAGTTGTTCCTCAGCCAGACAATTTAAGTGTTTTTTTATTCATAGGATATTGATTTGTCACAAAAGAATTTATTGATGATAGTGTTCTTTCTTGCAGTGGGAGGAAACTCAAGGGGCGTTTGAACAAGTAGAGTACCTTAGGAACATCCTCAAAAATCATCTAGATGAGGGATACGCCGAAACTACTCTGACTGGTGTAAAGTGATTAGCCAATGCTGCTTGTCAAGTGTAAGGAGATATCAGATATGTATTTTTTACCAAGCTTCTCTGATATATTTTAGTAAAGGGGGTTGTATATTTCTTAGAAATATTTCATTTCAAAAGCATAAGTTCCATTTCTCCCCATTTTGTTTTGCACTAAAATCACTCTAGTCTCTAAGTTCAACACCAAAATGAATTTGCTTCATAATATTACACAAGATCAAATTTGACAATTGACAATTCTTAATCAATTTGCTATTCAAATTAACATTGCCTGTCATTTGGACCCTAATATTACCAATTACCAAATTAATCTATTTCGTGTATTTAGTCCTTTGGCAACAAAGGATAGCTAGATCATTGTGTTCGTTGCAATTTTATAGAGATATTAAGTATTAGACGAGAATATGTAATCAAGAAGTACCAGTGGTAGAATAGAACCCTGCCACGGTTTAGACTCAGATTCGTTTCCTGTCTAGTGCACATTCAAAAGAGCTTTGATGAAAAATTCTGTCCAATTTGTGGGTCAATTGTTGGTCATCGCACTTAGGTCAATGAAGATAATGTTTCTGAGCTCTTATTTTTTTTTTCTTGAGTTGTCTTTTTTTCATGCACACAACTCTGACAATATCTCAGGTCACAGTCAAAAGATAATCCATGTTTCTGGAGTGCAACTTCTCCATACCAAACACTATTTTAACATTGCAGAAATCTGTCATAAGACGATCTTTTATTTTGTCTTGATGTTGCTTGAGATTTTCCATGGTTAAACATATTTTCTAGCAGGCCATTATTTCTTTACTTGGTAGGGGATATAATTGTTGTCATAATGACACAATGGTGCCTACCAAATTCCAGAACACAAGCATACATTACTTTCAGTTTTGTTATAGCTTGAAGCATGGGAGGAAAGGATTGGCTTTGAATTAACCCTTTAACTTCGTTTACGTTTAAGCCTAAGTAAAATTAGTTCCATAGTTTGATTGGGTTAAAGAAGAATATAAAAGAAGTGAAAAATATTATTTCAGAGTGGTTATTAGGAAACAAAGGAAGAAGCGACTTAAAGCTTTTGCTTAAATATATTTAGTACCTCAAATTTAACCCTTTAACTTCGTTTACGTTTAAGCCTAAGTAAAATTAGTTCCATAGTTTGATTGGGTTAAAGAAGAATATAAAAGAAGTGAAAAATATTATTTCAGAGTGGTTATTAGGAAACAAAGGAAGAAGCGACTTAATGCTTTTGCTTAAATATATTTAGTACCTCAAATTTTGGGACAATTTTTATTTCAGTCCCTCAATTTAAATTTTGTAGTTTTTAGACCCTCTATTGGAAAAATGTTATATTTTTGCTTCTTTTTAGTCTTTCAAACTCATTTGGGATGACTAAAGACAATATTTCGTGAATTTGAAATACTAACATCGGCAAATTTTAAATTAGGGAACAAAAACTAAAACTACTCTAAATTTGTGAGATTAAAAATAGGATTTTATTAGTTTTGGGTACCTTCAATATTAATTTGTTTTGAAATTGGCACCACAAAAATTTATTCAGTATTTTTTATGCTTAACATTTAATCGATATATAAATTTGATTTTTGTAGTAACTTTATGTAATCATTCAAGATTGCCATGTTAACACCATTTATGCAAAATATCTAGAAAAATTACTATCTAAACCGACTTTATTTTGTTAACACCTCCCTACTATTGGGTTTATTTTAGTCCTTTATCTATTGTAATATATGTTAGTCTATCGTTAGACACAGTCTATTGCACAATGACCAATGCCTAGCCATGCTCATAAAATGACCTACTTGTATCTACTAAAATCTACACTCCTCTGCATTACCATTGTTGTTTCTCTTGGCTCTTCCATTTGCGTCTATGAGCTTAGATTACAACTAAGGTAAGAACTGGATCTCTCCATTTTTATATTTGTATTATGTTATTATATTTTCCTTCAATATTTTATCACGTTCTCTTGTTTTGTAACAAGTGAATCGGTTTAGTATTGGTCCTTCATTATATTTTCCCCGTCAATTTTGCTTCTTCCATGGACCATTGGACTGCCAATCTATTGCACCCCTGATGGCAAACCTGCAGTCGCTCTCACTTTCTCACGTGCCAATGCTCTCACCCTTGTAGGTTCTCTTCCTTCAGCTCTCAAGTAAAGCTTCTGCCTACTGAATTTTTTTCATTGATGTTATTTTGTTTGTTTGTTTGTTTTGTTTTTTTTTTTTTTCCTGTTCTGTTGGATGCTCTACCCATGCACTAGAAGCATCCATCTTACCAAATTCCGAACTTTATTGTTGCTTTTAATTATATTCTTTCAATTTCAATAACGCACGTGAATTCATTGAAACCTGATCATGAACATCATTTCATGAAGTGGGCTCATTCAGTTTCGATGCTATGCTAAAAAACTGAATCTGCTGTGTTTTTATTCATTGTATTCTGATATTTCAATTGAATTTTTATGGTGTTTAATAAAATAGGTAATTTGGGAGGTGGTTACATTTGTGAATTTAAACGTAATATCTGATGTTGATATATGGTTTTGGCCTGGGTTTTGCATATATAGCCCTCTCTCTGCGCTGATAATGGGTAAAAAGCTAAAAAGGAACCAAAGTTTGCTATTGTGAAAAAGGTTGTCACTTCCAGGAAAATCTATAGGTTGGGTTTTTCTTTCTCTCACCGAATGCTGATTCCTTCATTGTTCTTGGTTTTGTTCTATTATCAATTCTTGAAATCCTATCTAATTCAGCTACAAAGAAGAGGTTTTGAACTCAAAAGAAAAATCTTGTGAAGGAAAAGTTACCCAGAGACAAATAAGGTTCGATTCTCACTCCTGGGCCCCTTGCCCTCCCCCCCTTTTAATTGGTTCTGAATTTATTGCTTTCTCCCTTTCTCCGTTGGTTTGAATTTGTATTATTTAGTCCTAGTCATTCTGCGGCAACTTGCGTACCGGATTTTGGTGGATACCAATTTCTAAATCCAGATTAGAGTGAGTGTGCTTTGTTTTGCCTTAATATATACCTTTTGTTTCTCTCTTTCAATTAAACAAATGATCATTCTGGTTATACATACGCAATTTTCCATGGAATACACAGTTCAAATTTGCAGTATGTGATATGTCTACAACTGTATGTCGATAGCATGCGCTAATGCATATGACGTTCATGATCTAACACTAACACTATTACGGGATAAAAATACTAAAGCATTTCAGCTACGTATGGCAGATTTTTGTAGTGTCTGTCTGTTTCTCACACACTCTTTTATCAAATTCTCTTTAGATCTGTAGGGGCTCAGGTACAAATTTGAATAAATCACCTAGGGAATAACATCCCTTTAAACAAATTTACGAAGGTTGTCTCTTAATCTAGTAGAGGAAAGAAGTTATATTACTATCGTTTTATTTGTCCCTTTTATGCATAACATGATTGCCAAGGATCCTCAATTTGAGAGAATACTAATAAATGTACCTATGCTGACAACGGCCTTGTTTAGAGTTTTACTCAGGTGTCTTTTTTTGAGCTAAATTCCAGAAGCACCTGGTAGCAATTTGATTACTGATAAATGGATTTTCAGGCTGGATGAGAAATAGTCTATTTACTGTTCTTTTTACTTGAATTACGATCATGAGGAATGGAAAAGCAAATTTTCATTTATTTTTTGTTCAACAGTGAAGGCAAGGGCCTTCATAATAAGATGATGGTAAATTTTTCTGACCCTTGTAAATTTCCTACCATTTGGGATTGTGATATTTTTAAATCTCAACAGTATATGGTCATCTACATCAGTAAACAAATGATTATTTCTACACTGAGATGTAAATTGAATAATTGGTAGTGATAACATATCTTTATATCTGCTCTCCAGTGTTGTGATTTGGAACTATGAAAAATGTAGCAATTTTTTTTATCACAATATTGAATTCATAACCAAGACATAGATATCAGTGAGGATTACTCTCTTCATTCTTTATGGTAATGGAACTCCCCCAAATCCTTTGGTTTTGCAATGTATATTCAATAATCATTTAAGTGAACCATTTTGTTAATTAAAACACATTTGCTGCTTATTTATTATTGTGTTCCCCCATTTATTTATGCAAACTATTTTCTAGGAAACAGGCACAAGTGCTAATTGTTGCAACATGTGATCGGGACTCGAAGAGTAGAATTCGAAGGTAAAGTCATTTTTTACTTTTCATGTTTGTTTTGTTTTGATATTTGGATTTCTGTATTACAGATTCCTGGTGTTCCAATAATGTTCATTGCTAAATACAGATGCTCTATTGAAAACCAACAATTGGTGGAGGTACATACTCTTTAGTGAAATTTATAACACGCTTAACTACAAATTTTTGAACTTAGTTACCCAAATTTGCTTAGCTGTTTTAAATAGACTATATTAATTAAGCTTCATTGACGTTTGTTCGTCAACTCCAAAGCTGTTTCGTAAATACACAACATATTTGGCAATTTTGAACAATGAAACGTTCACGATGACCTTTAAAATCAACACTTTATTGTGTAGAGCATTGTGTGAACCAAAAGCTGGGTGCTTTACTTTGAGATGTTGAGTTGTTGCTTCATTTTTTCCAGGAAAGTTCTATCATGCATCAATTGCAAGAAGACTTTTTGTGATGGCACAATGGTACTGACTTTAGTAAGTTTCCTTTTAATTTGGATGCACATGCCAACGAATAAATGTGTCAAAATAACTCTTTCGAAAAGAAGGAATATATATTCTCTTTTAGATTTAATTTAGTTTCAAGATCATCATAAATTATATATTTTTAATTGAGTTATTATTATTATTATTATGGTAATCTAAATATTAAATTTTGGTATATTTTAATTACTAAATAAATCATAAAATCCTAAATCATCCATTGGGGCTCCATATTTAATCACATCTTACATGCACAAATCCCAAACTAAATACCAAAACTTTTATTAACAAAATTTACAATAATCTCATTCTCAAACAAAAGAACACAATTATGTTAATAGGATCTTACAATCCGAAAAGATAGAATTACATAATAAATCATTATAGTATAATTAATCACTTGTTTTGGATGCTCATACCCCTTAAAACATGTATAGTATAATTATAGTGTGACTCTTGTCTCTTTACTCATCATTCTTATAAACATTTACACACGACACATTTTCACTCATTCTCTTATCCCGAACCAAGGATATGGAACACTCCCATATGGTTAATCTGGTTTCTCTTATAATTTACTTATAAGGCAAGAAATTGAACAATCTCCTATTTATATGCTAACAAGTGATCTAGGATTGAGTTTCTGGATGCTAAGTTCAAGTAATGGTAATCTTCTTTTTTTCTCATTTTTAACAGTCTAACTTTGTTATTTTTTATAATAATAATTTTATTTTTTCACCAGGTGCAATTAAATAATTTAATTATACGAAGTAAATAAGTGTGTTATTTTTTATTTTATGAAACAAAATGATGTACATTTTTTGGTTTAGCTCCTAAACTAATTTGGAAAGTGCTTGATATGTAGGTGAATGAAGAACAAAAAAACTTAGTAAAATCCGTTACGGATATTTAATACCTGCGGGTAAGAGGTACCTGCGAATAGCAGGTATTTTAATATCCGTCTGTTAAATATTATTATTATTATTATTATTTGTTAGATTTAAATGATCCAGTAAGCAAATGATACAAATGTCTAATCTCCAATAAGTTATGTTTAATTTCTTTTATCTTGGTTTGCATCTAAAAGAAGCTAGTTGGTTCATACAATATTATATGTTGGAAAAAGTGATTTTGTGATTAAATATCTTTTGTTATTATATATTTTCTCTTACAAAACACAATTTACACTCCTAAATTTGCTAAATAAGTTATGAGAGCTTGTCCTAGAGTTCTTAGGAAGCTTGAGTGATAAAAATGTTGCTATAAACATGTAATGAAAAAACGGTATCATTATACATGTGTCTCAAATTAGTCATGTTTCTACTTTGATGTTTAGATATTTGTCATGAACAAGATCTAAAAACATTTTTTTTTGTCTTCTAATTTATTTTTATATTTTTTTGATTTTCAGCCCATGAACAAAGGAAAAGGATTAAACTCTACAAAGTTCATTAACGAAACTAAAAATAAAAGGTAAAATATTTGCAAAGTTTGAAGAGTCATGTAACTATTAATAAAAAAGATATTTAATAGCCTGGGTTATTTTGAAAATAAATTGTATATTTAATTAAAAACATGTTTATTAGATTTATAAAAATAAATACAAGTATTTTTATTATTTTTTTAATAAAAGTTCGTAGTTGTTGGAAAAACGTTTCTGAATGAATTGTAACATGCTGGTTTAACTATTCATTTGTTCATAATTACATTATAGTAGAACGAATTATATAATTATACTGCTCCTTAACTTATGTAAATCCCATCTCATGAAAAATTCTGTAGTAAATAATACTAAATTTGATTACTGTAATTAAGATTTTGAGTTAGATTTTGTGGATCATAAACATATTCAAGAAAATACTATGTAATTTACACAAAGAGTAAAGCTTTAATAAATATGTTTCACATTGATATAGAAGTTGGTAGTGGTTGTGTTAGATCGAATTGAATGAGTGGGGTTACAAAGTCTCAGTTCCAAACATGCATATTAGTGTTTGGAAAATGAATAGAAAGTACTAAATCATGTCACCATTTTGTTTACTTTGAAAATATGGATTGATTGATCCTGTATATTTGATCATTAAAAGAAATTGTTTATAGTTTTTTAATTTTAAATTTAACTATTTTATCTTATAACAATTATAAAAATTCGAAGGTTAATTACTATTTCGATTGAAAAGGTATGAGGGTCGATCATTGTTCCTTGTTTTATTTTCTTTTGATCGTTCAATCCTTTTCGATAATGCAATCCATTTCGATGGGATGTTGACAGACAGAAGATACTCTGACGACGCTCGAGTCAGATATATTTTATAAAAAAAAAATTTCTATTTTATTAGGATAGATCAATGTGTCTTTACCTGAACATTAATCCCACATTTATAGGGTTTATAGCAATCAAACCCATTAATTAATCATTAATATTAAAGTGTAAAACAATCTGATCCATTAATATTTACTAATATACCTGTTAACTGTTTATAAATAACCATTAACTCCTATTGATATATTTCATATAGTTAAATTTCTTACTAATTATTACAATTAAATAAGCTAGCATTAAATTAGATTATAAAATAAAATCTATTGTATGTATAGATATACCTAATATTAATGAAAATAATGGAATCCTGATCCTATGTCAGAATTGGGTTAGTGGTCTGTTTGGGTTGGTAACAGGAAAGATAAAGCAAATAAATTAGATTAAATTGAATAGAGACGGTGGGATATGAAAATTGAATTATGAGTTTATGATATCATCTTTCCATTCTCAAATCTCAAATTGCAAAGCGCCTCCTCTTCCATATTTTACAACTTTTTAATTTTTTTTAGAGAACTTATATATATTTCTTGTTTATTTAGTTAATTTTTCTTGTTTTTTCAAGGTTTTTAAATAATAGTTTAATTCAATTCAATTTATTAGAACAAAAGGTAGTTTAGTTTAGTTCAAATAAACTATTTTTGGATCAGTACAAATTTTTAAATTTCAATGATAATTTAATTAATTTTGTTCACCCCCTGCGTATCTGTGTGTTTAATTATTTATAATTGTTTTTTAATTTTTTTATTAAAACTTAATTAGAATTAGTGAATGAAGCAATTACTAAAACATCTTAAATAACTAAATTTCAAATTGTATAACTTAATTAGAATAAAAATTTAATGAGATCGAACTCGACCTAATACATTTCTTAATAAATATTTTTTCATATCTTATTCTTATATATACAGCAAGTACTCCTAAAGAAGAGTTTCAAATGTAAAAAAAGAAAAAGTTATTTTCTTAATTTTTATTAATAATGCTTTGCAAGAAAATAAATTGTTATGAATCTATGTTTTTTAATAGGGACAAATATTTTCTCTTTACTTAGTTTTATGTTTTTTTACGAGGAACCTATGTTATGAATTATTTAAGTAAATATTACTTTTTTTTTAATTAAAAAATATTGTAGTTCAGTTTAAAATTGGTCTAGTCAGATTAAAAAAATAGTGTAATTTAGTTTAAAATTAGTGTAGTTCAAAAATATATAACAGTTCAATTCAATGTATAATAAAGTTCAATGCACTTTAGTTCTGTACAATTTTGATAAAATAAAAAATAAATTAATAGAAATTTAATTATACATTCAACTTTACAAAAGAAAAGTTAAAACAATTATAAAATAAATATTACTCTAATTCTCTTACACCAATAATCATTGCAATGCATATCTTTTATAGTCTTGTTTCCTATTTACTGTTTTTGAGAGAGCAATTGAGACTAACACACTTTATCTTTTTGAAAAATTTGTTGATAAATGAAAAATAGTATTTGAGAGAGAGATGAGACTGTATCTCAACATGAGATGATTTGAGGGTATGGAGAATGCAATTAACAAATGATCCTTGATTTTTTCAAAAATTTACTATCATTTATTTATCTATGATAACTAATAATCATAATAATAAAATAATAATAAAATATAAAGTATTCAAAAATAATATTAATGGAAAAATAATACAACATTTAAATAAAATAATAATAAAATTTACAATGACAAAATTAATTAGTTAATAATATATTAATTATTTTATAATTCAATATTTCATTAAAATTATTTTTAATCAATCATATTTTATTTTAAAATAGTTGCACTATTAATTCTTTTATAAAATATCATTCAGATTTTATTTTAGATTAATTTTAATTAATTACATTTTATTTTATATTTTCTATTAAGAACAAATATATAATTTTACTACTTAATCTATTAAAATTTTTATCTCTTATATCCATCAAATCATTCACAAAATTTTATAAATTTTACTTTCACTGCCAAATCACAAAAAAACATCATTTGTCCTCTATTCTCTCTCAAATCCATCCTATCACTATTCTTTAATTATTTAAAAAAAAAAAACTAGATTTGAAAATGAAAAAGATTGAGATATTTTTTATATTTATAATTCAAATAATAATAAAAAGTTGACAATATAAATATATATATATATATATATATCCACTCAAGAACTAATATTGTATGTAAAGCAAGATAAACATGTGGTGTGATTAATAAATGAGTAGTTCATATGTTCTACCGTTTCTTTCTAATTTTTGTTTTTGAAATTATGAGTAATTATATGATTTTTCATTTTAGTTCACTCTGAATATATAACTATTTTCCTCCCAGTTTAAAAAAAAAAATAGATAAAATAGTGACGTATTTAAAAGTGGTTTTAGTATATCTTAAAATAAATTCTCTATTTCATATGGATAATTTCTAATGAGATTAACTTGTTGACCCGTCATCTTATTCTTGACTAAATATGAAAAGTGTTAGTTACTTATGTAAACTAATTATTTTATTCATATATGTAATTAACATATAATAAAGGACGTCTTATTTTAAAGGATATCTTATCTTGAAAATGACATAAATTTTGATTAAAAGTTAAGACTTTATTTATCATAATCAAAGTTTATCTAATCTCTACCAAATTCTCACGTAATTACTTAGCTTTTTTATTTCTACATAGGACGAAGTGGTTTTGTTTCGTGACGTCATGCTTGCACAATCAATCAACCTTTCTAACTCCTAAATTTCTAATACATTTTTTCAGCAATTTCCTTTGAAGTGCATCGTTCAAATTCTATGTATAACAATTACCTTCTTTTATTTATTTTCTTTATGACTTTTAAAATTTCTAGAATATTCAAGGGTCAAATAAAAATGTGCCTATTCTGCCAAAGACAAAATCAATTCGAGTAGTTACTCTGTCCCATAGGCTTCACCAGAAATATAATTACAAGACTACTTTTTCACCAAATGTTATTACATCACTTATTAAAACTATGTAGTTTTCAGCATTAATTAATATTCATGTGCTATATATAATATTATGGTTTTTGTTTTCAAATCCAAAAATACAATTATTTATGTGGCAAATCTTCTTTCAACTAGAAATAAGACATGTTTACTCCACTTGCTTTTATAAAATTAAATTAGATTTATAATTTATTTCTTAAAATAATATTAAAGTTATATGAAGTTTGTTTATTATTGGTTAAACTTAGTGTATTAATACTATTAGATTATTCATTAATATTTAATTTTGAAAGAAACATATATATTTTAACATAATAATATATTAAAGATGTTATATAATATAAGAATAAAAATTCATAAACTCATGGTATTAAAATTTTAGGATTGAAATAGTATCAATTCCTTTATGTATGAATTAGATTCATATTTAATTTATGTTGTGTCTTCGTAATGATTCTTCTTGGAAAGACTCGTGAATAAGTAGGTTTTATAAAACTAAACTAAGCTTAAAAGTTCCCTCCTTAATAATAATGTGCAAAAATTTATGAGAAATATGTATATTAATATAAGTAAAAGGTGCATTTTCTTTTAGCTTTTGAGTTGAGCATGACTCATTGAGTTTATCAGAATTAAAATGTGATTTTGATTCTTGAAATGATGATTTGCCTATTTAAAAACTTCACTTTCTACTTTGTTAGGTACCATTGTTAGAAATTATGTTCATATCAGTCAAAGTTTTCTATAATCAAATTCTGAAAGATTGTTCAGAGACATCAATCTTAGTATGAAAGAGTCCTTTAACTACATAAATTTAGATTTTTTTTTTTGGAAATTAATCTTTAAACCAATTGTAAAATTAATCCATATTCACCAAAATTAAATACATAAGCTCCTCATATACAGACACTAAAAAAAATGTCTCCGACAAAAAGATACATATACATATTATTCATATGATATAATAATTCACAACTAGTATAATATATTAATATTTCCTCTAAACTTAAATATAACTAAAATCTAACAAACTTTTATACTAATCATAAATTTGATAATATCATTCAGTTCTTATTATCATATTTAAAAAATAATATTTTTCTTTTAACATCTTACTCCAATTCAAAACAAATAAGTTGCATAAAATACAATCTTAATTAAATAAAGAAGATTCTTTTTGTTATATTTTTCGTGATATAAATAAATTAAAATTAAAAAACTACAAATAATATTTTTCAATAAATTATGAAAATTTAAATTTAAAAAATAACATTTTATAGAAATGGAAGTTTCAATAACTAATCAACATAAATTAGGTAAAATTAACATAAAAATATCAAAAATATAATGTAAAAAGAAATGTTTATCCAAAGTTTATCATTTTTAATATAACACTTGATGTTATATTCATCATTTAAAAATTTCAAATATATTATAAAAAATATTTAAAGTCACATTTCTACATAAATAAATAGTAACCATCAATCTGAGAACATGTGGGCACATGAAATTGATTTCCACCGAATAAAAAAGAAAAAAAAAATCAAACATAGCAATTGCTAGTTGTCAAGTTGTTCCACCGAAGGGGTAATGCGACACAAAGATGAATCGTTCACAGTTGTGTGAAACTATGCATTATTTTCTTTCCAGTTGTTAATCCACATGCATGGTTTTCTTTCCAACTATACCACTTCAATACGCATGTTGCTTGCCTTCTTTTTTTAATGAGTTTAGATTCAATAGAAAAAAATCATAGGTTATTTTTATATTTATGTCTCATTTTCAATTCAAAACTGTTTTTAAGTTTTTTTTTTCTTTCTATATTTTAGATAGAAAGGAAGATTGGAACAATATTTTTAATTTGAAAATCCAAATCAATCCAACTAGCTTCTCAATATGAGATTTCATTAAATAAATTTGTATCCGATACTTCAATACTGTTTGGTCAAGATATGATATAGTTCGGTCGAGATTTAATATAATTAATTTAATTAAAATCTGAAACAACTCAAACAACAATTTTTTTAGTTTGAAATAAGTCTTATAATTTTTCGTCAATTTATTATTTTCATGTAAAAAATAAAAACTTTATCCTATTTCTATGACATTAAACTTTTGATAAGAATAGACTTGTAAAATACAATTCACTTTTTAATTGATAGGTTATCGAATCTAATTTTGGATGAATCAATATCGAACTAAACTTAAATTAAAAGAATTGATATATTTTGTAATCTTTTAAAAATTAATTTATAATATATAAATAAATATAAATTTTACTTATCACTTAATTTTAATTTATAAGATACTATGTATTACTTTATTTATTCCTTTGTTTTTTCAATACACGACAATCATTATAAATTAGATATTATTATAAATTAAAATTTATTTATATTTAAATTTTTTTCTATAATTTAGGCTGACTAATTATTTTGTCTAAATTTATTTATTTTTTATGTTTTTTTAGTACGTATTTATATTTTTATATTTTTCCTAGGTGAAACTACACTTATTCAATAACTCGTGAAACTGCACTTTTTCCTAGGTAATATATATTTTTATATATTATACAATGTTTATTATAATTTGATCACAATGTTGATCATACAATGTTCATTGTACAATTTTGGTGAAACTGCACTAATTCCATCACTTTCCATTTCATGTTTATTATACAAGGTAAATAATATAATCTGATTGTTCTAAAATGTTAGTTTTAATTTAAGAAAACAACATTTCGATTTTTATATGAAATATTATTATTTTTATTTCAAAATGGTATTTATATAAGTTACACTGATGTTATGTTTGCCTAAGATAGATGCGATATATTTATTTTAGAGATGAAGAGTTTTTTTTTTTTTTTTTCTAGGTGAAATGTTTATTATCTTTCTTGAGTAAAAACTAAAAAATAATCACCATTGAATTATTAAAGTATATGAGTTGTAAAAATGACGGAAGAAATGTTTAAGAAATTAAAATAATATCAAAACAACATTACAGATAAAGATTATAACAAACAATTACTGTGTTATTTTTTTTTTCTAATTTAAAGGACGTACAATAATTGAAAAGTTTGACTAAAATTGAGAAAAAGATATACAGTCCTAACGGATGATTCGGTTTATAGACATTAATTTTTATTATGATGTTAATAAAATAATACACACTCTTTAAAGTTTTTTAATAGACATACATATTTATTATATATTTAATAAATAATATTCACATCTTCATATTTTTAACTAACTATCTAACTCGTGTCATGTAAAGCCCCGTTTAAAAATTATAAACTATGCTAGCAAAATATATAAGTATATAATTATAAAAACTGCATCTAGTACTATGTATAAATATAAATTATATATATATATAAAATATGTATGTATACTATATAAAAGTAAATTTAGTTTTTACTTTTTCTGTCTTTATCACCACTTTACATTCACTTTTTTTTATCATATATCATTTTCAAATCTACAAATAAGTTAAATATCGTATATGAATCAATCACATCATATTATAATAATGTTATAATTTATACACTCTTTATTTAAGGTATTATTTGTTTTAAAGGTTAAAATGTTATTATGATTTTGTTTTTAAAAAATCGTTTAAAAAATGAAAGGAAAAAAAATTAACTATTTTAAATCTCAATTTCTAAATAACGTGAAACTATCATAATCTCTCATTATATATTTATAAAAAGACTATTATACACAATTAAGAAATTCACATCATAAATATCACATATAATATATAAAAATATTATACAAATATATTTTCTTTATCAAATAATCATCCATAATAATACAATCTTATC
Organism: Vigna reflexopilosa; assembly: GCA_027742785.1. Classification (NCBI taxonomy): domain Eukaryota; kingdom Viridiplantae; phylum Streptophyta; class Magnoliopsida; order Fabales; family Fabaceae; genus Vigna; species Vigna reflexopilosa. The sequence continues at coordinate 23,302,472 of CM050929.1, read as the reverse complement.
GTAGTCTCAATACATCATAACCCATAACATCTTGTATAAACCAACACATTCACACCTCATCACTAGAAACACATTGCTTAAATTTAAGCGAAAATCTTATTCACTAGAACAATTTGTATAAACAATATTTACTTTGAAAAAGAGAATTGATAAAAATCTAAGTGGTCTTAGATAGAAAATGGTATTGAATTTCATATTTTACATTGATTATATATTGTTTAAATACAAGTAGTAATGTATAATTAAGTAGTAATGTATAATTAAGATCTTATAATTATGATAATATAAACAAATATTTCCCTAAATAGGATCTAATGAATAATTACAGTAATTAGTATAATATTACACTACAAAAGAAAATTAATATTGTGAATCGTCAAAATCAAGAGTTATAAATGATAGGATATTTGACAAAATATTTGATTCTATCTCACTCCCCCTCTCAAAGTGGTGGTAACATGGTCATGCAAAGTTTGTCACTTAGCAAGTTGAAAGTGAGAGGTTTAGTCAAATTGTCTATAATTTGATAAGTAGTAGGAACATAGAACACAATTACTTCATTTTGTAGGACTTGATCACATATATAATGTGCATCTATCTCATTGTGTTTAGAACGTGCGTGCATGACTAGATTTGAAGCAATTGACTTGACACTTAGGTTATCACACCACATAATTGGTTTTCTGAGCATGTGTAGTTTTAGTTCTGTACTAGAGATCTAATCCAAGCTACTTCAACATTAAGATCAACCAGGGCTCTGCATTATGATTTTGTGTTTGATCGTGACACTACCTTTTGTTCTTTCGAAGACCAGGAAACAAGAGTTTCTCCAAGAAACACACGTTGTCCTACCATGAATTTTCTGTCATCAGTACTAGTTGCCCAATCTACATCAGAATACCACATTATGTCATGATCATTTGAAGGTTTTATGTGCAAACATAGGTTCATTGTGCCTTGAAGATATCTTAGTATTCTTTTTATTCCTTGTTAGTGATCCATGGTAAGTGTGCTCATGTATTGACTGAGTATGCTAACCGCAAAAGTAATGTTTGGCCTTGTGTTGGTCAAATATTACAATGCACCTATGGCTTGTCTGTATAAAATAGAATAGGTCATTAGTTCCCCTTCTATAGTGAATTGTCTGCCAGCCGCCATTGGTGTTGGATAGGCAAAAATTGTCTCCATGTTGAATTTCTTTAGAATATCTTTTATGTATTTAGTTTGCCTTAGGTACATTCCACTATCATTCCTTTGTACTTTAATGTCGAGAAAGTAGTATATATGTCCTAAGTCTTTCAGTGAGAAAGCAACATTCAATTGATTGATGAATGTTTCTAAATATTGGTGGTTGCTTCCTGTTACAATAATGTCATCAACATAAATGAGAAGGAACGTGGTATGATTTCTACCTCTAAGAATGAATAGAGAAGAATCACTTTTGGTGCTTTAAAAACTCTAATTCAAAAGTGTGTCTCTTAGTTTTTCAAACCAAGCCCTTGGTGCCTGCTTCAAACCATATATGACCTTGGACAATCTACATGCATAATTCGGTTTTGTTGAGTCTATGTAGCCTTCATGTTGATGCATAAAAATTGTTTCCTTCAGATTTCCATTTAGGAAGGCATTGTTTATGTCAAGATTCCTAACATCCCAATTGAAATGTACTACAATGGCTAATATGATTCTGACAGAGCTAGACTTGACCACTGAACTAAAAGTTTCATTAAAGTTTATATTTGTTGTTTGCTGAAAACCTCTTGCAAAAATCTTTCTTTTCTTCTTTTGATTGAACCGTCTGCTTTATACTTAGTTTTGAAGACCTATTTTGAGTCTATGATGTTTTCTTAAATGGTATTAATGTCCAAGTTTGATTACACATTAGAGCCTTGAATTTTGCATCATGGCTTCTTTCCATTCTGGCTTGATTAGAGCTTCCTTAACATTTCCTGGTTCTTTGTCATCTTCGTGAACCTCTGTCAATCCTATGTATGGTTGCTTATGCTTGTAAATTCCAGCTTTGCTTTTGAGCACCATCCAATGAGTGTTGGTATTAGGTTGATTGCTTTCAATTTCAGTTTGACTATTGTTCTCTACTGACTCTACTCATGTTGAACCTTCTTCTTAACATTCTCTTGATGTATCAATAAAAGATTCACTAAGATCTCCTTCATTTGTACCATTGTTGGCAGGACTATCACTTGTGTTTTCTTTTTATGACTTGTAGTGTTGTTAATGGTACCTGCATGTCTTGAGATGAAAATTCTCCCATGAGAGTTAATGCATTTATATCTTTTGTGAGTTACTGTAACCAAGAAACACACATCTAATTGTTTGAAATTGGAGTTTATTTTGATTGTATGGTTTGAGACAAGGATAACAGACATAACCAAAAGGTTTCAAGTTTCCATAGTTAGGTTATTCGTGTAAATCAAGGAGTATGGACTTTTGTTTGGATTTATTGACGATGGTAGTCTGTTAATTAGATAAACAGTAGTTGAGAAGGCTTCCCACCAATAATGTAAGGACATTAAGACAATCCTTTAAACAAGTTTAAATTCACCCCTTCCATCGTATTGAATGACTTTAATGTTTTTACGAAATAGACATTTGCCTTGAAAAAATATTTTTTTTTTTCAATTTGTGATGTTGAATTAAATTTTGATATTTTCAAAATAAAAGTTTCCTTTTCAAAGGAGAAAGCTAACTTCAAATTTTGAACTCACTAAAAAAATAACAATAAGATATTAAACATTTAAATTTATTTATTTGACATATATCATAAGAATAAATTTTTGTATTTTTGAAAATTAAAGTAAGAAAAAATAATCTTAAATAAATGTAAAAAATTTATATATATCAAAATATCTTTTTTTTATAAAAAATAATGTGAAATATAAACTAAAACTTAAAAGAATAATAATAACACAAATTTGACACATTACAAAGTTAAAATAATCATAAAAAGGTGAACTTTTATATTTAAAAAAAAATAAAGAAAACAATATCAAATGAAAAAAAAAATTGTGTATATGAAATCACCATTTTTAACTTGAAAATAGAAAGTCAGAACAGAAGGAGTTAAAAATACATTCAAGTAACACCTAGAAATCCTACATATTCAAAGTCAAATAAACACAAACAAAACCACGACTTGTTTGTTGTCCATCAACTCAAAACCTAAAAGATAACGAACATTGCAAAAACATTCAACCAATCAAATATTGCTACTGCTACTTGTCGATGACTCCTTCAACCAAACGGGAATGCCGGTAACAACTCCACCCAACGACGACTCACAACCATTCTCGTCGGCGGCGGCGGCGGCGGCGTGAGGCTGTGGCGGTGCCACCACTCTGACGGAGAAATTAACGGTCCCGTTTTCTCTCCCATCCCAGTCTCTCAACCTGTAGCACAACTGCAATCTATTGCCGGGCACCGACCTTCCAAGAAAATCCGAAAGCGCGATTCTTGCCACGCCGACGTCTCTCTCTCCTGCTCCCGTCCTGCACTTCACTTCAATCGTCAGGCACCTCGCGTAAGGCCCCACCTCCAACGAAAATGTCTCCTCCCAGGACAGCGACCCGTTGCTCTCCGTGGCCGTCGCCGTCGTGTGGCTGGCAATGGAGTCAGCGCGAACCACGGCGAAGACGTTGGTGTTGGCCGGTTTTCCTCTGACGTGAAGACCTTCCGCTGAGAGAAGGGTGAGCTGGAGAGTAGTTGATTGGTTGGCCATGAGAACTGGTTTTGTTTCTTTGGATAATGTGAGAAAGGATCCGCTTTTATGAACCCAAGCTTTTTGACACGTAATTTAATGTCAATCTGCCGACCGTTGTGCCGCATTTTTTCCTTCTTTAAAGGCTATATGTATAGTTTTTTTTTTATTTTTTTAAAGAATGGAAATAGCTAAATTTGCCGACAAATTAAAAGAAATTGGGGTTGCTTATCTTTAAATTATAAAAATGGAATAATTAATTTAAAATTACATATATTAAGAGTAAGTCACGCTTTTTCAATTAAAGTTATTGTAAATTTTGATGATTATGATCATTCGTATTGGGATGACAACGGGTCGAGGTCAGACATAAATAGTGTTTATCAGTAATCCGATTCGTCAAATAAATTTGTATTTGTTATCGACTCGTTATTGTTAAGTGTCCGTTTGGAAAATATTTGTGGATATTTTAAAATTTGCGGATATCCGAAAAAAAAAATATTTTATATATTTTAAAATAAAATTTAAATAAATTTACGAAATATATATATATAATATAAATTAAAGTTTAATTTTAATTAATAAAATATAATTTAATTATATTTTTAATTAAATTTAATTAAAATATATATAAATTATTTTTTATTTTATTATTTTACGGATAACAGTACCTACGGGTCGAGTTTTACTATCGATATCCAACTCATTTAAAAACGAGTATTAAAATATCTGCTACCCGTTATCCGTGAATAATAAATATCCACAGATAATAGCAGATATTATCCACGAATATCCGTGCCCGCGAACTTTTTTTTCATCCCTAATTAGTACATTGACACGCTCGTATGAAAATAACATTTCTTTGACATCAATACTTTTTAAATTTTTCTTCCAAAATTATTCTTTCACCCTTAATAAATATTTAAAAAAGTAAAACCTATTTGTGTCATTTGAAAGTAAAAAGAAATATATATATTAAAAATAGTATTTTTGAATGATTATTTTATAAAATTATGAGATTTCTTTGTAAATATGATAACAAAACTCTTATGAGTTTGAATTATTTTGATTTAATTGAAAGTTCTTACTAATAACATCTTATAAATGAAAAATTGTTATTATTCAACTTTCATTTTATATTTTATATATTTATAATAAAAGTAGTTATGAATTATAATTATTTCATATTTTTAGAATTTTATGAAAAATTTGTGAGAAGTCTACAAATTTGAATTGATAAGTCATGACAACTTACATTTAATTTCTAAATTTTAAGTCAATTATTTCATTTTTTTTAATTTAGACATAACTTTCATGAACATTTTCCTACCTAGATGTCCGAATTTTTTACAACTCTAAAAGTGTATTTATTCGTTATCTTTTACATGTCCTTTCATTTAATTATTCTTTTTTATATATAAATATCTAATTGTAATTTGATAGCATTAATTTGTTGTACTAACTCGCTTTAAAAATAAATAATATCATATTATGAACATAGGGAAACAAAATAAGAAAAAAGAAAAATGTCGTCATAATATTTTTTTCAATTTTTTAGCAAGAGGTTTTGATTGATGGGTCCGTTTTATCATTATCTAAACTTTAAACATTTTCTCAGGTTTTGAGTAGGAGATGACTCATTCAGCTAAGTATGAATGAAAAATAAAAAAGCTTTTCCGTCTTCTCTTTAAATTGCTTTCTACATTCCCATTGTGTTTACCATGAATCACAACTAAAATATGATTTTGCATCTTCAGTCACTAACAAATGTCCAATTTATATACCAAAAGTGTGATAAACATTGTGTCAAACATATTTTCAAATAACTTACAAGTTGAATAAACTAATTTTATTTTATTGTGTGATATAAGGGTCAAAGTTTGACACCTAATAACAATTATTTATGTCCTTTGAAAATAATACTCCCTTCTAAATCAATATTAACCTTTGGGTAAGTAATGATTTTAATATTTATGGATTTCTAAATATACTCACGTTTTAGTTAACTAAAAAATACCCTCTTCTTCAAAAATAGAAAAATACAACTCTTTTATGATGTGTTTTATCTCAAAAATAAAAAATAAAAAACATGCATACTATTAAAATATTGACTAAGCAAATTAATAAAAGTATTTATTAAAATTAAAATATATTATAAGATAAAGTGCTTTGTAAATATATTGATTACTTTCATAGCTTTTTAGTTTTTAATTATTTACGTACCAATTTTATTGAACATGAAAATTTTAATATTGGAAGGATGTGATTGTGGTGTTTGGTACTTTATAAAAACATTTAGTTTCCTTAAAATTTGAAAATAAGAATATTTTTTTTCTATGCTTTTAAATTTAACGTTTAGAAAATATTCTTCACAAATATTTATTAATCTTGTTTCCAAATTTTAAAAGAATGAATTTAAATTAAAAATAATAATTTATGACTAACCAATACAACTTTTATTATTTTTAATTCATTTTCTTAAAAACCTTGAAAGAAAAAAAAATCAAACACCTATTTTCCAGACTAGGGATGGCAAGAGGTCGGATCGAATACAGATAGTGTCTACTCACAATCCGACATGCATGTAAAAAATTGCACTTTCACCACGCTATTTGCCAAATACCCGCATAAAAAAACTGCGATTTTTTTTCAACCGGCAGATACCCATTTTCCAACAATTTGTGCATTACAAAGCCTAAATTCTAGCCCAAGACTCTATTCTCCTTTCTTATTCAAAACTCACAAACCCTAGGGTTTTTAGTTCAAAGAGAGTAATTGTCTCCACCTCCACTCATAGTAGCCGACTGTCCTCCATCCACCTAACAACATTGTGTTCTCCTCCGGCCGGCCCAGACCGTCGCTGATGCTATCGCCTATGCCAATGGCAGCAGGTCACTCCTTCATTCCTCTGATCGCACGCGAAGCTTCGCTCCATGGGACATCCTTCCACTAGCAGGATCCAAGCAGGTTGCCCTTTGCCAACCACTCACACTAGACGCTCGACACACCACGCCATCACCTCTCGCCATGAGTGCCAACATTGACGGTGGAGTCGTTCACCTAGGGTTGAACTTCATTTTCTTCTCTTCTTTTGTGACAGTAATGCTAATGAAAGGAGTGTATGGAAAAAAAAAAGTGAGATTTAGGGTTTGACAGCAACTGCGACCAAATGGGAAGGAATGGGATAGCTCCTTAGGGTTTGATGGCAACCTGCGAATGGGAAGAAATGGGGGCAGTTCTTTTTCCTTATTCTGATTTGAAGAAGAAAACCCTAAAAAAGGTTTGAACTTTGGCCATTTTTACAGAAAATTAAATAGTTAAAAATAAAACTAATGAAATAAAATTGTAATTTCATTATTTAAACGGATAACAAATACCTATAGATACGGATAGTATGATATCCGAACCCGATCCGTAATAATAATAATAATAATAATAATAATAATAATAATAGTGTATATATGAGGAGGATACGTATCATCTTAGTTTGAATCTAACAAATAGTAATAATATTATTATTATGTAAATGAGGTGGATATAGGTACTATCTTATTTTTAAGAATAAAATGATAGGGGAGGTGGGAGTTTGGGAACATAGCACATGGGTGTGGAAGAACTTAAGATGGACAAGAGCAAGAGCAAGAACAAGACTAGTGTGGAAAACAATCCACCAATAATCATTGAAACTTATAAATGGCTAAACTCCTAAAAGTAATTGTGTAGATTATTGAATATGGATAGAGATAGACAAAAATATTTGTTTTTTACGAGTATTCGTCCATAAAATTTATAACGATTAATTAAATCGGTAGGTATCTATTATTTGCAAGTAGCGAGTATTTATTATCTACAAGTAAAGAATATTTTAATATCTATTTATAACAGGTCAGATGTTGTATCATACTATTTGTATACGTGAGTATCCGTAAAAAATTAAAATTAAATTTGTATTTATATTTAATTTAATTAATATTATATTTTATAATTTTTTTTGTAATTTTAAGATTTTATTTTAAAAAATTCTAAAATATCTTTTTTTAAATATGTGTTGATACCTACATATAACTACAAATTTTAAAATATCTGTGGGTAAATTTTAAATGAATAATTGATAGGTAATGATACGTATAACAAATAGATTTTTTTGTTATGATCTAGATAGTAAATAAACATTATCTGTATTTGACCAGACTCGTTGTATTTTTAAGTATGAATAAAGAAAGAAGAAGAATATATTTTGAAAGATTTGCATACACTAACACTCTACAAGGTAATATAGGTAAGAAGGATAATTAAGCATTAAAAATCTTGTGAAGTTGAAATGTGATTCTAAAGACACAAATATTAGTGTGAAGGGTAATGATGGATAAAGTAACAACAAAGATAAAGCTTGCAAGCAAAGGAATACCATTAGAAAAATATCTAACCTGACTTGTGTGCAGAAAGTGAGGAGAACGTTAATCATCCTTTCTTTGATTGTAAAATAACTAAAACTATGTTGTATATGTGTGATAGGTGGGTGGATGTAAATACAATGCATCACAATAAACCTTCTGTTAATTTTCAACATTTTCATCTTATAAATAAATGGAAAGGAGTTTGGAAATTTTGGAAGCATAAAAATGAGATAATTTTTAAACAAAACAAAATAATCAGTAGAAATATTTTCTATAACAAATAAATGCATAGACTTGAATGAAACAAAAATATTAAAACAACTTTCTCTCATTTTTTACATATATTTACGTCCACTACAATGTTTAAAGTCTTTTGTTAATTTAGTCGAGTAACTACTTACAGGGACAAACATATACCAGCACTAGTGCACTCAGGGAAAACGACAACGGTTGTTTTTGTCCTTTGGCAGCGGTTCCCGAACCGTGGCATATTCAGCCGCGGTAAAAAGTTTGAGACTTTAGGCCGTAGGTGAAACCGCGGTAAAAAAGATGGGGAATAGATCGCGGTTCGTACCACACCCGCGGCCTAAACCCCTTTTTTTTAAAAAAATAAAAATCGTAGCATTATATGCTGCGATTGGAACCGCGGTAAAAATGTAGGGAATATACCGCGGTTCGTACCACAACCGCGGCCAAAAGTCTATTTAAAATAAAAAAAAATAAAACGAGACACAATATGCTGCGGTTGTGGTAACAACCGCGACATATTGTCCTGCAATTTTTTAAAATAGCAGGTCTGTTTTTGTGGTATTCACTACCATACAAACAGACCTGCATATCAAATAAACAGTCAAATTCATTTACAACAGATCAACCACATGTTGAAATGTATTTTAACATTAAATAAAGTACAAAGTCTAATAAAATACAATCTAATCAAATGCAATCTTTAAATCTAGTAACTAAGAACTATTATATAATCTAACTATATACTTTGCAACAGCTTTTTTGATTTGATGAATGATAGTGGCTTCTCAGGAACTGGTGTAGTCGTCTTGAACCTCTGCACAAGACAATTTATATTAATTAGTGTTTTGAATTCTAAATTTTGGAAAAAATCAACATTTGTTAAAATTAAATATTACCGTTTCCCAGCCTCTTGTGATATGAGAACGAATAATTTGGGTTATCCAATACATTACGTAGTATCCGCACTCATATGACCCACTCTGTCTGTTACACTACAATATATCAACACAGTTGTAAATAGTTAGTGAAAAAGTATGGTTTTGCCATATGTCAAACCTTGAGAGAAATCCATGCAATCTTTCTAGTGTGTAATTGATCTCCCCACCATCATCATACTTGCTGGAATAGAACTATATATAAAAAAAAATGGTTTTAACATTCATTTATATAAAAAAGAAAGTTCAAACATTGAGGTTCTTACCAATCAACTAGTTGTCTGAGATTTGTGGGAGGATGCCTGTGCAATAAGCAGAATCATAAAGCATAGTTCTCGTGCATAGAAATAACAAGAAGCTGTCAATGGCGCTGAATCTCCTTACTGGGAAAGAATTGCTTACTATTCTTCTTACAAGGAAAATATTTTTTTTAACTCTTTTACCATTATCTATGTTTTCGTGTTTTCATCGTTTCTTCATTTTAAATATACATATCAATAAAATAAAAATAGTGATATCTATTATAAAAAGTTATTAAAAAAATGGTTAAAAATGATCTTTTTACAAATACTGATTCAGTATCCTGTACATATCTTTTTTTTCTCTTTATATTATAATAATTGTTTTTACTCTCACATACTAATCACAATATTTTATTAACTTAAACGTGGGAAAATTTTGTAGATAAATTTTCTTTCATGGTGATTCAAAACTCGGAAATCAAATCAATTCATCTCGATGAGATGTTAACAAAATTCAGTAAGAAGAAGCTGAATTTGTAATATATAAATGAAAGTAAATTTCGTTTTATAAACTAATTAAACTTAAAATCCATATGTTTCAAGATAATCTATATAAAGAAAATCAACCCTCAACCTTCAAAAGTTTAGCAAACCAATTAACTGGAATGCCAATGACAACACGATTTGATTTGTTAGGGTTCATACGAAACCCTATAACTTCCCTTTCAATTCCTGTAGAGTTCACCGTCTTTACGTCTTTCTCTTGGTCCGTTTCTAAACACAAATAATCCACCATCTTCACTGAGAAATGAATAACTCCGTTCCGTCGACCATCCCAGCCCCTTAAACCATAGCAAAAACTTTGAGGAACATTTTCAGACACAACACTATGATTTTTTACACTAACTAAATCCGAAAGAGCAATCCTTGCTACTCCGACAGGACGAGCTTCTTTGTATTTCTTGCATTGCACCTCAAACGTAACAGACCTTGCATATGAAGGAACCTCCAACAGAAATTTCTCATTCCATGCATGCACTCCATCATTTCCATTCACCATTTTGGTCGTGCAACAGTTTAAAGACTCAGCACGAACAACAACACAGACCTCGGAAACTGAATTTCGATCCAGTCTTATGTTTTCTCCCGACACAACGGTAATCTCCAACATGCGTTTTTTCTGGTTTGCCTCCATATCTACGAGAACTTTTGGACTACGTAACTACGTATGTATGTGTTTGTACGTTAAGGAAATATTGTTTGAGATGAAAGAGTAGGAAAACCGTGAGGGCCTTAAATACAAGAGTTTTATAGGAAAAGATGAGGAAAGAACATAGAATTTGTTGTATATAACAATGTGTGAAAATTTAACTCTCTTTGAAATCGTGTACAATTTAATAAAGAAGAGATGTTGACCTTGAATTTTGTTGTGGTAATTTACGTGAAACGTGTTTTGTCGAGTCACTAATTTCCACCAAGACTTTTTCCACACGTAAATTTCAATGTTTATTTATATCTTCTTCATGTCGAATCTGCTTCTTATATAAATTTTCTCAACTTTTTAAATAAGTTAATTTCAATAATTTGTTTAAATAATATATATTTTTAAAGTAAAATAGCTCTTGTTAATTAGTTTTTTTCTTTTCACCTATTTGGTTTCCAATGTGAAATGGATTAAAAAAACAAAATTTGTCAAGACAGAGATAACTTCAACGACTAAATTATATAATATGTAAAAGAAGTTAAACAATTTGAAGATTGTACAATAAGGAAATTTAGAGACCATGCCTTCACCTGAAATTAATGTGAATATTTGATTTAAATTTAAAAAAAAATGGTAACTTTAAGCGTAAAATTAGTAAAATAATTATTTTCATTTAAACAAATATTTAAAAGGCAAAATTGAAAATAAAATATATACATCAAAAGAAAATCCCCTTTATATAATATTATAGATAAAATATGAAACAAAAATGATTTCTTTTTTTTTTTGGAATTCAATACGGATAAACAAATTTAATAAATGAAACTATATTACAAGTTTTATTCCAATTTCTGACTCCGTATATAATCAAGATGATGTTGTTTTTAGCATTATATATGTTTGTCCTTTTCTTCAGCAATAAATAATAATAATACTAATTTAGTGGAGTTGTTATACTTATCAATTTGTCTATTTACTATTATTTTAATCATACGAACATAATTTAAAGGTCCCTTACTAAGAAATTATGGAAGAACTTTGTATAACAATTTGTTGTGACAAATTTATAGAAGAAAAATAAACCTAAATGTCTATTCAGTCTAATCAATAAAAAAAATACAGTTTGCATAACTTTTAAGATAAAGGTTAATATTATTTTTTAAGATAATTATTTTATAATACTATTCAATCACAAATTATTATTATTATTATTATTATTATTATTATTATTATTATTATATTATATGATAATTTTTTTTAAACTAAATACCTTAAAAATCAGTAATGAAAATTGATGGGATGATACTGGAACCACTAAAGTCTAATTGAATAATAGTGTAAAATTTATACTATCCCGTGTATAATCTATTTCTTTAATAAAAGAGTATCATTAAATGTTTTTTTTTTTATTAATTTTGAGAATCCAAAACTTTCAAGATCAATCTATTAACACTGTTTTTCAATTTAAGCCTAAATTTAATAATAAAAGATGGTATAGAAATTGGTTGACAATGGGTATCCTTACGCTTGTATTGAAAGACATTATCTTTATCTTTGTAAACATTATAAATTATAAACATCAAATTAATACCTATATTTTAAATACATTATTATTTTAAAAAGTAAGTATTGAATATGTTTTTCATAACTTTTTTTTTCAAAGCTATACAAACTTAATAAAAAAAACTAATTTCATTTTAGTTAACGACAAGGTTTATTTCTATAAATCTTTAAATATGATAATATTTCAAATAGAGAAATATATACTGCGAACATAAGCAATGTTCTTGTACTTTTACTATGAATTTAATCATGCAAAATCTAAAAATTGTAGGCTATTTATAGAAAAAAAAGTTCAAAAGCGAGTAAAAGAAATAGATAAAATGATTCGAAAACATGTGGTTACAAAATAAAATAATTTTTAAAAAAAAATAAAACTAGTGCTATTTTTTAATGAAATTGATCAAAATTGATAGATTTAAAAAATATAAATAAACAAATTAATAAAAACACGATTTAAAAATAAAGACATTGTCTTTTAAAATTATAATTTTTTTATTTTATTATTTAAAAAGAATTATGTTTATTTAGTATACTGTTTTACATGTGATTAGTGTGTGTGTTGTGTGTGTGTGTGTGTGTGTGTGTGTGTGTGTGTGTGTGTGTGTGTGTGTGTGTGTGTGTGTGTGTGTGTGTGTGTGTGTGTGTGTGTGTGTCTGTGTGTGTGTGTGTGTGTGTGTGTGTCTGTGTGTGTGTGTGTGTGTGTGTGTGTGTGTGTGTGTGTGTGTGTGTGTGTGTGTGTGTGTGTGTGTGTGTCTGTGTGTGTGTGTGTGTGTGTGTGTCTGTGTGTGTGTGTGTCTGTGTGTGTGTCTGTGTGTGTGTGTGTCTGTGTGTGTGTGTGTGTGTGTGTGTGTGTCTGTGTGTCTGTGTGTGTGTGTGTGTGTGTGTGTGTCTGTGTGTGTGTGTCTCTGTGTGTGTCTGTGTGTATGTGTGTCTGTGTGTGTGTGTGTGTCTGTGTGTGTGTGTGTGTGTCTGTGTGTGTGTGTGTGTGTGTCTGTGTGTGTGTGTGTGTGTGTGTGTGTGTGTGTCTGTGTGTGTGTGTGTGTGTGTCTGTGTGTGTGTGTGTCTGTGTGTGTGTGTGTGTGTCTGTGTGTGTGTGTGTCTGTGTGTGTGTCTGTGTGTGTGTGTCTGTGTGTGTGTCTGTGTGTGTGTGTGTCTGTGTCTGTGTGTGTGTGTCTGTGTGTGTGTGTGTCTGTGTGTGTGTCTGTGTGTGTGTGTGTCTGTGTCTGTGTGTGTGTGTCTGTGTGTGTGTGTCTGTGTGTGTGTCTATGTGTGTGTGTGTGTCTGTGTCTGTGTGTGTGTGTCTGTGTGTGTGTGTCTGTGTGTGTGTGTGTGTGTGTCTGTGTGTGTGTGTGTGTGTCTGTGTGTGTGTGTGTGTCTGTGTGTGTGTGTGTGTGTGTGTGTGTGTGTGTGTGTGTGTCTGTGTGTGTGTCTGTGTGTTTGTGTGTCTGTGTGTGTGTGTGTCTGTGTGTGTGTGTGTGTCTGTGTGTGTGTGTGTCTGTGTGTGTGTGTGTGTCTGTGTGTGTGTCTGTGTGTGTGTGTGTCTGTGTGTGTGTGTGTGTGTCTGTGTGTGTGTGTGTGTGTCTGTGTGTGTGTGTGTCTGTGTGTGTGTCTGTGTGTGTGTGTGTGTGTGTCTGTGTGTGTGTGTGTGTGTGTGTGTGTGTCTGTGTGTGTCTGTGTGTGTGTGTGTGTGTGTGTCTGTGTGTGTGTGTGTGTGTCTGTGTGTGTGTGTGTGTGTGTGTCTGTGTGTGTGTGTGTGTGTGTGTGTGTGTGTGTGTGTGTGTGTGTGTGTGTGTGTGTGTGTGTGTGTGTGTCTGTGTGTGTGTGTGTGTGTGTGTGTGTGTGTGTGTGTCTGTGTGTGTGTGTGTGTGTGTGTGTCTGTGTGTGTGTGTGTGTGTGTGTGTGTGTCTGTGTGTGTGTGTGTGTGTGTGTGTGTGTGTGTGTCTGTGTGTGTGTGTCTGTGTGTGTGTGTGTCTGTGTGTGTGTCTGTGTGTGTGTGTGTCTGTGTCTGTGTGTGTGTGTCTGTATGTGTGTGTGTGTGTGTGTGTGTGTCTGTGTGTGTGTGTGTGTCTGTGTCTGTGTGTGTGTGTCTGTGTGTGTGTGTGTCTGTGTGTGTGTCTATGTGTGTGTGTGTGTCTGTGTCTGTGTGTGTGTGTCTGTGTGTGTGTGTGTCTGTGTGTGTGTCTGTGTGTGTGTGTGTGTCTGTGTCTGTGTGTGTGTGTCTGTGTGTGTGTGTGTCTGTGTGTGTGTGTGTGTGTGTGTGTGTGTGTGTGTGTGTGTGTGTCTGTGTGTGTGTGTGTGTCTGTGTCTCTGTGTGTGTGTCTGTGTCTGTGTGTGTCTGTGTGTGTGTCTGTGTGTCTGTGTGTGTGTGTGTGTCTGTGTCTGTGTGTGTGTGTCTGTGTGTGTGTGTGTCTGTGTCTGTGTGTGTGTGTCTGTGTGTGTGTGTGTGTGTGTCTGTGTGTGTGTGTCTGTGTCTGTGTGTCTGTGTCTGTGTGTCTGTGTGTGTGTGTGTCTGTGTCTGTGTGTGTCTGTGTCTGTGTGTGTGTGTGTCTGTGTGTGTGTGTGTGTCTGTGTCTGTGTGTGTGTGTCTGTGTGTGTGTGTGTCTGTGTGTGTGTGTGTCTGTGTCTGTGTGTCTGTGTCTGTGTGTGTGTGTGTCTGTGTCTGTGTGTCTGTGTCTGTGTGTCTGTGTCTGTGTGTGTGTGTCTG